>CM024760.1:172032557-172481427 GCA_014218235.1 Colocasia esculenta
CTTAATTCTGATGTTCTAAAAGTGCCTGGTATGAGATTAAAAAAAAGGGATGGGGGTAAATTAATTTGGAGATACATTTTCCTCATTCCTATCCACCTCTTGGTATTTTAGGGTTAGATTTTTGAAGGTAACCTCATTCTTTGTTTGGTAGGAAATGGTGTTAGTGTGGGGATAAAATCTTTATTTTTGCTTTTGGTCGTCTCTTGGTCTCCCGTCGCGCGATCGGTATCCAGGGCCGATGACCAAGTAGTTCAGTGTGCCGCAAATGGTCTTTGTCTCGCACGATGGGTGCCCCGGCTTGCAAGGCCAGCGCAGGACTCCCGCCACGCCTCTGACTTTTCAGGAGTCAAAGCCCACGGGTGTCGACACTGACACCGACATCCCCTTCATGTCATTCGAAATCGGATCAACTGTTGCGTCGTCCTCCTCTCCACCCCCATCTTCGCCGCTAACGTCTATTCGACAAGGGTGTCGTATCGTTCGAGGACTAGATGTCGTTGCTCGAGGAGCTAGGGATCAATATCTGACAGATCTGGCGAAAGACAAGATTGATCCTGAACTCTGTTCGAGTTAACACTCATTTCTACGAGGACGCCGTCCTCTCGAGTCCTGCACGAGAGTGGGAACCCAGGGGGGTGGAATAGGTGTAGAAAATGGGGATAAGCTATCCCACGGAAAAGGTGGGATAAACGATCCCCAATTTACCTCATTTTGTTAGGATATCCACAAAATACTTAAACTGTGTTTATCCCCATTTTTTGAGGCACCAAACATGGGATAGGGTTAACTTAACTCTTATCCCCTATTTAATCCTATACCAAACATGCGGTTTAGGTTGAGTCACTCGGAAGGTCGAGTTAAGTTTTGTCAAATATGTTGGTTGTCTTGATTTTGTTAGGATACTAAAAAAAAAGTTATAGTGGTAGAGCGGTGGGCCCAACACAAAAGACTAACTTTTGACAACCCAAAAAAGAGTAGATTAGACGTAGGCCTGAGTGGCTATCACAACTGCCCTCGTTGGCATGATGAATTATGGCGAAAGGCCTAGGCCATGACTGCTACGTGGATTGAGAGGTCGATGGATGATAAATAGTAGTCAAAGCACGATATATCAAAGGCTGCCAGTGCACATCTGAGAGAAAATGCATGTGGCAATTCCTCTTGCAAATCTCATAGTAAAGACCACTTCTCCTCCCTTCTCTCGCCCTATAAAAATAACCCTACAGTTACAGGTAAAAGGGGAAGAAACTGGTGAAACCTCTCAGCACTAGTTCTCGACTCTCTCTCTCTCTCTCTCTCTCTCTCTCTCTCTCTCTCTCTTCTATCAAATTCTCTCAACTTCCCTTCAATAATGCAAACTTTAAACTTAAGTATTGAAGGGTCGACCCACAAATTCCACCCTAGGATTGACATCTTGCAAGCACATCTCAATGTCAGCCCGACAAACGACGACCTCTTTTTTTGTCTCCTTCTATCTCTCAAACGCTCAACCTTGGATCCCGAAGTCTATCACATTCCCACCCTAGTCCAACTCAAAAATAGTCTAAAACATAGATGGAGATAGACCGAATGTAATCATTCTAAGCAAAAGAGGTAGAATAGAAGAATACTTACAATAGAAGAGCAGTCATCTATTTCTAAGTCATGCCCATACTCTGACTGACTCAAAACTTAGCTGCTAACTATTGCAAAATGGTGAAAGTAGGTGTGAGTCTGAAGTTCCAGTAGACATGATCAGAACCAATGACATGCTTAACATATAATTAATAATTTGGTGAATCAAACGATAACATACAAACTTAACTTAGATTTATGTATGTTCTAAACATATAACATATGAAAGGAAAATATAACTAAAACTGATGTGCATATTGAACATGTACATTCATACTTGTTAGATTACTGATTTCAAATCCATTAGCATAATATTCAAATTTTATAATTGGCTCAATAATTAGAACATATTAGATATGATTGAAGCATATTCCAATCAGATCAGAACATACTCATATGCAAATTCAACCTTATAGCAAAGTAATGTATTTAAGTATATGTCAAACATGTATCGAAACCACAACGTAGGTGGTACATATACACCTTAGCAACTAGATAATGGTGTGGTCTTGCTCTATTGGTCAAGAACGTAAGTTATTTACCCCACCATCCACCAAACTGAATTCTAACTTTCGGATTTCCAGAATATATAAGTCTATCATCCTCGGACTAGATGACCTCCCGTAGTGGGGGGTTAGTCCATACCCCCCTTAAGATGGTGCTATCCATATATTCATTTCATAAACCATAATTGAGTTGAGTCCTACTCAACAATCGTTATCCTTCAAATAGTCAAATAAGATCTATTTTCATCTTATTTTCATGTTGATCATATAAAACATAAATCATTTATAAAGTAAATAATTCAAAGTAGTTAATTTATATCTTCAAATTTAAATACATAATATCATCATAGCTATCATATAACTCATGTTTAAATATGCTATAACACACTTCTTAATTAGTTATGCAATCAACACATATTGAAGTATGATTTCACATATCAAAATAGAATCAAAACAACACAATAACAACTATCATGCTTTTAATTCATTATATATCTACCTCTGGATGAACTTCCCAAATTAAATCCAAAAATGTTCCAAAGCCTTTCTAATATAAATTTTTATTTCCCTTTGGTTGAGATTCTAAGATTCATCACTTTTTTCCTTAGTTATTATTTGATAATCTCGTATGCCCAGTTACTAAACTGCCAATCTTGTGGACATATGTTAAGTTCTACCAATTTCTTGGATGTGTACCAAACTTCTAAGCATTATCCCCTTGACACTTATCCATATATCACATATAATATCCCTAAGTAATCATTACCTTTACATTTGCCTTCCTTTATAATATTTCCTTATTTAAAATTTTAAGCTTAGTCAATATCTACGCCTGACCTAGTATTTCATAACAAAATCGAGTCTCACAAAGAATCGAGTCTAATAATAGAATCGACTCTCATAACATAATCAAGTCTCATAACATAATCAACTATCAAAGAGAAGAGAATTCACTCCTAAAAACACAAAATAATCGACTCTCAAAAACACAAGAGAATCTATTCCCAAAGACACCAAAGAACCGACTCTCAAAAATACAAAAGAATCAACTCCCAAAGACATTAAAAAAATCAACTCTAAAAAATTCAAGAGAATCGACTCCTAAAGATACTAAAAAATAGAATCTCATAAACACAAGAGAATTGACTCCCAAAGTCACCAAAGAATCAATTCTCAAAAACATAAGAGAATCGACCCAAAACACTAAACAATAGTCTCTTAGAAAACACAAGATAATAGACTCCCAAAGATACTAAAAAAATCCACTCTCATAAACACAAGAGAATCGACTCCCAAAGATACTAAAAAATCAACTCTAAAAAACACTAAAGAATCAACTCTTAGAACACAAGAGAATCAACCCCCAAAGACACATGGAGTCAACTCCAAAGACACTAAGAATCGACTCTCAAAAACCTAAGAGAATCGACTCTCAAAGACACTAAAGAATCGACTCTTAGAAACACAAGTAATAGACTCCCAAAGATACTAAAAAAATCCACTCTCATAAACACAAGAGAATCGACTCCCAAAGATACTAAAAAATCAACTCTAAAAAACACTAAAGAATCAACTCTTAGAACACAAGAGAATCAACCCCCAAAGACACATGGAGTCAACTCCCAAAGACACTAAAGAATCGACTCTCAAAAACCTAAGAGAATCGACTTCAAAGACACTAAATTCGACTCTCAGAAATACAAGAGAATCAACTCTCAAAGAAACTAAAGAATCGACTCTTAGAAATACAAGAAAATGACTCCCATGACACTAAGAATAAACTTTCAGAAACACAAGAGAATCAACTCCCAAAGATATAAAGAATAGACTCTCAAAAAACACATGAAAATGGACTCCTAAAGAACTAAAGAATGGACTCTAAAAAACACAAGAGAACCGACACTCATAAACATAAGAGAATCGACTCTAAAAAAAATGAGACTCCTAGAAGCAATCTAAAGATTCAACTCTCAAGAACACAAGAGAATCGATTCCTAAAGACACTAAAGAATCACCTCTTACAAACACAAGAGAATCGACTATTAAAGACACTAAAGAATCAACTCTAAAAAAACAAAGAGAATCAACTCTCAAACACTAAAGAATCGGCTCTCAAAAATACAAGAGAATCAACTCTCAAAGAAACTAAAGAATCGACTCTTAGAAATACAAGAAAATTGACTCCCAATGACACTAAGAATAAACTCCCAGAAACACAAGAGAATCAACTCCAAAGATACTAAAGAATCGACTCCAAAAACACAAGAAAATCGACTCCTAAAGACACTAAAGAATTGACTCTAAAAAACACAAGAGAACCGACTCTCAGAAACATAAGAGAATCGACTCTAAAAAATATGAGAGAATCGACTCTAGAAGCAATCTAAAGATTCAACTCTCAAGAACACAAGAGAATCGATTCCTAAAGACACTAAAGAATCAACTCTTGCAACACAAGAGATCGACTATTAAAGACACTACAGAATCAACTCTCAAAACACAAGAGAATCACTCTCAAACACTAAAGAATCGGCTCTCAGAAATACAAGATAATTGACCTCCCAAGATACTAAAAAAATCTACTCTCAGAAATATAAGAGAATCATCTCCCAAGGCACTAAATAATCGAGTCTTTAAAACATAAGAGAATCGAGTCCCAAGACACTAAAAATCTACTATCGGAAATACAAGAGAATCGTCTCCCAAAGACACTAAATACAACTCTCATAATAAAATGAGTATTGATGACTTACGTACTATTGAACGTATTTAATCACTAGGAAATAATGTAAATCATAAAGTACTCATACATAATTATTTGTCTATGAAGGTGGATCTTACCAATAATTATAAAAGATCAACCTATTTAATATTTTTATTTTTATTTTCAAAGCTTAAACACTATTAGGGTCTCATGAAGTTGGTTTGTTCTAGTGGACTTAGTCACAAAATCAAAACTTGAACATAAATGATCATATCGGTATAAACAAACACATAACACAAACTTTATAAGAGAGTTTTATGTCAAAATCATTATTTATAATACTTTAAATAATAACAAACTTAATTAGTTGTTTATGTAGGCCTCCAAACTTAACTCCAATTAAAAGGGTTGACTTATTGAAATTAATTCATTCCTCAAAAACCTAAGTCATATTTGGTCTTAAGAAAGGATTTACATATTCTTTTCCCCTTAAATAACTTTCCTCCTTGAAGTTTAAATCAGCAACACTCGATTAAGTTCCAACACTTTGATATCTTACTTATTTAAAATTAGGATATTGTTTATCATTACCATGCTAATTCTTCTTATTATTTTGCTTTTAAAATTCTTAAATATCCTATATTTTATATTTTATTTTGGATACTTCCATATTCCTATCTTAACGTAATTTCAAATAACCTCCAATATCATATCTTGCTAATGGGTATATCTAGACTTCCATCTTGATCTGATATAATCATAAGACACAAAGGAACCAAATTGTTGCTATACACTTAATAGTCTCATCGATTTCCTCCATCCCATTGCCTGGAGTCAAATTTTCTGAACTTAAATGAGCTAAGCATCAAACAAAACTCCTCCATTTCTCATGTCAAAAATTTCCAAAATCTAGGTAAACTCTCCCTGTGATTTTTTAGTTTAAATGATCTTATTAAGGACATAGATGGTTATTTGTTATTAATTGCAAAATAAGTCACCCTCTTACATTGCCCACATAAACATATACCCTATAACTAGCAAACAATTAATCAAACAACCTTAAATCCTAAATGTTCTCAAAACATCTATTATTAAATCATGCCAATTTACCATATTTGACAAGCCATAAGTTATGTGCACCTACTATATGTCTAATCAACATCGATATATTGGTTGGGAGTGAATTTTTACCATATGCTAAATATCAAATCTATTTTCTTAGATCTTCTTATCACTGTTGGACTAATAAATATGGCCCCACATCTCCCACAACTTCCTCTAGATATGACTCACCTAACCTAAATCTAGACACTTTTTTAAAAGATGACTTATTAAATCAAACTCCAATTGTTCTACTGTGTTCCAGTTTTCTTCATTGCTCTGATACTATCTTGTCACATTCTCGCCCCCGATTTGGCTTAAAAATAGCATAAAATCAAGATAGAGATAGACCGAATGAAATCATTCTGAACAAATGAAGTAGAACAACATAACAATTACAATAGAAGAGCAGTCTTTCAAGATCTACAAATGTCCATGCAATTTCCATGTTATGCTCATCCTCCAATATTCTGATCGACTCAAAGCTTAGCTGTTAACTCCTAAAAAATGGTGAAAATATGTGTGAGTCCTAAGACCCAGTAGGCATTAATAGAACCAATTACATGCTTAACATATAATAATTTCACCTTACAAACTTAACATGAATTTATGCATATTTTAAACATATAACGTATACAAGGAAAATATAATTGAAATCGATGTGCATATTGAACACATTCATACTTGTCACATTACTTATTTTAAATCTATTAGCATATAATATTCAAATTCATAATTAATCAAATAGGATTGAATCATATTAAAATTGGATCAAAACATATATACTCATATGCAAATTCACATATTTAGGTCAAATACCTCACTAATCATAACAAAGTAATTCATTTAAGTATATGTTGAACATATATACATGACCACAACATAAGCAGTCAAAACATATACATCTTAGCACCTAAATGATGGTGTCACAGTCTTGTTCGATTGGTTAAGAGCAGAAGTCACCCCCATCATCCACTAAAATAAAGTCTGGCTTCTTGATTTCTAAAACATATAAGTCCATTGTCCTCGGACCAGATGACCTCCCGTAGTAGACACTAACTTGAGATTCATCCATACCCCCCTTAAGAAGGCATTATCCATATACACGTTTCATAAATCATAATTAAGTTGAGTCTTACTTAACAATGGTTATTTTTCAAATACTTAAATAATTTCATCTTATTTTCATGTTGATCATATAAAACATGAATCATTTATAAAGAAAAGCTTCAAAACGATTAACTTAGCTTATATCTTCAAATTCAAATGCATAATATCATCATAGTTATCATATTACTCATGATTTAAACATGATATAATACATCTCTGAATCAATTATGCAATATGCATATAAAAGTACAACTTTATAACATATCAAAATAGAATCATAATAACAACTAACATATTTTTAGTTCATCATATGCCTACCTCTAGGTGAACTTCCCAAATTAGATCCAAAATGTCTCAAAGCCTTCCAACATAAATTCATATTTCTCTCTGGTTGAGCTTTATAAGATTCATCTCTTCTTTCCTTAGTCTTATTTAATAACCTCATATGCCTAGTTACTAATTGCTAGTTCCAAAAATTTAAAGAATCAACTCTTAGAAACACAAAAAAAGATTCAACTCCCAAACACCCTAAAGAATCAACTCTTAGAAACATAAGAGAATCAACTCTCAAATACACTAAATAATTAACTCTCAAAAAACACAAAAGAATTGTCTCTCAAAGAAACTAAAGAATCAACTTGCAGAAATGCAAGAGAATCAACTCCTAAAGATACTAAAGAATTAACTTTAAAATATACAAGATAAACGATTCCTAAAGACACTAAAGAAACAAGTCTCAAAAATACAAGAGAATCGACTTCCTAAGACACTAAATAATCGACACTCAGAAACACAAGAGAATCAACTCTCAAATATACTAAAGAATTGACTCTAAAAAACACAAGAGAATCGATTCATGACATAAGAGAATCGACTCTTAAAAATATTAGAGAATTGACTCAAGACACGAGAATCGACTCTCAAAAACATAAGAGAATCAACTCTTAGAAATATGAGAGAATCAACTCTCGAAAACAATTTATGAAAATCAACTCCCATGGACACTAAAGAATCAACTCTCAGAAACATAAGAGAATCGACTCCCAAAGACACTAAAGAATCAACTATCAGAAACATAATAGAATCGATTCTCAAAGATACTAAAGAATTAATTCTCATAAATAAAGAGAATCAACTCTCAAAGAAATTAAAAAATCAACTCTAAAAACTCAAAAGAAATTGATTCCCAAAGACACTAAAGAATCAACTCTCAGATATACGAGAATCAACTCTCAAAGACACTAAAGATCCACTCTCAAACACACAAGAGTATCAACTCTCAAAAACAATTTAAGAGAATCGACTCTAATAGCAAAATGATTATTGACTTATGTACTATATATATGGAACATATTTAATCATACTAAGAAAATGATGTGAATCAATAATAAAACTCAAAACCTAATCAATAATCTATAAAGACATCTCTTAAAACCAATTGTAAAAGAATATCTTATTTATTATTATTTTGTTTTGTTTTGTTTTTAAAAAAACTTAAAACACAATTGGGGCCTCACAAAGTTGGGATGTTATGGTGGGACTTAGTCACAAAATCAAAACTCGAACATAAAAGATTATATCAGTATAAACAAACAGCACATAAAACAAATTTTATAAGAGAGTTATATATCATAGCTCTTATTTTCTTTTTTTCATGTTAGTTTTCTTGATATTTAGCTTTCTTGATATGCCACCTAATTTGTATATGACTTTTGCCTTTAATTTGTTGTCAGCTTCTTTTTTTAATAAATCGGCTGGATTAGGCCCTGTTAAAAAAGGTTATATGTCATAGCAAAATTTTTATTTTTAATATATTAAAAAATAATAACATAATTAATTATTTATGTAGGTTTCGAAACTTATTCCAATTAAAAAAGGATCGACTTATTAGAATTAATTCATTTCTTAAAAATTTAAGTCATATTTCACCTTACAAAATGAGAATGTTACAAAATCGGATCGTACGGGCTCTTGCAAATTCTCGAACCAAACCAGTTTCATCAGATACGTTTAGACTCTATAAAAGACACTCCAAACTACTTGAAAAACAAAATAATTTACAGCATGAGTTTACTGTATGTTACGCTGTTTTTACAGTCTAGCTAGTAGTTTAAATGCGACACACCAAACGGCATCTAAGTTACTAATTTAAATAGATTATGCATGCCCCTCTTGTGTTAAACCTTATAAGACGTCAATTGATAAAGATGTGACATTCCGAAGCCAATT
Organism: Colocasia esculenta; assembly: GCA_014218235.1. Classification (NCBI taxonomy): domain Eukaryota; kingdom Viridiplantae; phylum Streptophyta; class Magnoliopsida; order Alismatales; family Araceae; genus Colocasia; species Colocasia esculenta. Next base: position 172,041,822 of record CM024760.1, read on the forward strand.
CAAGCAACATTGACTTTTGATTGACCTGATACATATCCAAGTCTTTCGGACATATTTTTTTAGTAACGAGGAAACCCCCCTTTCGTGTGGTTTTGTGGGTTCAGAGATTAGTGTTCGTGAACTCTAAGATCAGAACTTGGCAGCTCCTACTTTCCATGTATCTGTATTGCCCTTACTCACTTGACCGAAAAAAATCTCAAATCTACACACCTCGAGAATTGCATGTAAATCAGGTAAACCCCCCCCCCCAGGAATTGAACTCGGGACCTCCTACTTTTAAGCAGTCTTTCGGACATATGATTGCATGCATTTGTACCATGCATGGAGTGACCTATGGGTGCATGCCTCGATCATGTCCGTACACGTCACAACAATTGGCATGCATGATGTTGCTGAAGTGCAACCGAGCTCGGGCCAGTGAGAATCACGGAGATCTCCTGCGAGATTCTCGGAGTCGTCCAATTGTTTCACGAATATTCTAATCTTATAAAAGAGACAGACACTTCACAGATTCAGGTACGTTGATCTACTTCATAATTAAGATAGGTCATTCTGCTCGACTAGTGACTGATTAGAGCGACGAAATGTCTCCCCGTCGAGACCTCTTGACGGGTTTTATAATTCAAGTCGGGAGCTCGGAACACTTGTCTCAGGTCGACTAAACGGACCTCGAAAAAATTTCTCCGACGATCTTTTCGGCTCATACTTCGGTCAAGATCACTTTGACAATCATCTCCATCCGAACCGACCTCGATTGCACTTGCAACAACATATGATGTTGATTATAACAATCCCATTGTATACTCCACTTGCAAGCTTCTAATAATTAGTAGCCAATTTGCTACCTGATTAGAAGAATGGAAAGGGGATCTACTGCCATTAATGAATGCCTCAATCAGATCCCTACGTGACAAAAGTTGTCATGCATGCATGATGTTGATAAGAAGAATGACATCGCGCGCATATATGTGCCACTTACAAGCTTACAAGTTTCAAATCAGTAGTGCTAGCTATTTGCTAAGTGATGATAAGGATCACTTACCCATGCATGACCCCCATCATTAATGATTTCCTGGTGCAGAGCTTGCAGCCAGAAGGATCACTGAGACACAAAGTATCTTCCAATGTGGTCACTGGAGCACGAGCTTTTTTTGCCATGTACTATTGCCTTCAAAAAAAAAAAAGATTAGAGAGATGAGGATGGAATAAAATTTAGGAATTTTGGGTACATAAGATTTTGGCCGGGATGCAAACAAGGAAGATCTCTTAGGTTTGTCAAGCAAGTTAACAAGCATGTTTGGTATCAAGATAGATCAAGGATAAAATGGAGATATCTTCAAAATTTTAAGAATATCTCTAAAATTTTGAGAATATCTTCATTTTATCTTTGATCTATCTTAATACCAAACATGTCCTGACAACCCTAATGTCCTGAGATCTTTTTTTTTAATCATGAATGTCTTGAGATCATGAAGATAAAAGATGATTCCCTTATATCTGTTCTCTTTTAGATTTTTTTTTTAAATAGCTACCCTATTTTCTTCAACACTGTGACCCTAAAAAGGAAAACAAATGTGCAAGTCACCATGCATTCTGCTGATTTTTGCTGAAAAAACAGATTGAGATACATTTCCCTTATGCACTAATTTAATGATGTTCCTCCTTAATTATTAGTCGACACTCCTAATTAGATACTAGAGTGTGAAGCAAATGTCATCTTTATTTATGGAACAAAATACCCAATATATAGCTAACAGTATCTTTATGTCAAACCTAAGAAGAAGATCACATGTTGATGGTGATCCTATCGATGATCCCAAAATGTACATATGCTAATTATTTGGGTGGTTATGCATAGCCCTCCTAGATTTGTCATGTTTTTTTTCCTTTCGTAAGCAAATCACTATTTAAAAATTTTTGTCCTTAATAACAAAATGTCTTGGCCATAAATTAAACATATAATTCTCATAATTTTTGAATTGACACAAATATATACTCAGTATCCACTAAGCCGGTATTAAATTAAACTAAGTTAGATTGCTCAACAAGTAATCCTGTCCAATCATGTGGTGACACAACTCCCCCCACCCAGAGATTTTTGTAAAAATACTTTTCTTTTAAGTTTATTCAGAAAATTGTCCGTCCTATTTTTATATAACTTTGGTATTCTTATAAATGCAAAAATATCCATGTTTTTATCATCCATTAGTGTTACTTTAAAAATCTTTTATTTAATCTTGGTTAGTTATTTGCCAAATTAAAAGATCAAGTACCAAAAGGTCATTTTAATAATTGATTATATATGCTAGGATACATACATATATATAGGGAAATTCTATAGTGCGACAAGGGCCCGTTGGTACGGCTCCGCCGCACCACAGATCTTGGCCCTCAGATTTCCATCCGAGGGCCACATTAAATTAAAATAAAATAAAAGGGGACGCGTCTGCCACGATCCCGTTACGCGTGCTTGCGGAGCGCGCGAATCACGAGAATGCGATGGGTGGCGTGTCCCTTTTTATTTTTTTTTATTTAACACAGCCCTCCGATGAAAATATGAGGGCCACAACGGCCCCCCGCCACACCATAGAATTTTCCTCTATATATATAGGTGTAGCTAAATTAACGACTAACTAAGTTAACATATTTTCCTTTGAGACGTTTTGCATTTCTTCAACCAACCCCACTTTCCATCTCGGTAGGAACTTATCCCACCAAGTTGGGTATATATCTAAATCAAGATTTGTCATGTCAGACGACTCGATTTTATCGAGTTCACCTTAGCACGATGGGGGTCGAATTGTGCACCGACATGATTCGATTCAATAGATTTTATTATAAAAAATAAATAAATTATAAAATTAAAATAATATGTTTATTTGCGTCGTATCAACTGTGTCAGAATTTTCCATAATCTTAGCACGTTATGATATGATCATGCCGTCGAGATCCTGAACGGAACGACCAACCGTGATCAAAACTTCTCTTTGCACCATCTTAACCCACCCTAACCAAAATAGCCTTACACAACGATATCAAAGTCAGTTAGAAGATAACCATGTGTTTACATCTTTGTAGTGAGGGTATCTCGCTTACCAAAGTGGGTCGGCAACTAAAAGCTATTCTTTACATACCGAAAAAAAAAACTAAGTACTATTCTTTTTATAAGGGTACTTTCACCGAAAAACAATTAAGAAAAAAAGAGAAATAATTTCATGAATAAACATACTAAAAAAAAGAGTATTTTAAAAGAAGTCCAAATACATTGTACTGAAAAAAGGTTGACAAGACCTTTCACTAGAGTGAATAGTCTACCAAACTTTAGTGAATAGTCTACCAATTGACTGAATCCAGTCCCCAAAAGTGAAATCACTGTACATTAGAATTCATCTCTCTCTCTCTCTCTCTCTCTTCTCTCTCTCTCTCTCTCTCTCTCTCTCTCTCTCTCTCTCTCTTCCCCCTTTGATGTTTGAGGTTTTGAAAAACTTATATGTTCTTATTGTTAGGTTCGGAAATCTTACAAATTATTTTGTGGGTAACTTTCACATCATCACTTGATTCAAAAAATTCCTGTTTGCAATTTAAAATTATCGAAAATCAAAACCCAACATTTAAAACTGAATGACCCAAACACCAATAATGCATATATATATATATGGAAGAAAATAATGAGCAATGTAAAAATCTCATAATTATGAGAAAATTTTAGTGTACTTGACAATAATATTTTTTCATGTATTTTGGCCTTCCTAATAGTCAATGTACTGAGGGTATATTGTGTTCATCTAATAAAGAGGTCTACATACATGAAAAAATATAACTATCAAGTACACTAAACTTTTCTCCAAAACTATAGTTGTGTTGTAAATATTGTGCGGCCCTTTACACACACCCCACTCTCCAAAGAGACAAAAAAACCTATCTTAATATAAATATATTATATTTTGTCATCTTTATATAGAATAATCAAATAAAAATGTATTATTTTCATCTACATCACATGCACGCTTGGTTTTTTTTCCTTTCTTTTTTTGGATTCGGCACAGTCGATAAGTCATTGGCTTTGTACAATAAAGAAATCAATATGTCCTGGATTCAAAACCTAGGGCCCTCACTCTCACCCTCCTCCTGACTTTGGAAACCAAGAAACCTTGAAAGAAACCTTAAAAAAAACCACATGCATGCTTGAGTTGCAGCTCAAGTATTACTCATCTTTAAGGTGTATCATAAAAGTGAGAAGGGGCGAAAGGGGACATAGGGTTGGCCAAAGAAGAGTGAGGGCAATGGGATGGGGTACCCTTTAGATGGATTTGATTATAGGGATGCATGGTCGGGACCGAGGAGGTAGTAGCCAAAGTTCGAGGTATCGTTGTATCGATGCAACACAGTCGTATCGTAGTAGTACTTTTTTTTATTTATTTTACTCAAAACTTAGAGTTGATTGTTGAATCGAACTGAGATCAAACTAAATTGGTATGATATAGTATATTTAATACGACAAATTAATTAGAAGTCTCTAAAAGATATTTGACTTATTTTCTAGTCCCTGATAAAGCTATAATTTATTACAATAAATGTTATCTCATGTTACAACATACGTTAAATCATGTTACAGTAAAAACCTCCCTATTATAATCAGAGATTTCTAATTAATTTCTCTTATTTAATATTATATCATTTCAAGCAAAATTAGACTCGGCCAGATACAATTATGATTCGGCTAACCTTCATTTCCAAATCTAATCTCTACAAAGTCTGACTTGTGGGAACTTAGGGTTCATTTTTGCAGCCCTGGTCCACAATGAGGCTAAGAGAAAGTTTTATAAACAGCTATGCCGAATTTAGTCACAGCTAAAAGTATATTTGAAAAATACTAGCAAGTGTGCCATATTGCAGTAATACATTTGAGTTATCCAAGATTGGTTTGTACTGCCTCTTTTTGCTGTCCCAACTTAAGTGAGGTAAGCCACGTTCAAAAGGATACTAATTAACTAGCATTTCTCTATAGGCCTACAAAAGCAAATTAAGGTTTGTGTTGAACAGGATACTGTAGCCCTCGCACTGGATATTGCAACGTGTATATATAAGAGCTCATACATGAATATCTTGATAGGAGGGGGTTGATCGATAATATGAAGATTGTAGGGGTAAAAACGAAAATCATATATTTCTTTTGTTTTTCTTTTTGCTTGTAATGAAACTAAAAAGGGGGGAAAAGACATATTAAATATCTTTTAAGTAAAATTATGTTTCAAATTTTTTTTCTTGCTTCCTTAAAAGTTACAACATAAAAAAAGACTTCCACTAAAAAACCTGTAAACCCTATCTGATGCACCAAACCCCGAAAAGGGAAGTGTTCTTAACGAAATTTTATATTTACGTGAATCCTTTCTAAAAGTATATTTGAAAAAAAAAATACATGAGACGTCGTGCATGGGCCATTTTTTATTTTTAAAGCTAATAATATATACTTATTTTTTAACTTTTTTGCTTGCTTCCTTAAAAGTTACAACATAAAAAAAGACCTCCACTAAAAAACCTGTAAAGCCTATCTGATGCACCAATTAAACCCCGAAAAGAAAAGTGTTCTTAAAGAAATTTTATATTTATGTGAATCCTTGCTAAAAGTATATTTGAAAAAAAGATACATGAATGGTGTAGTACCCCTATGAAATCCGACCTTATGAACACAATAATCTAATTTTTAAAGCTATTAATAATATATAATTATTTTCAACTTTTTTGTTTGCTTCCTTAAAAGTTACAACATAAAAAAAGGCTTCCACTAAAAAACCTGTAAAGCCTATCTGATGCACCAAACCCCGAAAAGGGAAGTGTTCTTAACGAATTTTTATATTTATGTGAATCCTTGCTAACAGTATATTTGAAAAAGAATACATGAATGGTGTAGTGCCCTTATGAAATCCCACCTTATGAAGACAATAATCTAATTGAGCTCGTGAACACACAAACGTATGTGATTGATCAGCTTTGCCCGCTAATCTTATGCAATTGGGGTTTATTTCGCTTGCCAATTTAAGTGTGTTTCTTCTAGAGCTGTTCGTTCCCCCGTAATTCTTCTTGGACCCTGAAGTGGGTGCCTAACTTTTGGGACCTGGATTTGTTCTCCTGTAAATATTTCTTCCCAACTTTCATGAAATTAAAGCACCTGTCCGGACATTGGAACTATATATATATATATATATATATATATATATATATATATATATACCCAATTTTGGCCCGTGGACCGAAATGCCATGGCTTACATATTTGGGTCAACAGAGTTTAATATCCGAGGCCCGAGGGCCTAATAGATTGATCTACTTTTAAGGCCTGTCCATACATGTTAGCAACATCTGGACTTGGCCTGGCTCATACTGGCCTTAAGTTCAAGTACCACTGTGTTACGTTTTGCTATCATAAAAAAAACTAATTTTCTCTAATAAAAGTTCTCTATTGTGGTTTTTGATTTAGAGTGGTAAGATAAGTTGTCTCATTTTTTGTCAGATTTGATTCCTACCTACTATATATCTTTGTGGCACCGAGGAAAAGACCCTCGACCATATTTTTATCAATTGCTTTCACGTACTCTCATAGGAGATTGCTCAAAGGACTAGTTGTATCATCAACTTGTAAGGTGATGTTTGAGTCGCTTGCTTCAAGAGTGGGATAGGCCTTAGACCCTCAAGTTGAACATGATGACGTTGTGGTGGCTTATCTTACATGCCATTTTATGGGCAATGTGGGATAAGCGAAACCACTGTTTTTTTAGGAGGGAGTCGCGTGCTTTTTGATGTTGTATAGACTAAAGTTAAGGAATGGGGAATCACTCACTCGAATGTGAATTACACTATCTCTTCTATTTTAGTTGTTTGGGGGGGGGGGGGGTGTAGTTGATTCACACTCTCTTAATGTGTTTTTGGTTGTATAGGTGTTTTAATTGGGGTGGCTCTTTTTTGGGTTTTGGCTCACCTATACATTTAGGTTCTCCCTATCCTTTAATATATTTGTGGTACTACTCATTTTTAAAAAAAATAGTTCTCTGTTGTGTTTTCGACTAAAAACAGTGTTCCTCGTAATGACATGAAGGGTAATTTCTAACCCTAAGATGGGCTTGGAAGCTTGACGAGAGGGATTGCATCTTCTATTGTGGATTCTAAGTTCCACTATATTATCTGTCGCATTCACTGCAACCTTGTGTCATGTCATATTGCAATCTATGCTAGCCCTCGGTCCCTGGCTAATCCATGCTTATATTACCCAACGTGACCGCTAGGCAGAAGAAGAGATGTGAGCAAAAAGTCGTCTTGTTATAGTTACCTAATTATAAAAATGGCAAGTTGTGAATTCCAAAACTAGAACAGAAATATTGGGAACGAAGAAACGTGAGCTTAGTGCTCTTCCAATGCTAATTTTTTGCATCCTTCATGCATGCACTAGCTGGACGTACGTCCATGGATTAAAGGAACACGGCGCAGTTCAAGTCATGAATAGATCAGATAAGCATGCATCCATCAATGGAGCAACACGAACAGAAATGATCCATCAGGATAGAGGTGACCGGCATCCCCCAAAACATTTCAAAACGGTAGAAATTAATGTTGAACTACGTACTGAAAAGAGAGATATAGTTCGTAGTAGAACAGCTAGGGCCAGTCTCGCCAGACTAGTTCCGGCGTTCAAGTTGCTTGAAGGCATCAAAAGCTTCAGCCATAATGCCATTACTTCGCTCCTGCGCCACCTACGCAAGGATTGGGAAGAAGGAAACAAGAAGAAAAGCATTAAGAATCATATATATATATACATAGGATATTTAATTTGAAGTAGGGTTATTACATGAAGACTAAAGAAGAGAGAGAAAGGGTTTGGTTGACCAACATGCTGATTGTAGGTGGCCATTTTCACAGCCCTGCGTTCACCAGCACTTGTGTTGCTCGGCGTCTGCGGGTCACTCTTAGCCCACTGGAATCACAAGTGAAGAAGGAATTAATTAAGATGTATAAATAAAGTTGGCAACGATTTGTTATATATATGCATGGGACAATTAATACTCATCCTCACATGATGGTAGAATCTACTGTTATATGACAGAGTGGATCTCACCACTACATGATAAGAGTATCTGCATGCATGTCTCGTATGGTTTTTAAGTATTTCTTAATAAAATTTGATTTCTCGACAATGTAATGGAAGAATTTCCCGTCAGATAATCTTACGTTCTTGGCTGCCATGCTGAAAGCTTCTCTATGAGGGATGTCGGGCTGGGCAGCTTTGATTCTTTGTATTTCCTCCCTGTAAGTTCCATTGTGTTCTTGTTAGTTTCAGGAATTGCATGATAGAAGTAGAACACAAGACAATGTGGTAGGTGCAGAATCTCCTCGATAATAATATATATAACAAGGTAGAAATAAGGCAACGAGGAGGAGCCCAAGATCTACAATAAGGTGGTGGAATTGCATGAAGCTCCAGATCATGTCGTCTCTTTGTGATCAAGAATTCTGTGAGGCAGTCACGCACGAATAAACATTAGTGAAAGATGATGACGACTGTAAACGCGCGCACTACGACATGAGTCACAGCAACCCCGAGTTCTCTCTCTCTCTCTCTCTCTCTCTCTCTCTCTCTCTCTCTCTCTCTCTCTCTCTCTCTCTCGTTTAAGATTGTCTCCACGTAAAATGGAGAGCCATACCATATGTGTCTTCCTCCATTATATGCATTAAGCTTTGGAGACCAACTTACTACCATTTTTGAGACAATTTTATTCCAACTCATAAAAGTATCCCACCCTTTGAGAGCAAGAACATAGTGATCGTATATCTAACAAAAATGGAGATTGTGATTCAAGTCGATTGATGTGTTAAAAAAGAGTCAGAAGAGTGAATTATTAAATCATTTTTATTGAGTATAATTTTACCTTGTGCAAGAGCTAATTATAATATGATTCTAGGTATGCCCCTGATTGTGTACTATTGTAGTTTAGTTCCATAATGGAAATATGAGAGTTTCACCACTACATATGTAGAGGATTCTCTTATAGATTTTAGGTTAGAGTTTGAACTTTCAACATAGTATTAGAGCATATATTATTTTTGGATCACCGGTTGGTCAGTATGAGGAGGGCGTTGTGATTTAATTTCATAATGAAAATCTGTAAGAGTTAATGTAGAACATTTCCTCAACTCAATGCCTATATTTTTAGTTAAGGTTCGGATCTTTAATGACATCTGCATGATAGAATCCTAAGCATATATATATTAGTGTGCATGTCAAAATACTCTCATATTAAGTGGAGATCAAAATTAATAAGAAAAAATATAATTAATATAGTGTCATTTCCGTAGAATTTTAAGATTTTAATAAGTCTTGACCCCATGAAACTTGGTTCTATTGATTCCAGGAAACGAAAGATTTTTCTGTACTACTTAAATAAGAAAGTAAGAAATAAGTTAGATGAAATTATCAAGGACGCAAAAAGGATCGTGGGCTTTGTTCCACTGAACTTTATGTCTTACCGCGCGTTGGATCAGCAGGTGTTTAAGCTAGTTGGCCCCTTCCTTAATTTCTCTTTCTTATATTAACAAAAAAACTAAGACAATTAAAAAACACCGGAATGAGAGGAGTAAAGAAGTGAATCAAACGTCTTTGCTTCGCCTGCTTAAAACGAACATCAAAGGCATATATACATTGGGAGGACATGCATGGTCCATACAAAAGAGAAAGGGAAAGGATCAGATCAAATGCATGGGTATTGGGAGAGAGAAAAACTAGAATATGAAAGAACACTATCTTTCACCTATACCAGACGTGTTCATGGAATTGGTCGATTTATAACCCTACGACCTTACCCCACGGATTAAAGATAAGGAATGCTAGCTACTCTCCGTTCCAAATTAGAAAGATGGAAGACATGTATGTACATATACTCAAGTAATAAACAGAAATGATCTAGGGTTAATCTCCAAGACTAAAATTAAGCTCTCAGCTTATTTGTTTGGAAAGTCTTTCTGCAGTGTGGATGGAAGACTGATCCGTGTAACCTGCGAAGTTTAGATGGATCCCTTGATCTTGATCTTGTCACTAGCTAATTAGATTATGAGAACTCAAAGCTAGGTGTTCATGGGGAATCCTAACTATATATAGCCACTTCGATCTGCAAATTAAGTGCATGCAGAGGCCAGACATGAACGGGAGGGCGGACATCTAGCGATGAACTGAAGATGCTGCAATATATATGTTAAAACATACGGCGGAATACTCAATAGAAACATAAGGGGAATAATGTTCTTGCCTCATGAAGCGATTGTAGGCTGACGGAACCCTGTGCTTCCTCTCGGGTGCTGACATAGTTTGGAAAAGAGATGGACAGATATATTAGTGAAACTACGTGAAGAAGCTGCTTTATATCAAATACACTAACGATCAGAAACAATATATGGCAGAAAACATATATAAGAGAACTTTATTTTAAGATGTTCGAAGTGTGACATGTTATACGTTTCACAACGTAGGGTTCTTTGGGATCCTCGCTGGTTGTTGACGAGGATGGCGCGGAGTGATGCGCCGTCCAGTGCGCATCGCAGGAACCCTGCAGGTCAAGTTATATGAGAAAACTTTTTATTAAGCAAGCAAGGTTGTATCTATATACTATGTCAAAGTTGAAATCAAAAGGAGAGAGGAAGACCAGAGGGAAAATGGCATCAATGTGTAGTTGCCACTGGCGGGTAGCAAGAAGAGAACAGCTTAATCTACTAAAAGAAAAAAGATAACAAAAAAAGGAAGCTAATTAAGCTACATAATTAGAGTATGAACGATTTGATCCTCCCATGAAGAGGAGATTAATTTGCAATAGTACTATTAATGTCACCCGGTAGGTATTAACTGATCATACCAACTGGGATACCTGAAGTATCCACAAATACTAATCTAGCTATAACTCTTGGCAAGAGATGGGTCCACAGACGCATGGAACCCTAGATTCACAAATCTACCTACCTTTATACTTTCTTGCAGCTGTACGTTTAGATGCCCAAAAGCAAGATGAATGGGAGTGGAAGGGGGTGGTGTACTGAGAGAGAGAGGGCTAGACTGACCTGAAGCCCCAAACCTAGAGCCATCTGGAACTCGGGGCACTGCTGGCTCTGCACAAAGGGCCTGGTGCTGAGGAAGGAGAGGTTGCTGCAGTGGCCACACTTCACAGTCACAGTCTCCATCAGCCTCCTGCATGGAACTCCTACCTGAAATTGAGCACACATGGTAATTAATCACATAAAAGAACAGATCATTATAACACATGGAGTACCCTAAGTTGTTCTAAGATGCATAGAAATGGAAACTTTTCCCATGCAGGCAACAGAAAATGGTAACTGATCAAGAGAGATCTGGATCTGGTAGAAGCTGCAAAAGGAAAACAGCATAGAACAGCAGCTCGCTTTCTACTCCTGCATCTCCAGTACCCTCCCTCCCAACTCCCCCACAACCAGCCATGGCTTCTATTCGTCTAAGGCTGTTGTACAACCAGTTCCAATCGGAGGACAAAGGAAATGCAAGAAAACTTGTGCTGCCCCCTTCTCGCTTCTCCTTCTACCGATCACACTTTCCGAATCACCGCGAGTTTCGATCACGTTGCAGTAGTTTGCGAGGGGATCGATCGACCTAGCACAGGCGCTCGCCGAGTGCATCACGCGTACCCCACCTCCCACCCCAATCCCCGGGTCGTGGTTTTCCAGCACTCGATCCTCTTAGTTTGCTACTTCTAGATTTCTAAATGCAGGAACAACCCAGGAGATCATTTAAGAGCATGCAAGAAAACTCTTGCAGCAGCAAAACCCTGATCATCTGGTTTAATCGATCCCCCCTCTGGGGCAGGGCTCCCCAAATTACCGCGAGGACCGTGTTGCAGTAGTTGCAGCGGACGTAGCACAGATGCTCGGGCGGAGAAGGAGCCGAGTCCATCCCGCAGGCCACCGGCGGACGAGTAGTACTGCAGGGGATATCGAAGAGGAGAAGAACCGATCGAGAAGAAAGATGGGAGTAGGATTCTAAGCAAAGCAGAGGGAGCTCATCTAAAAGAACAAGATCTAACAGGAGGAGGAGGAAGAGGAGGAGCGAAGTGAAGAGGAGGTAGCTAGCTAGGAGGGTAGGGTGGGGTGTTGATGTGATGTTTACATGGGAAAGACCAAGACAGACAGGAAATCTAGGGTTTCCATTCTCGTAATGTTGCCGGGAGATGCCCACTCTCGCGCTGCCACGCAGGGTGGCCTGTCACCAAAAGCGATCCCCCGCCTGCCCGCGCTTCTCTCTCTGCGAGCGCAGGGGTGGACGTACGGATTCGGGTCAGCGAAATCTTGGGGGGTAAGTCGGACATTCTGCTGAACAAGGGCGTGGCGGGTGCCACGTGTGCCGCTCTGGCGTTACTGATGGAGTCCCGTCCACCCCACGGCGTAGGAGGGTCTGGAATGGTGAGAAGAGACAGCTGAAGCTTTACCTTAGGGGTAGAGTGAGGGCTTTAAAGACTCTCTCACTCTCTCATATGGAAAAGGATAACTTTTTCTTACCTGCAGATCAAAAAAATTCTGAGAAAAGCATTCTTATATGGTTAAGGATGGTTGGTCAAAGCTTGTGTTCAGCTGTTATTTAGTGGAGGAAAGAGAAATCCAGAGAATAATTAAAGTTCCATATGGTAAGAAGGTCTCATGGATTGTTTGCCAAGGATATTGTCAGATCTTCTTGTTTTCTCATTTCTCATATTAAGAAAAATATTTGAGAAACAATATATCTAGATCTTGTTGTCAATCTAGTCTATCGACAAATATTTCTCTTAAAGTAGAAAGATTATTGAGATTACAGTTAAGGGGAAAAAAAAGAATTTATTGAGACTGTATATTTTTCTAAAATATGAACAATGAAAATTAAAGTTTGTTGGGGGGTCGATAGATTTTCCATTCAAATTTTAAAAAGATCTAAATCCACATGGTTATATAAACTTAAAATTCTAATTGGCAAAAGATTAACTCGGTAGAGAACGATCATATACACTTACTTGTTCTATCAAGTTTTAATTTCGTATTTTTAGATCTTCCAAATTAATTTAGGTGGACGACATATGATCTATAAGATTGTTGAACATTTTTCAAAGCGTTCATGACATAATTAAGCTATTAATTAAGTTCCTTCTATGACACTAATCCAATTACAAACTAAAAGTTGGATGTTTTTTCAACTTGTTTCTTCAACATTATCACCATCGATCCATGAAGATCATATATACATATATATATAGTCATCTTTTTTTATTATTAAGAAAAATATTTGGATGATGTCTCACCTAGACTACATGTGAGGTCCCATTGAATGAACTAATTGAGTCGATGTTGTACACATATGCCTGGTTGAACTCATGAGTTGTAATTTGTAACCACACGTACCTGGCTTTCCCATATTCTACCACCTCGTCTCTAGCTCCTTCTAACTAGCACTTTGCTCTCTTCCCATGCATCTACCATGCCAATTCTAGTTATATATATACATACCATTTTAATAGCAGGTTAAGTTCAGGGGTATAGAGATGTACGAAGAAAGCTAAACATTATCTGATTTTAGTGAGCATATTAAACTAACTATAATTTTTTTTTGTTATGGTGGATTATAAAGAGGTACAAAAATAGTTAAGGTAACTCAAAAGAAATTGACTGAGTAGCGTTGGTTAACCATAGCCACTTTTTTTTCCTTTCAAAAAGAATTTATACTAAAAATTAGATTAACATACACTTTAATGTGAAAGATAGATTTGCACGCATCCATATGCTTCAATTAAGATATAATAAAGATCAATAAGATTGGAAGAGATCATGTCAGCAAAGAGGTGGTAGGAATATTAATTAGATGCCGCTCATTTTATCTAGAGTATTAATACTACTAGTGTGCAGCAAGTGATATTAATAGACGAACTAAAAGACAAAATATATTTTGTCAAAAAAAAAAATGAAATCCACCACGATATATATTTGTTCTCATGAATGTCTTATCACAATTGACAATTCATAAAGTGTTGAAGCTGAGCTCTAGAGGGCCGCCAAGTGTTAAGACATCTGCCTTCAAAGTTACTTAGGAGAGGTGCTACTCAAGATGTGGTGAAACTTGGAAGGTAGGGAACAAAGTTGTCTCCTCGATCCATAGGACTTACATAGAAGCCAAATCCAGAATAGGGTTCTCAAATTTGATCCTTTGATGGTTAAATTAGAAATGACAAGAGGCAAAAGGGGAATATAAGGCCGAGAAGTGAGTACGAGATAGATAAGTTGAAGGCTATTGAGAGCTTACTTTTTCTCAGTCCGATCCCCTTTATTTGTGTCTCTTGCTTTACTTTTATAGCCGTTGGAGAGATCCCTTAGAAAAGAGGAACTCTCGATTGCTACACCCTTATATCATATTTGGTATCAGGATGGATCGGAGATAGAGTGAAGATATTTGAAGATATCTTCAAAATTTGAAGTTATCCTCGATTTGTTTTATTACCAAACAGTTTCTTATAAGAACATGTTTGATATTAAGATAGATCGAGGATATATAGAGTGAAGATGTTATCAAATTTTAAAGATATTTTTAAATTTTTTAAAATAACTTCAATCTATCTCCGATCTATCTTGACACCAAACATATTCTTAAGAACCGTCTATTATAGATCACCACAAGAAAATGCGGCGTTTCTGACGGATGCTTTCCGTCGGAAATCCATCGGTAATCCGTCAAAAAATTCATTTCTGACAGCTTTCCGTCAGAAACTTGTCGGAAATAGTCCGTCGAAAATAGTTGATCAGAAAATTACCGACGGAAAAAATTTTTGTCAGAAATCAGTCGAAAATTCCGATTATTGCGTCGGAAATCAGTCGAAAATCGATAGTTCCGACGGATATTCCGACAGATAAATTCCGTCAGAAATATCCGTCGATTAAAACCGCTTTTTCTAGTAGTGGATGGGAGATCTCGGGCGTTAGTGCTGTTATGCGCAATAATGGGCGAGTAATAGACTCTCTCTAGCCGTTGTGCCGAAAAGTCGATGACATTTTGCTTGTCCCGATTTAATCCGTTGTCGATAAATGTATAGCCACTAGTTGTCGGATCTGGTCTGTCCTACTTCTCGGATCTGTATCAACATATAAAAATTAGAATGTCCACAGGTGCAGAGGAACGAGAGGTCTGGTTTTGAGCCTCGTGTGTAGGTGCATGTGGTTCGTATTATTAAAATGCTACACCTAATTATTAGTATCAAGTAGCTAGTTGAAGCTGGTCCAAAAAAATATGATAATGATTGAACTAGGTTATTGGTTCTTGATATATAACATCACATATCTGATAGCTGAAAAAAGTTATGAACACTTTGTCATGTGCATGCATGGCTTGGGCAAACGTCCTCTGTGAACATTTACCTGGACCTTAACATATGTGTTTCCTAGCAACCACACATTGCACAAAACCCTCCATTAATAGGGTGCAACAGAGTCCAAAGATATTGGGATATGTAAGAGGCTCTCGTGAACATATGTATGCATACTTGCATAGTTGAGATAAAATGTGCATGTAAAGGTGCCATGGAAGCAGCACTAGGTTTGTGTCTATAAAGGCGTAAAACAAAGGTTGTCATGTGGATTGGCATCAGCTTTCGTTGTTTTTGAGGTCTTTTTGGTCTGGTCAGCATCTGAGTAGCTAGCTACTTGCACACATCTACGAGCTAGAGTGGACATAGTGCTGGCCAGTTATGAGGAAAACCTTTTGAGGACCACCTAAGAGTGAATGCATGAATGGTCAATCAGTATTCTTCCATGAGTTAATGATGGTGTCCTATTTTTTTATTTTTTAATATTCTTTAAGAAAATTCACAGTTAACGATTAATGTGTATGTAACATCCATGCATCATCGATATGACAGTTTGAAAATTAAAAAAGAATAAAAGATAAAATGTAGTCTGTAATGTGCCAAAATTGATAAAAGTTATCTTTTTTAATTTGAGCTATTGTCGACCAAATATATATATATAGTCTGATTTCTTTAGGGTAAATTAATTAGAAGTTCCTATCAGATTTTTGACTTATTTGTTAGTCCCTAACAGAGCTGTAACTCATTACAGCAAGTGTTATCACATGTTACAGTATACGTTAAACTCTGTTACATTAAAGACCTCCATGTTACAGTTAGAGATTTTTAATTAATTTGCATATTTCTTTAACTACTGCCTATCAGATTATATGGATTTGTACGTAATTAATTCGTAATAGATCTTGGTGTAGCGATTGTGATGCACTAATTTGTAAAGCTCCTTATAATTAGTGTGATTGATGAAGTAGATGTAGGTATTTTCTCATACATGTCCCTCTTAAGCATCTACCTTATATTTGTATTGACATTTGTACATTTAATCTATATAAGTTTAATATCATGATACTCATGTGGCAAATTTTTACGGATAAAAAATATATATTGTCTTCTTCTTCATCATCTCTTGTGAAGAGACTTTGATGATTTATAAAGAGAATGCAAATCAAAGATCAATTCTCATGCAATTTCACTATTGTTAACAAGTACTTACCCTTGGTTTTCTGTTTTGAATTCAAACATTTCTCCTTATTTGGTCGTGTGTGTGTGTGTGTAAGCTTTGTCCCATATTGAATATCTAAGAAAGTTTGAAAATCTTAAATATGAGGTACCTTCTTGCATGCTTAGATATGTTAAGGGGACTTACATGCACGCGCGGGCCGAGCCCAAACCAGGTAGTTCCGGGGGGCCTGAGCTGGAAACTATTTAAGCGGGCACGACGCACGCGATTATTGCGCGTAGGGGGGGTGCAAATCCCCAGCCCGGGGGTCTCACGCTGGCGGGCCCAGTTTGGTGGACGGTTTCGTGAGGAGGTGTGTGTGTCCTCAGGTTCTGCGGTTTTTGAAGGGAAACCGAAGCACCGTCTTCGTCTCTCTTCTCTTCTTCTTCTCCAGCGCCTGTACGAAATCGCACTGTTGCTCTCCTGCGTTCCTTCTTCGTCTCGCTCTATTCCGCTGCGCCGATACATGTCCTGTGGCCTTTTCTAAGGCGATCTGACGTTGAGTCTGTGGGCGACATCCGTGTTGGAGTGCACCTACGGACGCCGCGAGTGGTTTTCGGATCTTGGGAGAATTTTGCCAGTGAGCCTCTGCACCGTACAGTGGCAATATATTCTCTAAAGACAATTGGCACGCCGACGCTTCAACCAGATAAAGTTCTTCTAATCTCTGTGAACACATCATCTATCTATTTCATATACCCCTGTTTCGATTTTCTTACACTTACATGCAAAGAAATCTATATATAGCAAGGTTCGTTGATACCATATAGACCTCGTTCCTCTAGTCAGCATGGGTGGGCACACTACAAAACTTGTGCATTACGGTCCATACTGTACCATATCATATTCGATTAGGCATGGTTCGTCGATTCGGATCGCAATCTATTGATGAAGTTTAATGAGAGAGAGATATTTGTGATGCAATGTATTCAAATACAAAAGATTATTTAATAAGATAAGGTTTTTAAATATATATTATTTTGAGGGCTCTTCAACCTATAATGTTAATTGGGTCTAATAATTCGACAGCCTATTAGGCTTTCTCAAATTAATAAGATGATAGGGGCTTAGTAAATACATTTAGATTAAGATGGGAACATATATGGATCCAATATAGTGTCATGTAGATTGCTACGGAAGTAAGTAGATAGAGGGACCAGTAGGCAATGATGACAAATGCAGCAATTGATGGCAATGATTGACGATGGCTGGCAGTGGTGATCGATGGTGGCAACGAGCGACAGTGCCCATCGGAGGTGGGGTCCAAAGTCACCATTTTGGAGTCCAAGTTTATATTTTAGAGCTAAAGTTTGTATTTTAAAGTTCAAGATTTGTATTTTAGAGCTTAAATTATTATTATGAGGTCAATATTTTTCAACCCTAAGGTAATATTTTGGAGCCCAAAATTTACATTTTGGAGTTCAAAGTTTGTATTTTAGAATATTTGATTTATATTTTAGAGCTCAATCAGTGGCCACCAGTGATCGACCATCGTCAACCATAATTGCTTGTTACTGTCGTTTGTTGCTACCAACCGCCTCTCGTTGGTGCCACCATCTGCCAACCCGTATGACATCCAATATGATGCCACATAGACATCAAGTGCATTAAGTTTTCTCTAATAACATATTTAGCATTAGCATAAGTTTGTGCAAAAATATCCAAATTGTGTGAAACATGCCTCGTCAAAAAGAGCATTAAATTCTAGATCTACAAAGTTTATGCCGATCACTTTTTTGCAATTATGCCATTAAATAGGTAAACAAAAATGAAACAATAAAATTTACTCGGGACGGATGCGATTATCAAACTGCCATTGGTTGCTTTAGACGATTTATATAATAGGTGGGGAGGAAAATAATATAAAGGGAGGTTTTTCCTGAATACCCCATGGACTAACACAACTGATAGAATAATATTACATAGTAAAGATGGTTAAACTTTTAGAATTTTAGTTTGAATCCTTAATGATCTCCATTAATATTTATTTTTAGATTAGTCACTATTTTTAGTAGGGGCAATTTAGGGGGGAAGTCTAGGGTTCAAATTAACTTGGGCCTTTACCAAAAAAAAAACCTATGGTAAATCATAATAAAGGTATTAACAAAAATGATTTAAAAAATAAAAGTACGTATATGAATGATAATGGGCACCGTCTGTTGCCCACCCCAAACACGATTGGATAGGACCTCCAATGTATTGATAACTTCAAACCCCACTTTAATTGTATATGGGGTCGGCAACGAATGTGGCTTGCCTCATGCGAGTAGTAAGAGTTTCCCCATATGAATATAGATGGGGTGTGCGGCATTTGATATTTAACTTAAATGTCATAAGATTTGAATGATGCCATCAAATAATTTTTCGATGTGGGAATATATTAATTGTTTGTAAAACTATGAGATAATAAATATAATGCTAAAATGAATATTGTAATTGCTATAAGTAAATGGTTTATGTATTATTTGTTTGTAACAGTGTGAAATAATCAATATAACATAAATATGAACAATGTAATCGCTTTAAGTAAATGGGTTAATCATTGGATTAAATAAAATAAGATAAATGGGAGATTATAAATATAATTGGAGAGGTATAGTTTAGTCCCCATATTAAAAATAGTGAAAATAAGTGTATACTGTAAGCAAGACACATACTTATTCTCTCAAGAGAGTTCTTTTCCTAGGAAAATGACGCAACTCGAAATATGGGACAATACTTCTTGAGAGAGACAAACTAAAATTTTACGCATCTTCAATAGCACTAGCTATGGGAACCGAATGAGAGGCCATGTGTCCGGCTCGAACATCTTATCTTAACAAGATGTGTGCACATTTATCCTCACTAAAAGGGAGACTATGTAGTGGTATAATTTAGTCTTATATTAGAAGTAGTGAAAATAAGTATGTGCTTATAAACGAAGCACGTATCTCTTCTCCAAATAAGACTTTTTCAAGGAAAAGGACAACACCTCAAATAGGAGACAATACTTCTTGAAAGAGGCACACTGAAATTTCACGCATCTTATAAATAATTATAAGTAATAATATATCTAACAAATGTAGAAAGTATGAGATATGAACCACCTTACTTCGATTAATTTATTGGGTGGAAAAATCATGATAAAATTAATGATATAAATACAATTATTAAAATTATATCTAGTTACAGAATAATCAAAATATGTGAATTGTTGTTGTTTCTTGAAAAAAATTTATGTGAGTTGAGAGCTCTTGCCTTTCTCTCTTCTTTGAACTCACACACACACACTACTCAACTTTTCATCCAGTAAAATATGCATAAAGAAGAGTAGGTGAACATAAAGATAGAGGCATGTAGAATCTATCAAGATTTGGATATTGACTGTTTAGTCATTTGAGTATATCTGTTTAGTCTCTGTTATAATTTTAGATGTATAACTAATATATGTAAAATTAATTACACTTTGATATGATTAATAGTGTTAATGGGCTTGAACCCTAGTTTGGTTTGTAATATATTCTAATCTGCTAAATTCATATGAACAAAGATTTTATCTGATTTGATGATCAAGTCAATTGTGATTTTTGAAAATTATCTCAATAATTTGATAAATATAAATATATTAATTATTTACATATGTTTTAGTTGGATTTCCTTACTTTATGCTACATGTTTAAAATATATATGCACACATTTATGTTAGTTCATAATTATCATGTGATTTAGTAAATTAGTATATGATAAGAATGAATTAGTTCTAACTATGGTTATTGGGTCTTATGACTCACATCTATCTATTTTTAATATTTTTCAAAAATGAGCATGATGAATAATTAATAGAAGATGTCTGATAAGTCTATAGGATATCAGAATTTGAAAGAATGAATATCATAAATGTAATTTTCTCGATTGTGGTAAGATGTATTTGTAAATTATGATCAATTAATTTGTATTTGTAGATCATGATCAATACTCTTCTATCATAAAATGAGTTCTGTTAATTACCCAAATATGTACTACTAGAAAAAGCGGTTTTACCGACAGATATTTCCGACGGAATTTGTCCGTCGGAATATCCGTCGAAAATACAGATTTCCGACGGATTTCTGACCAATTTTCGACGCAATAATCGGAGTTTCCGACCCATTTCCGACGAAATTCTTTTCCGTCGGTAATTTTCTGACCAACTATTTTCGACGGCTATTTCCGACAAGTTTCTGACGAAAAGCTGTCAGAAACGGAGTTTCCGACGGATTTCCGACGGAAAGCATCCGTCAGAAACGCCGCATTTTCTTGTGGTGATGGTTAGATATATTACGTCTACTTATAAGATATATTATTTCAAATCATTTTTTATTTACATTATTATTGTCCTATTTTACTTTCTATTATGCTAATATATAATGATAGTGAATATATATACATATATATATATGTGTGTGTATATGTACATATATTGTTCTTGCTAATTTTAGGTTGAAATGATTTTTGAGTCTATTGTGTATACTAGTTAGATTTTGAATTCGTGATAATATTTTAAAAAATATAATATATTTAAAAATACAACATAGATGTATTTTCAATTAATGCAACTATGTACTTTAAAATTAGTCACATCCACATTATGCAATGTTATGTGACATTGTTGTTGTCCCGTCACTATGGTCATTGTCAATCATCATCTTATAATCGCTATTGTCATTGTCCACTATCCATCGACATCATCCATCATTATCACAATCCACTATTATATTGTTGTCGCTACTATTATCACCATTAATTATTGCGATCATCGTTACTTGGTAGTTGATATATATATGTTGTGTCATATCTGCAATAACTGATGGATCAAGCAATCATTATCAACCAATCAGTTCAATCTATTCCACAAGTTGAGCAATTTATAATATTTCTTGTTATATATAGTAAAAGATATGTTGAGTGCCATATTGCTCCACCACATTTATTTGTCACTTACAAAAAATACAAGTGTCATATTGTTACCTTATAATGTTGTCTATTATAATGTTTCTATTATTTTTGACATACAGTCTAATAGATAAAGACTAAGAAGGTACTCTAAAAAATTGAGATCAAAAAATTGTCAAAGAACATCATATATGTGGAATTCTCATATAACATATATTCCACTTAAAGTGGGGTGATGAAGTGAGCAATATTAAGCTTAATATTTTATCCAAATGAGAAATGAATTTACATCTCTCTTGAAAGAAAGTAATAGTCAATCAACCAAAAGTTAATAGTACTAATAATATAGTAATTATAAATAAAATTATATTTTATTAATAAAAATAAGTCTTAACATAAAAATATAACACACTATTATTCACATATAATAATATATAATTGAAATTAAAGTATCACTTTTCACTATGTGGAGATGACATAGGGATTTGTCTCTTCTATCATCTTTTAGGTGACTTTATTACTTTATAGTAATTTATCTTTGGACTTATTCCTCATTTTTTAATGACTCATTTTTAATAAGTTTTGAAATTTTACATTTGTAATTTACATAGTTTTGTGTCAGGTTATGTTAAAAAAACAATATTAGTCTGTCATATTTATTTTGACATCCACATAATTAAGATAAGTGTCATCATTTCTTAAAATTGTCCTCATATAGAAAACTACTAAAAACACATGTGACAATTATTATTAGTGACGATCAATTATACTTGTAAAAATATGAGGCAATATTAACATTTAATGAAATACTAAACTGCATTGAATCGTGATTTGATGGTATGATATGAATCAGACGTACCGTATCGCAATAGTTCCATGGGTCTAGTGCAAACAAAATTCTTTTATTTTTCTTTCATAGTCAATTTTTTATTGTTTTGAGATTTTAGTAGCTCATTTCACAAGTTCTATGTATACCACATGATAATAACATTTAATAATTGAATAACATAATATGTATAAGCATTAATAATATACGAAACACTCATATTTCGACCACTAGATCTTTCTTAATTTATCCTATATCCATAAAATTTTTAATTCTATTCTATATCTAAAACCAATACAAATAAAAAAAAACTTATATCAATGACAATCAAAACGACTCGATGTGAAACTTTTGTGTCTGCTATATCTCACTACTATGGTCACCTAAATAAGATATAGCACATCTGAACTATATGAATATGGTAGGATTCAACAAACTATAGTAGTCTTACAAGTCTCAAAAATAAAATATGTGAGAATGTGAAGATACATTCTGTTATAGCCTTATTTTATTCATAATTTCATTTAAATCCTCATAATATACCATAGTTCACATGATTGAAATATTATTTCACATAATTAGATAATAATATATATGCCTAGATTCTTTTAATTCACTTTTATAACTTTCTAAAATTTAAATTTTACATGTAAACATGGTTTTTTGAAATACATCACATTAGTATGGTTCGGACATATCGTACAGCGGTATCTAGATAATTTCGATACGCAACATGATGAGCATAGTAACGTTGTTTTCTTCTTCTTTAATTTTTATGTTTAAAATCTAATTTTTGTTTGGACCAAATTGCACTAAACATGTGTTATACTCTATGAATCCTATTGTCTTACAACATCTCGATTCAATCTAGTTCAGCGGTTCAGTCAACCATGCATCTAAAACAAAAAAAGAAGTTTTTTTTACATATATAGCCTAGGTAAAAATGTAATTGGAAAAATTTTGTCTTAAACTTATATTGTCACCCGAAATACTCTTATGTGAAAATATTTGAATTAAAAATCTTAGCGTAACTTGTCATAGCTAGTGAATTGATGATGTAGGTATATATTAATCATTGAGATATATTGAAAATGTCTATAATATATTGCACCACCAACAATTTCGGAAATATATACACACCCTAATACTCATTTATCCCTCCTTTTCTACGAGTGATAGTCAGTAGATTTGAGTGTATATCTTACACTATATAAGAAGATGAGAAACCTGTGATGGTGTTATAGGGCTAATATTACCCACTATGCAGGGAAGGGGGAGGGAGTGGTTGTGATGAGGACATATGGATCAGCTCTATATTTTTTTGAGTTTACATATGTCATTTTATATATTTTCGTGAGTATGTAATTTTCTTTTCTTAGTCTACATCCATTGGGCCTATGTTAGATGGGCCAAGTCATTAGTAAGTTCCTAAAGAGTCTAACAGGGTCAATTGAGCAATTAGTAGCTCAAGTTTGGTCTTTTATTGTTTTGTTAAAATTGTGGGTTTTTGTGCTACATGCACGGTTGGCCAAACCGCACCGTACCGGTGTGGTTTGGCATGAGGAGTGACCTGGGCATGCCGCAGCGGCACACGCGGAAGGTCATTTTATTTTATTTTTTCCTTCCCCTCTCACATTCGATGTATCTAGAGATTTAAATGGTGTCTAATTGAGGTGAAATTACAAACATAAGCTAATTAAGAGATGATACAAATTATAATAATTTTAGTTTAATTTTTTAATTAATTGTCGTCAAGTAAAAATTGTCCAAAAAATTATTAAGTCGATTATTCTCAACATCTAAGAGTCTAAATGTTGTCTAATTAGAGATGAAATTTTAAACACAAACTAATTAAGAGATAATATAAATTATAATAATTTTAATTTAATTTTAATTATTTTTTGTCAATTAAAAATTATCCCAAAAATCATTAGGTCGACTTAATCTCAATATTTATACATCAATAATTATTGACATTTATATTTTTATAATCAGTACATTTTTCTAGTAATTATGATGACTTCATATTTGACTTTATTCTCGAAACCAAATGTCGTTCTATTGAAGTGCACAGAGGGTTCGCCGTAAAGTAGCAAACCGTGTGTGTCTTAAGGGGTCTAAATGATGTCTAATTAAGATGAAATTTCAAACATAAGTTAATTAAAATATGATACAAATTATAGTAATTATAGTTTAATTTTTTAAATTAATTTTGTCAAGTAAAAATTATCTCAAAAATTATTAGGTCGACTTAATCTCAACATTTATGCATCAATAATTCCTGATATTTTATATTTTTAGAATCAGTATATATTTTTAGTAATTATGTTGACTTCAAATTTGACTTTATTTTTGAAACTGAATGTCGTCTCATTGAATTGCACACAATCAAAGATAGTACTAGAATTATATTAATAATATAAAAATATTATAAAATTAAAGATAATTATGTTTTATATAAGTGATCATGTCTTACGTATAATTTACTATCTCTTTAATTTCTTAGTATCATATTAATATTTTATTATAAATTTTAAGACGTTACAGTTTTGTTTCTATTTTGGATTATTGATGTTGATATGATGGAATACATTGGTCATATAATGAACAACTTTTATGAAGAGCCAAAGACTGGTTCACCCTCGTTCAGGCTGTAGAGAAGTCGCACTCATGCTAGTTTGGATCGCGATATGAGAGAGAATGTCAAGAATAATTCATTGTATCTTTAACCACATACCTTCATTTGATGTGATTCTAGTTGGAGCTCGTAGAGAAAGTTGTAAGGAACAACTTTCAAGAAAAAATCTCGAAGAGATATGCCCTCGTTTGAGATGTGTAATTAAGGCATGATAATCTTGTATATGTAGATCATGATATGAGAGAGAATGTGAAGAATAATCTGCTATAACTTTGGACACATACTACCAATGAGGTGATTTCACTTGAGGACGAAGTTGAAGAAGAGTAGAACAATTTTGATGAAGATCTCGTGAGCATATCAGCCCTTTTTTTCAGGCTATAGAATGTGTGATATCCCTGATAGTTTTGGAGGATATGAGAGAGAAAGGGGAGAGAGAAATGGTGCAACGTTGAGAATGACTTCTCCTCTGGATTTGGGGTGATAGGACTTGGTGACCAGAGCCTCCATGGGTCTCTTCACATGATGATAGTCTTTTCCTATCCTATAGAGTCTTATAGGATGTGTTTAAGAGAGGAGAGAGAGAGAGAGTACAATCTCGAGTTAGAGAGAGAGTTCATGCATGAGAAGAGATGGAGAGTCTATCTTAAGTTTGGATGGAGAGTCTTCTTTTGAAGTTTACTCATTTTAAATATTCACCAAGTCACAAAACTAAAAAACAAATCAAATAATCCATTTTCCCACCGTATCTCAGCGGTACGGTACAGTACGATACCGTACCTTCCCACGGAGAATACGACACAGCCGATCCAGGCGGTACGGCGAACCTTGGCTACATGGTGGGCTCTCCTCTATAAATAGAGCCATACCCCCTCTCATGTAAGGATAGATGGTGAAATCTAAATTAAAAAAATTATTGTTTATGAGAGCCAAGAGTGCATCTCTCTCTCTCTCTCTCTCTCTCTCTCTCTCTCTCTTCTCTCTCTCTCTCTCTCTCTCTCTCCTCTCTCTCTTCTCTCTCTCTCTCTCTCTCTCTCTCTCTCTCTCTCTCTCTCTCTCTCTCCTGTCCTTTCCCCTTCCCCCAAGTACCAAGTCAGCCCTAGTGGCCCTCCACATCCCCTCCACCTCACAGTTCTAACTTAGCAACCTTTTCACCTCCATGGGTACATTAACTACTAGCATTAATTCTCCCACTTCCCATGCAACCCCACAGCTCCCCATACAACCTTCCATTACCCAAGGCACATTTAACACTCAACACACTCCCTAAGTGTGCTTTCTCTTCATCTAACTCAGACCTTTAGTTTCCCTAGGTTCCCAATCATTCCCCATCAACATATCTATCCCTAGAAGAGCAAATCACCCAAGCCTGTCTCCTACTAGACCTTCTCTTTTACTATCACAACACCCTGTCCCTGCTCATTGACGACCTCCCCTACTCAAGTCTTTCCACCTCTTAGGTTCTGATCTCATAGGAATGTCACTATCTCTCCATTGAGCTACTGGTGGAAGCCAATAAGGGTTACATCTCCTTCCTCTAGTGGAGCTGTTGCTACTACCAAAGGAACTACCACCCCTCGTCTTCGAGCTGGTGTCACCACCTCTCCATGTGGACTACATTGACCGACACTGTAGCACCCCGGAAATTTTAATTACATAAAAATTAAAAATAAATGGAAATAAACAATTTTCATAATATCATAGTATTTAACATACGTATCATTATCGTATGTGCTAAAACACGTAAGAAAATTCCGTAAAAATTATAAATCAACCCTAAATATTATTACTAAATGTTTCACAAAGAAATTTGTGCCAAGAAAAATTAGATCATCCAAGTCTAAAGTGTTTCGCGACTTATTATCGTAATTCATGAATAAGTCGTAAAATCATTATCACACGTACGTGGATGAGTCAGAAAATTAAATAAAAATCATATATTGACTTCAAATAATATCCTCTAATGACCCATCAAGGAATTTGGTTCAATAAAAATCATTTGGGCTAGGTTTAAGAGTTATTGCGACCGATTATCTAAATAAGGAAACAAGTCGGAAAAACCGTTAACATGGAAATACGACGCAATAAAAAATTAAATAAAAGTGTTGGGGAGACTTCCAACATTATATATTGATGACCCATTATCATAATTGGGCCAATGGGCAACATTTGGCCCAAAAATCAAATAAAGCTAGAAAATACATAGAAATTCGTAACTATAAATAAGCTGAAATTAAAAAGAGGCAATTAGAGTTGAATTAGGATGCAATCATGCATTCATGGCAACCCAAATTCGTGCCTAACTATGAGGGGAGGTTTCCTAATGCCTCACACACTCAAATGGAGGAAGAAATCATCAAAAATAGGAAACCAACATGCCAATCCCGAAACCCTCCTTCCTAGTTATAATAGGACTCCTAAACACCATGGTTACTTAAATACTCTTCACCCAAACCCTAGGGATGAGTTTAGAAACTGCTGGGGTCGTGTGGAGGAGTTCTGGTGGCTGGGGAGCAGGAGATCGTCCACACAAGCCGTTCTTCTTCCTCCTCGTCTGCTGCTGCAACCTGCACAAACCACCCTCTTGAAGTCGACCAAAGGTGAGTCAAACCTAAACCAAACTTGCAAGGCCTATACCCCTGGAAAGAGGGTCAAGTCTACGTTCTAACCCAAGTGGAATGCCCAAATTCCATGCAGTATACACGGAGTAGTATAAGCGTTTCCTCAAGTGGTCTGAACACGGGTTTTCTGGAAAAATGGGACTTCTTCAACCCATAAGGTAGGTTTTCTCGGGCCAAATCTTAACATCTCCTATACAAAATGTATAGAGCATCAAGTTAGCTTTCATTGTCCTCTGGTTTCATCGGATTTCATTGGGTAGATTTTGAATTATAAGCGTTTTCTCAAAGTCGTGCACTGTTAGGGCTTTTCCTGTTCTTCGTATGTTCATGTGATTCAAGACCGAATTAGAGTAAACTCATAACATGAAAGTTATTCCACTAGCTATCCTCTTCAGGTTTTGTGTTGAACATTTTGTCTAAATGTCATCAGTTAGGGAGTTATAAGCGTGGTAATAGGGTTGCTGCATAAAACTACGTCTTCAGGTTACCCTTGGTCTGACTTTGTGTTCCTTGTGATCAAAGCCTATCGAAACCATCCTTATTATCCCATTCCGATTTACTGGAAGTACCCTTGTATGCCTAGGTTGTTTTCAAACTGGTTTCGTTATTTTCATACCCTGTACAAATTTTTCTCTATTTTAGAAGCACCCTGTGTCAAAAGAAGGAAAGACTGGTCCGCAATCCAAGGCACTGTCCTTGCTCTGCCAGAGCCAGGCACGGACCCTGTGAACGCGACGGCCTGATAGGCGCGTTCAAAGGTCTTATTGCGACAGCCCAATTGTCGCCTTCTGAATGCGACGTGTACTACGTCGCTATATGGCTGCCTGATCTGACCGACCTGTCGCCTCTCCACAACGCTCTGTCGCCTTCTGGGCCCGACCTGTCGCCTTCCTTACATGAGCATGTCGCGATCTGACCCCGGCTTGACAAAACCCCTGTCGCCTTCCTCATATGGCTATGTCGCGATCTCAGGATTTTACCTGAAACCACGTGTTTTCTTACAAAGTTTTCAGCATATACCCGAGGTCTGGATAAATGTGATATTTGCTGTGTAAGTTGCCTGTCTTGGGTCTGATCATTGCATGATTGTTATTTAACGGCATAAAAGCGATTAACCCATTTAAAAGTTTTAATTACATGAATGCTATTCTAAGTGCTCCTTAAATATTATGATCCATTCATGCTTCTTGTGATTCATCTTCCTATTGTTCTACCATGTTTAAATGATAAGAGTTATCATAAAATCTGGCAAACCATGATGAGTTAAAGTGCATAGTTTATTCCATGTTATATATTGCCAAGTGCTTCCTGCAAGTTTGAGACCGATGGTTTGAGAATTGAGACACGCGTACCGCACTACACACTAGCACTGTTAAATAGCCCTTTCTTGGGAAATGGAAACTCTCTACCGGTCATTCCGAATCGGTAGACTAGCGACCTTTTCACCAAGACCTCCGTAAATCTCCTCTGACCATGGATTCCCACATGGCCGACGAGTTGGTTGTACCATTGAAGTTCCCTGAAGATAGCGTGCACTTCCTTCTCTTCTTGTTCTCGTGAGTGGGATTTACAATCTAGACCAAAGCCATTAATGGAAAGATTTAACCAAAGTACAAATTGTACCGTTATGCTGCCGAATTTATCTCTTGACCATTGTTCTCATGAAATCATGTTCAATTACTTATTACTTGTTCTCATCATCATCATGAACATGACATTACACATGCTTACTTATTGAAACTCTCATTGGCCATTATTAATGACTGTGGGTATCTACATTAAAAATTTACATGAGATACTGATAGGGCACGGCGTGTGTCCAAGGGCTCCAATCTAGCCCCAATGACGGCGAGTCATAGATATACTGTTAACCATGGGGTATAATGATTACTGGCGTTGCATCTGCGCTGGCAGTACTTTTGCTTGTTGAATGATAGATACAATACCACATACACGTGTCCTGGTGTACATTCTTGATGGATCTTTTCTCGGTGTACATTAGTGTCTACGTGTCGGATTAGTGTTACTTGATCGTGCTCGTACATTCTTGCTTACTTGCTTGCGTGATATGGCCATCCTGCATTTAATGCAATTAGTAATATCTTGCGTTCTTGACATCAAGTGAATTCTTGTGTGCTTGTACAAAGTGATCTATTGCTAGTTCTATCTTGTCATCTTGTTCACAAATCTCGTTCTATCATAATCACTCTCTCTAGCTTGTCTTATATATCATGTTTTAACGAGTTTTATTCGTACTTGCATATCATTCATCGTACTTGCCTAGTCCTAAATTGCTAATCACTTATATCATTGCCCGCACATGAGATATAAATCCTACTGGGCTAGTTTGCTCATCCTGTCATGCCCCGCTAATTTAGCAGCGGAATAAATCAGGGAGGCATGAACAACGAGTATGGTAATGAAAATTGCGCATACATTCGCAAATATCAGAGCATCTAATGAATAATAATTGCAATAAAACTCATCATTTTATTGATAATTCATCTAATCTATTACAACTACTAATTCAGAGCCAAAACATAGGGCTCAATGACATTATTGCATTGGAAAAGAAATCTAAAGTAAATATCTAACTAGACTTTAAGGTACGAAGGACATTCCATCGCTATGACTTCAGGACGCTCATCACTCCAGTCCAATCTCGTTGTTGTGTGCAAGGTCATTCATTGACTTACCTAAAAACACAATAATAAATAACGAATGGTGAGCGATAACGCTCAGTAGGACTTAATATCTCGTGTAAACAAGCATGCTTTAAGTGATTAATGTCTTGTATCGCAGGTTAACTAGAGAGAACGATCATGTATGGTCAAGAGAGTAATAGTACAAGATAACAAGTGAATGATAATACATTTCTAAAAAATATTGCAAAATTAGGATGGCAACATAACGAGATAGCGCGTAACAAGATAGTGTATAACAAGATAGCGTATATCAAAATGGCATGAAATAGGATAGCTTGTATCAAGATGGTGTGTAACGAGATAGCTTGTAAAGAGATAGCATGTAATGAGATAACGTGTATGGTTGCACAACGGTGCACTAGTCGAGTACGACAATAGTCACTTTGGGACAGTAGTCGTTTAACGATGGTACATTTCGTCTGAACTCCTCAGACTAATGTAATCAGTCAGTGCTAGCACACTAATAGCACAGAACTGGCACAATATGTCTCTCCTCAGACTAATAGTAAAACAATTCAATGTCTAGCCAATGTCGAGATAGTCAGAACCGGTGCAATGCAGAACACCGTCAATAGCCCCTGCAGGTATTTTCGGGTGGCTCTCTGCCCCTAGGACTAGATTGGAGCCCTTCGGACACTCTCCGTGCCCTGCACACTAAGCATTCAAGTCAGTAGGTCACCAGACCCATATTATGGCGCTAGACAGTCATGTATAGTACAAGCAATGGGAGCCACAACAGCTCAAGAGTCTCAAGAGAGTACTAGATGAATAGACGAGATAGTAGAGTGAACGTGAATAGATGAGAGTACAATGATAGTAGATGAGATAGGGGTATAATCGTAAAACAACGATAAACCACGATAGTAACGGTTGCACAACACCAGGTCGGGGTACTGACAGTCTGGTAGAAGTCACATCCACCCATTAGCCGTGCCGCGTACACGAGCCAGATGGTCCGGCGTGATCACAAGATAAGAGAGATCTCACTAAGGCCGATGGATCGTACTGATCCCTAAAAGTGTAACAGGATTTAAAGGTACAACCAGCTCGTCGGCTAAGGACGTGCGCCAAAGCCAAGAAGACTTACGGAGGCCTTGACAAGGAGTAACTGGTCCAGTCGAGAGTATTCCCGATGGAGAGGTGGTCCAAGTCAAGAGAAAGTGAGTAATGAAACGTTGTCCGTCTTGCCTCGAGTGCTCGAAGGTAGAGGGACGCGATAACGGTGTACAAATCACGCGAATAAAACGAAGACATGTGTCATTTAAATAATAGGGAAATTAGGTAATTAATTTCACTAATTACCAGATACATTATTGAGTAATTTAATAGGGTCAAATGGCAATAGATAATGTTTAGTGTGCAAGTGTAAAGAAATTATGAGAATAGAATAAGTCGTGCTCACGACTTTTAAATTAATAAGAATCATTAAATATTATCAAATAAAAATATTCAGGTCATTTATTAAGCTTAACAGTACATGGTTTAACTTGTACAAGGATTAGATGACATTTAAAGCAGGGATATAAGAGCAATTAAAGGTTCTGGCCGAAATTTCAAGAACGCGACGGGGGTGACCGTCGCGATCACGTCGCGACGGGGCACATGGGCGCGTCAAACTGCTAACGCGGCGGGAGTTCCCGTCGCGGTCCAGGTCGCGATGGGGCGGCCTGGCGCGACGGGCGAACCGGCCTGGTCTGGCCCGGTTCGGGGTTGAGAACGCGGCGGTATAGACAGCCGCATTATGAACGCGTCGCCTTAGCCGGCCGCGACCTCCCCGTATCGCGACGGGTCGCGCCGCCGCGATAACAGGGATGTCCGGCCTTTTTTCTATTTTTCTCTGGGTGGACCCCTCTTGACATAGGGTCATTCTAAAATCAATATAAAATCTCACGGTGATACAAAAAATACGAAACTAGTTTTAAACGAAAGTAGACATGTATATCTATCAACATGCGCGATTAATTTGAAAATAGACAAGGTTTAGATATGCATTGATCAGGTTACTTTTCGGTGACCTAAACTGGCATAGTTAGGGTTCAATGAATTAATTAGAGATGTATACATGATGAAAAATTATGAAACCAGCGGCGTTTGAAATCTAACATGTAGTAGTATTTATGATAATTTTATCATGGAATGATGTCAAGTTGGAACGAGGTTAAAAAGGAAACACGAAGGGTCAAGTGCACAAATATGATAGATATTCAAAGATTTAATTCTCCCTCATGGGAGATCGAAATCAAGCAAGACTAGGGGCGTTTGAAAGATAATAAGATATAGTATATTTGAGAATTTTATCAAGGCATGAGAGCAAGTACACGTTGGGGATTATAGAAAACACAAGATCTCAGCTCGTGGTAACAGCAGGACTTCATGAATTAAATTCGCCAAAATGGGTAAACGAAATACCACGAAACCATAGGACTTTTGAAGAGGTACATGAAGGCTACCTAGGATAATTATTCACGATTTTGCTTGAGAGATGCCTACCTTTTTCATGGAGTAAGAAAACCCTAGTTTGGATGACGAAATTATGAAAACCCTTCTTGCTCCAAGCCTTTCCTTCCTTGCTCCTTGGTCCAGATCTTCTCATCTTCCTCTCCAAAAGTCTTAGCACGAAATTGTGGGGTGCTAGGGTCAAATGGGGGGTGTTTTGATGGCTTGTAGAGTTCTAAATCACCTAAAACTATTTCCTCCTCATTTAATTACGAATTTTCATAATTATCACATATTTTTCTTGCTATATCTATCTAATTGGGTAAGGGAGAGGTCTAATTTCGTGGGTAATGGTTAGGATAGGATTAGGACTCTTATTAAGATATATATGAGTCATATTAATACTTTAATGACCCCTTTTTAATAAGAGATAATATAGTTACGAATTTCCCTATTTAATTTGGGTCTCTTATATTTAACTCAATTGTCTCTCATATAAATCCCAATTTTAGATTAGGATAGAGTCCTATTGGGTTAGACTAGGGTTAGACTCTTTTTAAGATGATTAAGAGTTAAAATACTCATTATCTTAACCCTTTTCTATTTATTAATATTTTAGGTACGAATTTCACTTATTTAACTCTCATCTCATGGTGAACTCTTCATAATTGGGCCCAAAACTTTATGCTAGGACCATTAGTAAAACTCATTACTAATTTGACTTAATGGGTATTGATTTAATTCTAATTATTCACCCTTTATCCTTATGTAAATCTATTTATCACACTTATTCAAGTAATTTCATATTTTTATTTCAATTAAATATTATTCATGCCAATATTTCTAACCTTCATCATTTGGGCTCTTACTCTTGGCCCAATAACTCATGTGAGCTTAATTGTACACCCATGTACTTACTTTACTTAATGGTTTTTATTTATACTTTTCATTAAAGAATTTATTTATGGGTCAAGATTGTCCATTGATCCAAATATCATAATGGGCTATCATCCCATATTATTTAAAGTCTACTCATATATTATTTTAATTTATAATCCACTTTGGATCATAAAATAATGGATTCTTCGACTTATTCCTTAATTATGCTAATAAGTCGCATAAATTCTTAAACTAAGTCCAAATGATTTTTCTACGTCCAAATTTCATGATGGGTCATTAGAGAACATTATTTAAAGTATGACTATTATTTTTACGAAATTGTTATAGGGGTTTATACGCATGCAATAATGATGCGTACCATTTTAATTAATTGAATTTATTAATAGATAAAATTTCTATTTATCTATAATTTTTAATTAATAAATTTTCGGGGTACTACACATCCCCTACCTTTTACCCAATCTAGGTGACTATGAAGTTCAAGAGGAAGAGCAAGTCGAGGATGGGAATGCGTCCGAGTGATGAGCGTTCCAATTATGAGTCTATCTATAGTTAGTTATTTTGAGTGTTAGAACAATGTAGTAGGAAGTGAGCTATTATGTACTTTTGCTTTTATTGAGTCTTAGTCCTGTAATAGTTTTCATTTTTAATACAATTGAATACAATTTATATTGAGTTCAACATTTGGGCCCTATTGTGATGTGGTGTTGATACACATTTAGTGCGTGCTAGTTAGAGGCTTATTTGCCGACTGTTCACGTCTCGGAATATCGACTCGAATTATTCGAACTAATATCCGCTGCGTAATTCTCGGGACGTGACAGACACTGTTGTCACTACCCAAAGGAGCTGCCACCCCTCATCTCTGATGTGAGACCTGCCGTTTCCCTCCTTTCTCTCTTCCCCAGACAGACCCTACCCCTAGCTCCTCTTCCTCTGCAGCTTGCTCTCCCTCATCTCTCTCGCGCTCTCTCCATTTTCTCCCTCTTGCTCTCTTTCTCCCTCATTGTCGTGCCACTACTGCCCCCGTCGTTGCCGCCGCCCTTCGCCGTCGCCGGCGGGTCCTACCGCCGTGGGTAGGGACCCCTCCTCCCTCTCCGGCGTCAGTCGGCCCCCTTCCCTCCCTCTGTGTGTCGTCAACACCCCCACCTTCTCTCTCTACTCCCGCTCTCTCTCTATCTCCCTTTCTCTCTCCTAGCGTCGGCCATGGTCGGAGAGGGGCAGGCGGCGACCAGTGCCCCTCCCCCGGCGCCGGCGGTGGCCGTCGGCCCTTCCCCTTCT
The DNA here is from genome assembly GCA_014218235.1 of Colocasia esculenta. Classification (NCBI taxonomy): domain Eukaryota; kingdom Viridiplantae; phylum Streptophyta; class Magnoliopsida; order Alismatales; family Araceae; genus Colocasia; species Colocasia esculenta. The sequence goes on from CM024760.1 coordinate 172,076,732, forward strand.
CCCCTCCCTTTCGCAAAGATAGGGGATCGGAGGGGGATGGGATGGGGGGGCTGGCGCAGTGCGGCAACCCTGCCTGGCGCTGTGCGCCGAGGCGTGAGTGGCCCTAGCTGCGGTGCAATGCACCAAGCAAGGTTTTTGGCTCCTTTTTAGGCCATCCGAGTCCCTTTTTCGAGCCGTTTTTCGGCGTTGGGGTCATCCCAGTTGCACCAGTGAGCCAGCTCGGGGTTGATGACCGTCGTGTTAGGTTCTTCGATTTCTGAGCCCGCTTGGGTCGACTCTGACCGGGCCGATAGGACCGGTTGACCTGGACAGTCGTGTTGAGGTTTCCGGAACCCACAGGGTGAGTTTCGAGGGCCGACTGACTATCCGGGGTATGTGATAATATATGCTTTCGAGTCATCGCACTGGGTTCCTCACTTTTCGGACCTGCCCGGGTAACCTTGACAGGGCCATTTGACCATTGACTCGGACAGCACACTAGGGTTTCCGGCACCCATGGGGTGAGTTCGAGGGCCGACCGACTATTTGGGGTGGCAATATAAGCTCTTCGAGGTTGACTATCAGTCGAGTACTTTAGCAGGTCTGCTTCCGCGTTGAGTTTTCGTACCATACTTGTAACACCCCAAAATAATAATTATTAAAAATTGAAAAAAAAATGTGATGGTTTTTTATTATTAAACATAATCACTTCCATGAGATATAATTACCTTTAATTAGGATTATTTTTATATTATTAATAAATTCTAGCATTGTCTTCAGAGATGCGCACTCGACAAGGTGTCACCGAATTCGGTAACGGAATTGAAATCCGAAAACACCATATATCCTAGAAAAATATGTTGGTTCTAGAAATATAATATCTTGAATTGTTGATGCACGTATATCAAGATTAAGTAGACATAATGAATTTTCTGGGTAATTTTTATTGGATGAAAAAATAATTTAAAATTTAAACTAAAATCACCATAATTTGTGAAACCTTTCAATTAGCTTATGTTTGAAATTTTAACTTGTTTTGGCATCATTTAGATACAAAATATAAGGACAAAGGGGCCAGGTGAATTATCTCCCAATTACGTAACCATTTTTTATATTTTGCTTACGTATTCTTGGCTACGTAAGACACTATTTTGGTATACATGGGTTACACGTACCATAGTACGTGTTAGAGGGGTAAATCTCATGGTAAACGTGGCTATGATGTAAAAAAAAGGGAGTTTTACGGCAACAGGTGTACGGTTACGTGCCATACATGCACAAAACATGCACATCTATATATTTATACCCTTCTATGCACACTCTCGTGAATGTTTACCCACATGTTCATCATCCCATACTGCTGCTACTACTATCTTTGCTAACTGTTGCTACTGTCGTTGCTGCTATTGTTGTTGTTGTGCTATTGCAACGACTGCTTCTACTGTTGTTGCTAAAGCTACTACCTTGATATAGATCCTCTTACTGGGAGAAAGGAAGATTTCCAATTTTTTGAAGTCAGGTAGGATTCTCCTTCCTCTTGTTTCCTCCTTCTGTTAGAATCTCTATGATTATGCATCTACCATGGCCTTACCTTGACTTATGTTCAGTAAAGCTATTAGGAGTGTTTTCCTCTTCCACTGTATTCATGTCTTTAGTTGATGCTCATGTCTGTAGTTGATGTTCATATACATTTGATGTGAGCATTCTTCTAGATGCAAGGAATTTCTCATAAAGGATTTATATTATACACAAATTCCTTTTCTTCCATAAGAGTTCCACATCACCCATACTGTAACGATATTCTCTCTTTTGTTCTATTCTTTTCTTTATGAATGATGTGTAAAGAAATGTACTTAGGACCTACAAACTGTTGTGTAATCCTCCCTGGAACAGTAGAAACTCTTAGAAGAGTCTCTTTAGTCAGTTTTTAAACCATTCCAAAAAGAAATACCAGCGGCTGTCGACAGACAGAACATATCTGTCGACAGGTCGGAGTTAGCTAGACTTCGACTTTCATGAAGTCGGAGTTAGTGCTACTTCAACTTTCATAAAGTCAGAGTTAGTGATACTTCGACTTCCATGAAGTCGGAGTTAACCAGACTTCTGTGTTTTTCTGTTAGGGCTGCTGTTTCCAGAAGTGTCCGTAGGTACCACCAGTGGTTGTCGACAGACAGAACATACAGGTACCCTTGCTTCCAGAACCCAGAACCACCAGTTGTCTGTCGACAACTACCAGTAGCTGTCGACAGCTAAATGCCAGATTCCAGAATACAGTTCTGGATGGACCAGTAGCTGTCGACAGCCAACCAGTGGCTGTCGACAACCACCAGTTATGTTGTCAACAAGAACCATTTCTTCTTCAATCAAGTTAACACACTCTTGTATTGTCCAAATGAGTTGCCTTTTCCATTCTCTTGGATTCTAAACTATTATACCACTGAGATGAATCATTTAATCATCATCTACATCCAACTTTAGACTATTCTTGGACATTCCAATTATGATTTTTTCCTACATGACTACATCTTCTTGATATCATTAACATTGACTCATAAAACCCTATTACATGTGAGATTTTGAGTACCTATGTACCATACTTGAATATTTAGAAAAAATGAAATTGATGACAACTTTGGGTCTTTGGACTCATTTGAAATAAATGACTGTGCAAATGGGGATGATCCAGTCCCAGGAGGAGTACCGAATTCATTTACTGGTCGTACGAAACGATAATAGATCTACCGGATGTTGACATACATCATATTTGCTTGATTGTTCATTATTATATTTAGATAAAAGTTGTACATGTATTTCCTACTTGAACCAGGATGTGGTTATTATATTGATTTCTTTTCTGTACAAGCTTTGATTCAGTACTCTCTTTTCTTGACTGTCATCTACTTATATGAGTTTATAATCATCCTTGATATTCAGTACTCCCTCCAGTCAAGTATGTTGCCTAATTCTTTGGTTGTCATAATTTTTTTTTGATAAGAAGAGAGAATTCTACTGGTCACAATTGCTCACTAAATCTTACTCTTTCAGGTGAACAGGAAGAGCCTAGCTCTTAAAGGGCTATGCAGAGTAGGACAACCCATACCTGAAATCTTATAGATTATTTTTTTTATTAGGATAGTAGTTATAGATGTAAATAGTATGTTTCTTTTTCCCACTACTCCTATGGATTTACATAAGGAGTATTTTGTAATATTTCACAGTAATAAAGACAGATGGTTATTTAGTAATATTCCGCAGTAATAAAGACAGATAGTTATATAAACAAGATTCTATCTTTTATGTCCATTTTCTGTCATTTTTGATAAATAGTTATTTATTGGGACGTGAGAGTACTCATGACGCTTGTGCTGACTCCCTAGCACTGCGACTTACTAGTCTTCACTTAGTGCTGTAGCACTTGAGGGCTTGTCTCAGCGCACAGTGCGCTTTTTGGGTTGTTACCGTTTCCCGGGACCCCCGTCCTCGTGGGCCCATTGAAGGTGGTCTCCGAGACACGAGTGCATTCGTCGAGCGTTTCTCTGGACTGAGGGGAAAAACGGTGTTGGACAGCGGTGTTGAGTCGTTTGCAGAGCTCTCTTAGTTGGTCCAGGTCCCGCGAAGTTTGGTGAGTCGCAGTGCGGTCCAGCTAGTCCGTTCTCATTGCCTCGCCTTGCACGGTTCCGGAGCCGTGTCGGGAGGACAGGTGTGGAACCGTAGTGTAGTACCCCGGAAAATCTATTAATTAAAATATTATATAATATAGAAATTTTATCTATAATAAATTCAATTAATTAAAATGGTACGCATCATTATTGCATGCGTATAAACCTCTATAAAAATTTCGTAAAAATAATAGTCATACTTTAAATAATGTTCTCTAATGACCCATCATGAAATTTGGATGTAGAAAAATCATTGGACTTAGTTTAAGAATTTATGCGACTTATTAGCATAATTAAGGAATAAGTCGAATAATCCATTATTTTATGATCCAAAGTGGATTATAAATTAAAATAAATATATGAGTAGACTTTAAATAATATGGATGATAGCCCATTATGATATTTGGACCAATGGACAATCTTGACCCATAAATAAATTCTTTAATGAAAAGTATAAATAAAAACCATTAAGTAAAGTAAGTACATGGGTTGTACAATTAAGCTCACATGAGTTATTGGGCCAAGAGTAAGAGCCCAAATGATGAAGGTTAGAAATATTGGCATGAATAATATTTAATTGAAAAAAAATATGAAATTACTTGAATAAGTGTGATAAATAGATTTACATAAGGATAAAGGGTGAATAATTGGAATTAAATCAATACCCATTAAGTCAAATTAGTAATGGGTTTTACTAATGGTCCTAGCATAAAGTTTTGGGCCCAATTATGAAGAGTCCACCATGAGATGAGAGTTAAATAAGTGAAATTCGTACCTAAAATATTAATAAATAGAAAAAGTTAAGATAATGAGTATTTTAACTCTTAATCATCTTAAAAAGAGTCTTAACCCTAGTCTAACCCAATAGGACTCTATCATAATCTAAAATTGGGATTTAAATGAGAGACAATTGGGTTAAAGAGAGAAGACTCATATTAAATAGTGAAATTCGTAACTAAATTATCTCATAATTAAAAAGAGGTAATTAAGGCACTATTATGACTCATATATATAGAAAAGAGACTTAAACTTATACTAACCCATTACCCACGAAATTAAACCTCTTATCTATCCTATTAGGTGGATAATGCAAGAAATAAGGGGATAATATAGAAATTAAAGAGTTGGAAGGAGAAGGAAGAGTTTTAGAGAGGATGGACTCTTGTAGCAACCAATACATCCTAATACAACCCTATCAACCCTCATTTTCGTGCTTAGACTTTGGGAGATGAAGGGAGAGGCTGGAGAACGAAGGAGCAAGAAGGAGGAGCTTGGAAAGGAGGGATTTCTTCTCGTTCTTCATCAAAAACCCTAACTTTTCATTCTTGCAACGAAAGGTAGGCAATCTCTCAAGCTAAAATTGTGAAAAATTACCCTAGGTAGCCTTCATGTACCTCTTCAAAAGCCCTATGGTTTCATTTCATTCCGCTCATCGATTTGGGCGAATTTAATTCATGAATTCTTGCTGGTACCATGAACTGAGATCTTGTGTTTTCTATAATCCCCAATGTGTACTTGCTCTCATGCCTTGATAAAATTCTCAGATATACTACATCTTATTATCTTTCAAACGCCCCTGGTCTTGCTTGATTTCGATCTCCCATGAGATAGAATTAAATCTTTGAATATCTATCAGACTGTGCACTCGACCCTCCTTGTTTCCTTTTTAACCTCGTGCAAACTTGACATCATTAATGATAAAATTATCATAAATACTACTACTACATGTTAGCTTTCAAATGCCGCTGGTTTCAGAATTTTTCATCATGTATACATCTCTAATTAATTCATTGATCCTTGACTGCGTGTTTAGGTCACCGAAAAGTAACATGATCAATGCATGTCTAAACCTTGTCTATTTTCAAATTAATCGTGCATGTTGATAGATATATGTCTAATTTCGTTTAAATTGGTTTCATACTTTTTGGATCACCGTGCGATTTTATACTGAATTTAGAATGACCCTGTGTCAAGAAAGGTCTACCCAGAGAAAAAAGGGGAAAAACTGGACCGCCCCTGTTATCGCGACGACGCGATACGCCGCGATAACAGGAGTGTCGCGGTAGGCTTCCACGTCGCGTCATGAACGCGACGGGCCTCACCGCCGCGTTCCCAAACCCGAACCGGGCTAGGCCGGCCGGTTCACCTGTCGCGCCAGGCCGCACCACCGCGACCTAAACCGCGACAGGATACCCTGTCGCGATACGATGCTTAACGCGCCCATGCGCCCCGTCGCGACATGATCACGACTGGCACCCCCGTCGCGTTCTTGAAATTTCGGCCAGAACCTTCAATTGCTCTTATATCCCTGCTTTAAATGTCATCTATCCTTGTACAAGTTAAACCATGTACTGTTAAGCTTAAAATGATCTGAATATTTTTATTGGATAAATTTAAATGACTCTTATTAATTTAAAAGCCGTGAGCACGACTTATTCTATTCTCATGATTTCTTTACACTTGCACACTAAACATTGTTTATTGCCATTTGACCCTATTAAATTACTCAATAATATATCTGGTAATTAAGTGAAATTAATTACCTAATTTCCCTATTATTTAAATGACACATGTCTTCGTTTTACTCGTGTGATTTGTACACCGTTATCGCGTCCCTCTGCCTTCGAGCACTCGAGGCAAGACGGACAACGTTTCGTTACACACTTTCTCTTGACATGGACCACCTCTCCACCGGGAATACTCTCGACTGGACTAGGGACTCCTTATCAAGGCCTCCGTAAGTCTTCTTGGCTTTAGCGCACGTCCTTAGCCGACGAGCTGGTTGTACCTTTAAATCCCGTTACACTCTTAGGGATCAGTACGATCCAAACAGCCTTAGTGAGATCTCTCTTATCTTGTGATCACGCCGGACCATCTGGCTCATGTACGCGGCACGGCTAATGGGCAGATGTGACTTCTACCTGACTGCCAGTACCCGACCTGGTACTGTGCAACCGTTACTATCGTGGTTTATCGTTGTTTTACGATTATACCCCTATCTCGTCTACTATCCTTGTACTCTCATCTGTTCACGTTCACTCTACTATCTCGTCTATTCATCTAGTACTCTCTTGAAACTCTTGAGCTGTTATGGCTCCCATTGCTTGTACTATACATGACTGTCTAGCGCCATAATATGGGTCTGGTGACCTACTAACTTTAATGCTAAGTGTGCAGGGCACGGAGAGTGTCCGAGGGGCTCCAATCTAGTCCTGGGGGCAGAGAGACCCTGAAAATACCTGCAGGGGCTATTGACGGTGTTATGCATTGCACCGGTTCTGACTATCTCGACATTGGCTAGACATTGAATTGTTTACTATTAGTCTGAGGAGTTCAGACATATTGTGCCAGTTCTGTGCTATTAGTGTGCTAGCACTGACTGATTAACATTAGTCTGAGGAGTTTAGACGAAATGTACTATCGTTAAACGGCTACTGTCTCAAAGTGACTATTGTCGTACTCGACTAGTGCACCGTTGTGCAACCATACACGCTATCTCTTTACATGCAATCTCGTTACACGCTATTTGATATACAAGCTATCTCGTTACACGCCACCTTGATACAAGCTATACTATTACATGTCATTTGATACACGCTATCTTGTTATACACTATCTTGTTACACGATATCGTTATGTTGTCATCCTAGTTTGCAATACTTTTGAGAAATGTATTATCGTTCACTTGTTATCTTGTACTATTACTCTCTCAACTATATATGATCGTTCTCTCTAGTTAACCTGCGTTTACAAGACATAATCACTTAAAGCATACTTGTTTACACGAGATATTAAGTCCTACTGAGCGTTATCGCTCACCCTTCGTTATTGTTATTGTGTTTTCAGGTAAGTCAGGAATGACCTTACACCCAACAACGGGATTGGACTGTAGTGATGAGCGTCCTGAAGTCATAGCGATGGAATGTCCTTAGTACCTTAAAGTCTAGTTAGATATTTACTTTAGATTTCTTTTCCAATGCAATAATGTCATTGAGCCCTATGTTTTGGCTCTGAATTAGTGGTTGTAATAGTTTATATGAATTATCAATAAAATGATGAGTTTTATTGCAATTATTGTTCATTAGTTGCTCTGATATTTGCGAATGTATGCGCAATTTACATTACCATACTCGTTGTTCATGCCTCCCCGATTTATTCTGCTGCTAAATTGGCGGGGCATGACAGTAGTCTGGCCAGACTACGGCTTGTGATTGTGTTTGTCCACGCTTCTCACTCTGACGGGAGGGGAGATCTGGACTCGTGGTCGAGCGGTAAGACGCCGGTGGGCGCACTGACCACTGACTAGTAGAAGCTGGGTTGTGGCTAGTGTGTGTCATCCAGACGAGGGCTTTTCTGTCTGTTTGTGCAGTTTAGTGGCCTTCTTAGAGCACGCTTACCTAGTTGAGACTGTGGGTAGTTGCGTTGAGTTGGCGGTACTGTAGACCCGCGTACTTTCTGTTTACTTACTTCAGTACCTACACAGTTATTATTTTATGATATTCCAGCTTAGTTGGTAGTTGGTTTACCTGAGATACGCCGCCTTTTCGCTTGGTGTAGTCGGTTCGGTTCGGGTTGAAAGATCCCGCGGTTCGGTTCGGTTTTTGTTGTGAAAGAATATATATAAATATATTTAATAATAAATTATAACACAAAGGAAACTGTGGTCTAGTGCCACAGTTCTTCTCTCCCAATGGGAGGTCCAGAGTTCGAAACTTAGGACCGCCCCTTAAAAACACTATTTTTTTCTTTCGGTTTGAACCGAGCTGAACCGAATTAGTTCGGTTCGGTTCACCAAAAATTTCGGTTCGGTTCAGTTCGCCCAAAAAATTGGGCTGAACTGGACCGAACCGGACCGTGAACAACCCTACTTCCTGCCTAATTTAGTTGTGCTACTTCTTGTTTCCGCTGTTTGAACCAGTGAGGTCGGGGTTGGGTTCCCTACTTGGCTTTGTTTGCGAAGCTCATTCCCCTTACTTCCTTCCAGGTTTGAGTTTGCGGGAGCCGACACTTGTGTTCAGACGGTCAACGTTATGCCGCTCGTGGTCAGCACCGTTAGCAGTGGTTAGTATTTTCTTTTGCACTTGAATATTATCTAGGACATTGTGTATATTTTCTATTCCACTATGTATGTCTTAATTGCTTAGCTATTGCAACTTGTTGTATATCTCATAGACATATTCTTAACCCTTTTAGAACTTCGGATCCGTGGGTAGTAGTCCAAGGGTCAAGTACTTGGAGGGTTCTGGGTATCGGATTCTTGGGTCGTTACATCCGAGCTGTTGACGACAATTCCGATCTGCTACTCGACAACTCTGAGCTGCGCACGATGACTCCAAGCTGCTGACGACAATTCCTAGGTGCTACTCAACGAATCTGAGCTGCGCACGACGACTCCGAGTTGCTTCATGACGTCTACCTGTTGCCACCTCCTACAGTGACCTCCATTGACTCCAATGTTGCTGCAGACCTTTCACATCACCAACTGTGGTTGCAATCGTGGATCTTCCTCCCTCGAGCTTCCGTCATCATAGTAAGAAACACCGTTGTTTTCCCTTCGGATCACTGCTGCAACATCACTACTCCAAAGGTTGACGAATCGCTATTGTCGTCGTGCTGCTGCGCCGATCAGTCCAACGTCGGAACTGCCATATCTTTCTGGTGTTTGCGTCTACAAGAGGTACTGTTGTACCCCGATTCCCCAACCCTTGATCACCCTCTCTGCGTAGAGGTTAAAATTGGTTGTACAAGCTTCTCGTTCGACTCCAGTCTCCATCGACGCAATGTGCGGCGCGTAGCACGTTTTCTCGCTCGGCATCGTCTCCGATCGGTGTCGTGTTCTCTTGAATCGGCTTGGTAAGTGTTGATCACCCCTGCTGGTATTTTGATTATCTTGTATCTTTTTGAGCCACGCTGAGGAGTGTCCGATCCAAAGTTTCATTCCATTATTGAGTGATACTGTCGTCGAAATCGTGAGTGAGCTCCCCTCCGCTTTGTGTGAGAGCAATTCACCTTGTGAGTGGGCGTCCAAATCTGAGCTTGTGTTCACCCACCCACTCTTTTGAGTCATCTCTGAAGAGGTAATACTCCTTGGGCTACTGCTGGTCTGCCCATCATCTCAAGTCCACCCCTGAACAAAGGTGATCAGTTTATGCGACGTGTGAGCTGTTTGTAATTTCTCGACGCTTCAGATTTTTTATCCGCCTGCTAGGTCCGAGGTTGTCACACATCAGGTTGAACTAGGTTAAGATAGGGAGCTCTTTTCACTAGTAGTGATGAATGTGAGTGAGGGAAGATGGTGGTCTTATTGGTGATCGAAGATTGCCATAGTGGTAGGGTTCCTCTTTGCCAAGAATATTAAGGGGGATGACTAGGTTAGGTGGGGCTCTTGTGTAAGGATTTGCACTTCAGAAAGGTTAAGGGGTCCCCAATTGTAGGGCCTAAGTTGTTGGGTGAGAGGGGCCAACAGGGATAGATGCAGGATTTTATTCCAGTGTGATCTCTAATGGTGCATCCATAAACTATATTTTTAATCCAGTGAGGTCACCAATGATGAAAATTTATATCTTTATTTGAAATTTTTCAATCTAGTAGAGTCACAGGACCCCACAAAATATAAATTAGATTCATCACTAGGGCCCAAGAGTGTGGGATGTTAGGGGGAAGACTTGTTTTGCTTCGAGTCGATGCTCATAGAAGAGTTGGTCGTTGATGCAAGATAGGAGGGGGGAGTGTGGTTGACGATCTCCAATGTCGACTTTAAGTTTCCATCTTTTCTTATTTGAGATCTCAAGACGTTAGTGCAACTTGCTGACATCTCCAACTTCACTGACGTCATAGCACCATCAATGTCCAAACAAGGACTAAACAAAGTTGACATTGAGGTCAATCCATCGAGTCCACCTCGCCCTAATCCCCCTCCCTCTCTCTTTGGTGCCAAAGGGGGACTATTGATAACATTTATTTAAAATGTCTAAAGTCTAATTTTTTTATCTATTGTCTAAATCTATAATTTAATAAGTACTTAAAATATACTAGACTTCTATTAAGAGTTGTTTGATAACTAATTTAATGAAATCTGAATTAATATATTATTTCACATAAATATCTTTAATGTTTTGAAAATATGTCTAAATTATTTTTATTTCCCATAATTTTATATATACATCTCTCAACTATTTTATAATTACATATAAATTCTAATTTTATATATTACATAAAACCCCTACATACTTAAAAAATCTTTAAATTTGTGATTTGTATTCATATTTACTAAAGTTAAAAGAATATGGTATTATATATAGTACAATGTTTTAATTAAATATAAACACCTAATATATTTACTAAAGTTATAGTTCGGCTCTTTCGTCGCACAATCAAAGAAACAAACCATTGCTGCCACCCCCAAATTTCCTTGTTCAACACATCAGCAAAGATCTCCACGACTCCACTGTGACATCAACAGCCGTTGCAGACAGAGCAGCTTCAATCACCGACTTCCCTCGTAGTTTCTGAAGGAAAACACCTAGGAGCCTGTTCTCCGGCGAGAGGAGTCCGTCAAAGACGCTAGCTTTTGGTGTTCCCCCTCCACTGGCGCACTGTGTGCATTTGAGGATGGCCCTGTATCAACCACGAGGAGAGATCCGAGAGCTGCTGGAGAACGAACCTTTCGAAGAGACCATCCCCGTGGTTGGCTAGCGTCCGCGGTAGGGTGGGCGCAACTGGCGGGAACTCATGGGGGGCTACAGATAGGAACTGAAGCCAGGGGATGAGAGAAGAGAGAGGAGAGATGGAGTATTTAGCTTTGTCGACGAGGCGCGCGCGGGCACCGTTGGCCTCCCGAGTACTCAGAGCGCCAAGGGGAGGGCTCTGCCGCCGACCAGCTCTGCAGGGAGGAGTGCGCGCGAGAAGGGGTTGACGAGACCCTGCAGCGGGGGGTCTTTGTCGCTGGCGACTGCACCTGGGGCCTGCGCTACAAGGAGCTCTTCCCCAATGTGATCGTTGCGGGGACCCAGCTGGCGAGCTTCTACAGCGCGCTGGATGTCTTGTGAACCCGACGCTGCGGGCTCAGGGGCTCGACCACACCTTCCTAGAGGCGATGCTCTCCGGCGTGCCGGTGATGGGAACCCGGTTCGCCAGCTTCACGGGGTCTGTCATCACCGACGCCGACAAGGGCTACACGTTCCTGTCTACGGTGGCGTCGATCAAGGAGGCGGTTTACAGGGTCTGTGGGGAAGGGAGGGAGGTGCTGAGGAAGAAAGGGGAGACGGCCAGAAGCAGGGCGCTGCGACTCTTCACCGCCACCAAGATGGCGACTGCGTACGAGAGGCTCTTCCTCTGCATCTCCAGCAGACGCAGGGGTGGAAGGACAAGAACGACTACTGCGTACGAGAGGCTCTTCTTTGCGAAACTTGCCGGGGATCTCGGCGGAGGAGCACGTTACCCTCGCGAGGATTTCGACGGAGGAGCCGCAGAGGATTGGGGGAGGCGGAGCAGGAATCTCTGATCTCCATCTTAACAAAAAAAAGTGTTAGCCTCATTTTTTTGTAAGAGGTAATTAAGAAGCGAGACATTTTTTAGATATGTATTAAGATATTTTATCAAATAATCTGAATCTTAATATAAAACCGCTTCAGACATCAGAGATCCAATAAGAATTATCAAACAAAACCTCACACTGATGGATATAGAGAAAGACCAAGAGAGATATGTCGGGAAGGATAAATTAATATCTTCATCTAAGGGAAAAAATGTTCATATTAGTGGTCATTAATTTTTGGATAAATATATTTACATAGAAAAAGTGTTGTTACTCGTCATTTTATCCACTCTGTTGTAGGGGTGTCAATGGGCCGGGTCTGGCCGGATCTGGCCTGGCCCAGGTCCAGCCCGGTTTTTAGATGATAGACCGGGCCCGGCCCAGGCCCGAAAAAAAGCCCGGTTTTCAGAATATTGGCCCAGCCCGGGGTGATTTTTGATGGCCCGGCCCAAGCCCGGCCCGGCCCGGTTTTTCCTACAGGCGTGGGCAGGTGTGCAGTGTGCGGGGGGGCGACGGTGGGGGGAGCAGGGGGGGCGACGGTGTGGGGGGAGAAGGCGGGACGCCGGTGTGGGGGGAGCGGGGGGGAGCAGGCTGGGCGCCTGGGCGATCAATGGAGGGGCGCCGGTGTGGGGGGAGCGGGGGGGGGTGGGGGGGGAGCAGGCGGGGCGCCCAGTGGGAGGGCGCCGGTGTGGGGGGAGCGGGGGGGCGCCGTGTGTGGGGGGAGCGGGGTGGGGGAGCATGGGGGGACGACCGGTGGGGGGGGAGCGGTGTGGGGGAGCAGGGGGGGTGGCGGGGCGATCAGTGGGCGGGGCGCCGGCGGGGGGGGGGGAGCGGTGTGGGGGAGCAGGGGGGGTGGGGAGCAGGCGGGGCGCCCAGTGGGGGGGGGGGCGCCGGTGGGGGGGGGGCAGTGGGGGGAGCATGGGGTGGGGAGCAGGCGGGGCGCCGGTGTGGGGGGAGAGGGGGGGGGGGGGAAGCAGGCGGGGCGCCTGGGCAACCAGTGGGGGGAGCGGGGTGGGGAGCAGGGGGCGACCGGGGCGGGGGGGGGGAGCAGGGGGGAGCGGTGTGGGGGGGGGGGGGGGCAGGGGGGCGACCAGTGGGGGGGGGGGGGGGCGCCGGTATGGGGGAGAAGGGGGCGACCGGTGTGGGGGTAGCAGGGGGCGACCTGTAGAAACCGGGCTGGGCGGGCCGGGCCAGACAAAGCCCGGAATCGGCCTAGGTTCTGCGGGCCGGGTCGGGCTGGGCCGAAATTAAAAAATGGACTAAAACTGAAGCCCAGGCCCTTGTTATACCGGGCGGGCTTCGGGCCTCCGGGTCGGCCCGATCCAGTTGACACCTCTACTCTGTTGTCTACTTCAAACATAAAAATATGGGTCCTACAATATTAATGCATCGTAGGATTCACCTCTTATGTGACAGATAAGAGAGACAGATAAAATAACGAGCAACAAATACATCTCATTCACGTAATAGATTTCAAAGGACAATGTAAATTTAAGAATAATTTTACCAATACTTTTGGGGGGGGGTTTACATTTGCTAAAAACTCAACAAAATATTATGTTAACTTTAGTTACTATACACATGTTGCATTGGATAGCTCGATAACATATTGAATAGAATAGTATCTATAGTAGCTATAATGCATAATATAGAGGTAGCGAATAGAATATACAAAGTTTATTCGGAGATTGTAATAATTCCATAGAAATTGGGACTCCTGCGCAAATCGATTGCCACCTGCAGCGGGGGCAGTTTCGGCGGACCTCTCGCAGGCTACATACCAGTGGAGCGCGCAGTTTAGGGTTTAAGGTCGACGGTCGTGGGCGCGAGCAAGCGGTTGTTCTGCCCGTGGATTCCTCGGTCGTGTATAGATAGATAGGAAAGCGGGGTGGCGGGTGGGGGTTGGACCCGAAAGTTGCAGTCTTTTTGATCCTGTGGCAGTTGCCATGGCATGCGCCCACTACTAGGAGCGGTCCTGCGGCTGTGGAGGAGGCCGCTGAAGCTCTCCCGGGCTGCTTTCTCTTCTCAACCCCGCACCTGTCCCGCCGAGCAGCAGCAGAAGGATAGTAAGAAGGGGTCGATTCTGGGGCCGTCAGAGATGGGGGCAGAAGGAGACAAGCTCCAAAGGTATAATATTATCAGGGAAGGGGAGGCGGAGATACTTATGCATAGCAGCAACAGCGTCTTCTACAACAAGACCCAGGTTTCACATTCCTGGCTCTGATTCCCGGTCATCCGAAATTGCTCGTTGAAACCTGTTTTTGGCTCTGCTTCTCGTTGTTTCTATTGATATAAAGTTCGTCCCTTGCTGCCGGCTGGTGTCCATTCTTTTCGTTATTTGGTTGCTAAGGGATAGTAACAGTATTTTGAACTATTTTTCTGGATTCTCTTTTGTTTCGATTCACTGTGGGTTTTTTTTTGCATTGTACAGTCCGAAGAATGCAATTTTTGCCCCTTTACTTCGAGCTGTAAATTGCTTGCGATATGAATAATTGCTACCGTTTACTGCATGATAGTTTTCACCATTAATGTAAACAAATTTTGTGAGGTAAACAATTGTTGTGAGAATCTGACTTTTCTTTCTTTCTGTTGTTCTCTGTTTATTAGACTCTGGTAAGAATTGGAGCTTAAACTCTAATTGATACTCTAGGATGTAAGACTCATTTGTTTTTGTATGATAGTATCATATGGTTCTTAAAATAAAATGGAAAGATGTATAAGTTGAAAGGCAATGTCCTGGTAATTCAGGACCATGCTGTTATTTGATCAATGTAATCGTATTTTTGTCAGGGAAAAAATGAAGTGTCTTCAAGAAAAAATAAACTTCTGGGAGCCTTCAGCTATGTTTTCAAACCTGTGGAATGTTGAGTAAGTCAACTATAAGAATTTTGGATGGGGATTGTTAACAGTTATTGTTTAGTGACATGAGGATTACTTTATGGACTAAAATGACTTTCTGTGCACCACCAAATGCAGAAAGAAGTTTAGAACTTATATCTGGCGACTGGCATTTAGGTACTAATCTTACAGCCCGAAGCAACATCTTGGATTTTGAAGCTAAAGAAAGGATGCTGGGTTCCAACATTCTTGCTAAGATTTCCAGGGACTCCTTGGACAATAAGCCAATTTTTGCTATCATTGGAAGCTTCAAAGTGCATTATTCACTTGGAAGACGGACTTGTTTTCTCATCAAAACTGCAAATGCCTAAGTTAGATGTGAACTATTTGAAACTTTGCTCTAAAGGGACTAAGGGAGTCATAAACGTATGCTATATTCCCAAGAGACTGAGAGAACTACAATGTCTCATCTTTCGTTTCATTCTAATTAGTTTACAAGTGTTAACTTTAGCTAAACATGTTTACTACAGTGAAGCCTTCCCTCGCCTCCCTATGATAGGTCACTACAGGGCTAACAGCTGGAACCTGTTGTCAGAAATTTGAACCAAGTTGAAACATGTTCCTTTGTGGCATATTGCATGTTAATATTGAGATCTTAAGATGTCGCATAATAAATAGACTAGACCAAATCAACATCCGGTCCAAATCTGGACATGCGAGTTATTTTTAAGTCCATTGACCAATTTATTTTAACATCCGGTCCAAATATTCTGAATCTTTATTTTTAGGTCCAAATAAGGCTCCACCGTCAGTTAACTGACGGTGAAGAGGGGAAAAAATCTAAAATGCCCTTCTGCCATGAGCAGGGCGACCATCTTTGCACTGCTGTTGTTGTACTGCTGCTGTTGTTGCTTCTTTTAGGCGTTTCCCTTCTCTAATCTCCTCAACATATATATGGTAAAATCTGTCATTTTCAGAGATTATGAACAGTGCCTTAATTAAAGATAGGAAGAGCATGTGTGCTAAGCACAAGGTCCCGTATTTAGATGAGCTGGCTTCTGACCCTATTCAAATAAGACCAAATTTCCAGAGATTATTCCCAGTCACAAACAAGAATCAAAATTTGGCTAGCTTCTGACCCTATTCAAATAAGAACCATGACCTGGCCATTTCATGTGAATCTCTGGAAGCTACCATTGTCTCCACCATATATACATACAGATCCACATCAACCCCACTGCATTTCCAATACAACACAGCATATCATCCTCCCTTCAGGGAAGGGGTGGAGGGACTGGAGATTTCGTTTGGATTCTTGCATGCCCAACAACACCCCCAAGCAGTGGCAGTGGGGTTCCTGGCAGTCTGGCACACTATTCCAAGCCACCAGATGAAACACACAAAAACCATATTATAACTAATCAAGAGAGAGGACTCTGTGTGTTTTGTGGTTCATGAGGGAACGAAGACAGGGGAAAGGCAGCAGGCAGCACACTTTGAAGCAAAAGGAAAAGAGCAGCCCCTTTTCCCCAACACCCAACTGCTCTCTCTCTTATGACAATGATGACTGAACAAGACACATTTCACTCCAACATAAAAGAAATTTTTTCCAACACAGGAACCCCATCATAAAAGAAAAAATTTCCAACACAGGAAGAAATCTGCATTAATACCCTTGTGTCCAAGCATTCATAGAGGACCACAACTAAGGGATCCCATAACAACAAATGTTCAATTTTTGTAGACAGATGGGATCAAAAGAAACTAGATACATTGCTACTAGAAACTGAAATAAGATAACATCTAAGTTCAAAAAGTTGATAATTGTTTCACATCTCCAAAATAAAGTAAAATTGAAGTTCAATCTAAGTGCAGATTCATGTCCTCTTGTGAGTGTGAGTCACCATCACTCCTATCGCCTCCATCCTTATCTAGAATGCTTAAAAATGCAAATGTCTTTGGTAAGGACTGCACAACCACTTTTGCTTTGTTTATAAGTGATTTTGAACCCCTCAGCTCATCCTCCAACCATGCAATTCTGTTCTCTAGTTTTTTTATCTTCTCATCTTTTTCGCAAGTTGTTGTTGAATCTACAAAACTTTGCACTTTATTACACCACATGAAAAAATCACAATTCATCTCCTATAAAGAACATGAAGAAAAATTCTTATTAGTAGACTAAAAATATAAAAGAACGAAAACAAATAGTTGGAGATAATTTACCTTGCATTTGTAGAATTTTCTTCCTGAATTTTTTTCCGTTTGGCTAGTTCTCACAATACAAAAACCATGCCCTCTAATACATCTTATTGGTGGAGGTGGGATAGGAGAGCGTCTCGAACTCACTATAGCAAGTGAATAAATGAAATCAATCACAAGATTAGGAAATCATGAGAAACAAAGAATCATTTGAATATAGAATCCTTACAGAAAAATACATACTTATTCAAATATAGGATTTGAGCATGATTTTCGGTTATGTCCCTTCTGCTTACACCTAGAACATGTGTATGTCATTTTTACTTCCAATCCTTGTTGTGAAGGAATCTTTTCTTTCTTTGGTCGTCCAGCTCTTCTCTTAGTGGTTGGGGACTTGACTTCAACATTCTCAAAATCAACAAGTGGTTTATCTTGATTTGATATTGGCTTGATGGTCTCAACATTATTCCTCAACATTGTATCCAAATCAATGATAGCATGTCTTTCTTCTAGCCATTGTCTTCCCAGTATAATACATGTTGCTGCCATTGTGCCGATGTAACACCAAGCTCCATCAAAATAGGTGGTTGTGCCGAAAACCTTATGAAATTCCACAAATACTTGATCACCTTCACAAATTATTTCTCCAGTTTTTGATAGGGACTCAACAATGTGAGGTGAAACCTAATTTTCATATTCCATATCAATAAAATCAATCTCCGCACATTCTCCATTTGGCAGTGATGCTGTGAATATGATTGTAAGAGGAATCATATCAAATATAAAATTCAAGATCTCACTGTGCTTTTCTGTTACGCTGGTAGGTACTATGCTGGGTGCACACGGGCACGTGGGTGGGCGTCGCTGCGAGAAAGACACCGGCGCAAACGGTGCAAAAAACGGAGCACAGATAAACTGCGTACACTGGCGGTGCGATAAGATCCTGGTGCACCGCCTGGCACTGTAGCTGCCCGGTCACTGTACCGAACCAGGGGCCAAACCGGCTGGCCCTAACCAGGTCAAACTTGGTTTGACTGGGTTGCTTCAAAAGGGGCTTGCTTCCTCCCTTCTTCTCTCACAAGCAGGAACCAGAGAAAAGGGGAAGAGTGGGAGGGCGCAGTCGCGGGCGATGGCCGCCGCCGGCCGAACTGGCGGAGGTGGCCGGAGATCCGGTGTCCACGGCGGTTGCCGGAGGAGCTGGCGCCGGCGGCTCCTTGTTTCTTCCCTTCTTCTTTCTGTCCAAGCCGTGAGAGGGAGACGCTAGCAGGGGGGGGGTGCGCAAAAGGGTTTTTGGGGGCAAGCGTGGCCCTGGGGTGGCGTCACAAGCAGGGGGAAGGCGGTAGGCGAGGGGCTGACGCGGGGTGGACGGAAGAGGGCTCGTGGAGGCGGCTGTGCGAGCTGGCGTGGCGCTTGCGGAAGGCGGGGGTCGTGGCCGGGTTGGCGCGGGGCTGGAGGCGGGCTAGCAGAGGCGGGGTCGTGGCCGGGCGAAGTGGGGGTTGGCGACGCCTGGCGGTGCGGGCGGAGCGGGCGGTGGAGTTGGCGGAGCAGGCGCGTGGCGCGTTTGGGTGGCGTAGGCAGGGGCGGGTGCGGCGTTCGCGAGAGGGAGAGACAGGGTGGCGGCGTGCTTACAGGGTTGGTTTGCGGCGGACGCGGGGAGGGCAAGGGGCTGTAAAAGGGCATGGGCGCGCTGGGGACTGCAGTGGGAAGACGACGGCGGCGGTCTGCGAGGAGTGTCGCAGAGAGGGCGGCGAGAGGGGGCTGGCCAGGACTCGGCTCCGTAGAAGAAGTCGACGACGGCTCTGATACCAAACTGATGCGGAACGACTCTGATGCGGGACGGCAAGAGAGGAAGGGGAAGAACAGGGGAGGAAGAAGATTGGGGGGGAGAAGAAGATAGAGAAACAGGAGGCGGTGGGGCTTCACACCCTCCCTTAACGGGATCCTCCAAACACACCATCGCTCTGGCTCTGCAACTCAGAAGCGGTTTCCATTCCAAAAGCAACTGTTCGAATTTTCAAGCATTCATCATTTTCCTCAAAAGAGGGGGAGACTGCTACATATAAAGGCCACACTGGAAGGCCAAAAGACAGACAAAAGAAAAGACTAAAATAACCTTAGAACTAATGACAAAATAACAAACTTGTCCCACACCTGCTAATAAACCTTTCTTACCTTAAATTTAGACTTTTAATTCTACCTCACTAAATCAAACTCCACTAAAAATAAAATTACATAATAAAATAAAATTGATGTCAATATATCGTCGATTGTCTGCAGTCTCGAGTCTCGTTCCGCGTCCGTCACGAGTCACGGTCCCCGTCAAAATGCCGCAAGCAAAAAACATTATGTGAATTTGGAAACACATGTGGAATTGCTTGAAGCAAACCTTTACACTTGTCGGAGATAATAGTTATTTGTCGATCTATATAAATAGCTTTCTTCAAACAAGCCAAGAACCAATTCCAATTTTCTTCATTTTTTACATCACATGCGGCATAGACAAGAGGAAATAGTTCATTTTGTCTATTTAAAGCAGTGACAGCAAGTAATTTACCTTGATACTTATCTTTCAAAAATGTCCCATCCAAGAATAATAGTGGTCTGCAACCTGTTTGAGAGCCAATGATGCATGCATGATAGCATATGAAGAACCGTTTGAAACGACCTTCATTTGTCACATCTAATTCCACCACACTACCTGGGTTGGTTCTTTCAACTGCATCTTTATACCATAAAAGTTCATTAAATGAACACCTTTCATTACCAAATTGTTCTTTATAAGCAACTTCTTTTCCTAATCAAGCTTGATGATATGGCAAATCAACTCCATATTCTCTAAAGATGTCTTTCTTAATGTCTTTGGGCCTGTATAATAATGCATCCACAATTTTTTCCTAAACTATAGTACTAACCCACTTCTTACTAGCTCTGGGATGTTTCTGTGTGCTCAAGTCCCCACCACAACTATGCACATTATTGAAAAATTTGATCTTAAATTGAGGTCCTAATCCAACTCTAATGGCATGTAAACTCCAACACAAGTAGCAATTTTACAATGTATTGTAACATGGGTAGAGTCATTCTTAATGAAAGTAAAGTCAAATCCTCTTGAAATTGCATGCTTTGTTAAATCATTTCGAAGTTGTTCAACAGAAACAAAAATTTGACCAGTAGAATGGATAACATCATGCCATAAATCTGATCTTAGTCTCATTTCTTGACTTGAAGTTCCGGAAACATTAGATCCTATGTTGTTTACAGAAGATTGTTCTGCAGATGCTCTGGAAATAAATTAGAAAACATATAAGAATTATTCGTAAGAAAATAAAAAGAGTATACACATTTGAAATGAAAGATATCCTCACCTGATACTTATAACCTCCTCCGAGCCAAACACATGAACTTCAATGTTAATCATTTTTGATCCAAGGATGTCATGCATATCAATGATCTATCAATGTCCCCTCCATTTAACAATTTCATCACAGAATTACCCATCTCTGGGATGCGACATTTTAATTCCACCTTATCTTTCATAAGTGTCCATCTACTACAAACATCATCAAGTATGCCACAAATTTCCATACCTCTATGAATATGAATTACATAGGCCTCATTCTTGTATGTGAAAATTTCAGGAATACGATTCATGTCTATACAAGGATCAAAAATATCAAGAAATTGCAAGAAATATCAGAAATACAAAACAGTAGATGCTATCAAACAAAGCATCAAATAACTGAAAAAAAAAGTTTGAACAAATTGGATTCTAAGGCAATAACAGTTTGTATGAATAACAATAGATGCTACCAAACAAAGCATCAAATATTTTCCTATAACAGTAGATGTTACCAGACAATTTGGATTCGTATACAAAACATAATGATTAATTTCCTATTCCTAATAACAGCCTCATTTCTCATACATAAAAATGTTCCTAATAACAGTAGGTGCTACCAAACAAAGCATCAAATAATTGCATCCTAATAACACAAATTTCCTGTTCCTGTTTACAAGTTTGATATGAAACAAAAAAAAAACATCTTTTCTTTTCACATACAATCTCATTTCAATCACACAAAAATGTTGCTCCTAATAACACCAATTTCCTATTTACAAGTTCCAATTTCCTGTTCACACAAAAATGCAGCAGAGACCTAGAATGATAGACAACAGACAACACCAATTTCCTGTTTACAAGTTCCAATTTTCTGTTCACACAAAAATGCAGCAGAGACCCAGAATGATAGACAACAGACAACACCAATTTCCTGTTCACACAAAAATGCAGCAGAGACCCAGAATGATAGACAACAGACACCCAGAACCCACATCCATTCTTCCTGTTCCTAAGTCTGGGACGCAGGGCAGCAGACACCCAGAACCCACATCCATTCTTCCTGTTCCTGTTGGCATAAGTCCACCCACATCCGGGACACAGGGCAGCAGAGACCCAGAAAACACAATAATCTCCATGACTCCGGGCAAAGAGACATCAATTATTCCACCCACATCCGGTCCAAATCTGCAGCCCAGAAAGCCCAACAATCCCCACGACTCTGGGACGCAGGGCAACAGAGACCCAGAAAACCCAAGTATCTCCATGACTCCGGGCAAGGAGCAGTGGAGGACCAAGAAAACCCAAAAATCTCCACGACTCCGGGCAAGGAGCAGCATACCTGGCACCTCTTTCGCCCTCACCACACATGAGTCCGTCGGCGAAGCCAGGGGTTGGACTTGCTGTGAGGGGTTGCCAGTTCGTGGGCGAAGCCCTCGGTGGAAATGAATCGGAGAAGAAAACCTAGGTCGCCGTTGGAGAAGAAAACATAGGTCGCCATCGGTGGAAGCTCTCGCCGGGGGGGGGGGGGGTTCGTTCACCGTAGTCACAGGGTGGGCTCACGGGTGGGGGAGGGGGTTTCGTTCACCGCATTCACGGGGGTAGAATAGGATTTTTCGATAAAAGGTAAGTGGAGATAACATATTGGACCAAATATTAAATAATTAACAGTCTTAGGACTTAAAATTAAAATTTTTATGTATTGGACCTAAAATTAATTCTATGTCACCTTTTTGGACCAGAAGTCAAAAATCCCTAATAAATATCATGGATGTGGACATGATTCAACCTGTATTTATTGGAGATCTCATCGTCCATGCATAGTGTTTGGTCCCCAAGCACTATAGGACTTGCTTTAGCTTAACTCTGAAAGAAGATGTGTCAATGGGCAAGGGAGATGTGGAAGCATGAGCCTCCATCTCAAAACGGGAGATGCACTTATCCTTACTAGCCTAGTACAAGCATGGACCCCTAGACGGGTGATAACACTTTCACATGTAGGACTGTCAAATGTGTCAAATAGATCCACACTGACCCAACCATGTTACTTTTATGTAGATGCAAAACTTCTCATTTGCTTTTTGAAATAATGATATTTATTGGTAGCCATATGTTTGTCCTCAAAACTCATCAGCCATCCACCAAATCCACATGGGTCCACCAGATTTTGAAATTTGGATACTCCCTGTGGCCAGGTTCATGGAGTGCCAAATTTAGGAAAAGGAGTGGCAGAGGAAGAGAAGCGGTAAATGCTGGCCCACAGGGTGCTGATGGCCCATTGGATTTGGGAGAAAGAAGGCGCAGTGGAGGAGAAGCAATAAATGCTAGGAAGCAAGAAAGAACAAGCAAAAAAACAATAAATGCTGAAGGGGAATGCACTTTGCATGAAAAAAGCATGGCTGCTCCATTTCCAAAAAAAAAATGTGGAGTATTGTGGATATCCATCAGGTATTTATTCTGATATCCTTCTTTTGCAGTCTACATTCAAATTGAATACAAATCCATCAGATCTGGCTTGGACCTTTCTTCATCCGACTATTTTGCACCCCCTATCCACAAGTTGAAAAACATCATCTGAAGAATCAGCTTGATGGGATCATGGTCAAAAGTTCATGTTGGCATTGGTCTTTGCCAGTGAACTTGAGCATATTCTGTCTAATCTAAAAAGTAAAAATAAAACATAAAATTTAAAAATGGAAAATATGCATTTCAAGGCAGCAACAAGCGAAAAATGTGTTCTCCCATCCTTCAAACCATTTCAGCAATGGACGTATGGTACTATCAATAAGCTGACGATATAAAGAAAACATTGAATTCTTCAGTTTCTACATCATCATCATCATCATCATCATCTTGTTCCTTGTCCTTTTTATCCTATTCTGCTGTGGACAAATAGGGACTATATAGCTCTAGTTATGGACCGAGGACATGACAAGGTTTTTTTAGAGTGTTTTGCTCCATTAACATGGTTTCCTCAGCAGGTTGCTCCACTGAACTTGGTAAAGGCTTTATGAATAAAGTTGATTGACACTCTTCATGTTAACAATCAGGTCAATAACAGAGACATGTCCATTGCTGTTTTAAGAACATTTATCTCCCGACGCAAGGAAGAACATGCTGCTTTTTTAAGCAAAAAGCTCATGGTAGAAACAAAGGCATCCGAAGAGAAACCTTCCAAACCTGAAGAAGAACAAACAACTCCTGATGAGGAAGAAACATCAAATGGAATGAAGGACATGCCAATGATGCTGTCCTCAGATGAGCCAGTTTGCTTAGAGAAGCCTTCTAATGACACTGCTGGTGGTTGCTCAAGAGAGCTGAAACCCCTGAGAGTGCTAGAGGTTTTGTTTACAATTTTGTCATGTAATTTCACACGTAGCATAGGAAGATTTCTTTATTAGACCAGTATGCTTTTCTTTCCTGGGTTTGCAGGCATTGGCTGCTTCTGGATTAAGATCTCTTAGATATGCACGTGAAATAGAAGGGATTGGTCAGGTTGTGGCTCTTGACAATGACAAAGGTAAACTGTAAATGTTATCTAGCCTTTTATGAGTACTCAAGTTCCTGGAGTGGACTGACGTCATTATTTACTTTTGTCTCCACAGTCTCTGTAGAAGCTTGCAAGAAGAATATACAGTTTAATGGGTCATTGGCATCTTCAAAAGTGGAAGCCCATCTTGCTGATGCCCGACTTTATATGCTGATGCACCCAAAAGAATATGATGTGGTAATTGTTATTCCATAGTTTAACAATCTTTTTTAATATACCCAGAAGATTTTATTATGCAATATAAAACCAAACGAACTATTACAGTACTGGAATGAATCTTTGCATAACGGGTCTGGTTCAGTAAATGCAACCGGGTGGGGGGAGGGGGGGGGTTGGTGAGGTCTGTGAGGAGGGCTTTAGCATGACTATTGATGGCACCAATATTGCATTTTGCAGCCCGAATGGGAACCAGAAATAAACAGTCGGAACAACAACACTGATGCAAACCTAAGGCATTTACTAGGTCCCTATATGTTTCTGGAGAAGGATTTGATGCACCATGTATTCAGATGCTTCATTAAAGTAGCTTTTAGATGTCAGTATGTCACACATATTCAATTCATCATCAACTTCTTATGTAGCTAGAGTTACAATTCTGTAAAAACAGTAAAAGTTCATCCTGCCAGAGCTAGAGTTATTTTTTGTGCATATTCCACCCAAATTAAGTAGTCATAACATCTCTTTTAGATATGTAGTCCCAGAATTTGAACTGACAGATGATGTTGCTGTCTAATTTTCTCTTTCTGAAAGTCTTCACTATTACATATGGGTCTTTGCAGTTATTTACAGTTTTGTCTTGGTTTAGGGTCTAGATTCAGAGAATCGATCTGTTGGCACCCGTTTGTTCCTGCTTTTCTATTTAATAAGTTGCTTCAGATAACTTCCACTTCAGGTTGACCTTGATCCTTATGGATCACCATCTGTATTCTTGGACTCAGCTGTTCAGTCTGTTGCTGATGGGGGCATGCTAATGTGCACGGCTACTGATATGGCTGTTCTATGTGGGGGAAATGGGGAAGTTTGCTATGCCAAGTGAGAACATCTCTCTGGTCATTGTCTTCCCTTGAAAAATTGTCTCTTTCTATTTGTGATTCTTATGATTTAACTTTGAAACCAGGTATGGTTCTTATCCATTGAAGGGAAAATACTGTCATGAAATGGCTTTAAGGATCCTCCTTACCTCAATTGAGGTATGCCCATCAGATTAAAACCACTGTCTTTCACCACATGTTTGTGGAGATGTCATTTCTTCTAACTTTGCTGTCATCACGTTTGTCTTGACAGAGCCATGCAAATCGCTATAAAAGATATATTGTTCCTATCCTTTCCGTACAGATGGATTTCTATATCCGGGTTTTTGTCCGCATATACACGTGAGTTTTCCTTTCTCTCCTTCTCTTTCGTTATCCTGAGAATACACTGGGACCAGAGTGGAGGTGATTGAAATTTGGGATGTATTACATTTTTGACTAAATTTGGGATGTAACATGGTACCTATATTTTATTACTTTTAAGCTATGTGCTTGCTTCCTGTTGCCTTCTTTATCACTTTTAATAAGTAGATTTACCTAAAGACCATGACATATCCATAATTTTCTATAAAATGATCAGGGTTCTTTGTCTTAAATGCTGGAAGCCTGGAATGTGCCACATTAAGACAATTGTCAACTGATACATCAAGTGGATGTGCTATATCTTAATGGCAATACCTGATAATAAGTGTGCTGATATGCAGTTCCGCAAGTGCTATTAAGAATACTCCTTCGAAGCTCGCATATGTCTACCAGTGCATTGGATGTGATTCCTTCCATCTGCAACCTCTTGGAAGAACTGTTACCAAAGTAAGGTTCTGATAGCAGTCTTCATCTTTTGTTTCAGTTTTTCCAGAATAACATACTTCTTTTATCTTTTGTTTCCATGTTTTTCAAGAACAACAGTGTAAGATATGCACCTGGCTTCGGTCCTGTGGTTCCTCAAGAGTGTGTGGACTGTGGGAAGAAATTTAACATGGGTGGGCCTATATGGTCTGCCCCTATCCATGACCAAGAATGGGTATCTTCCACGTTAAGTGGTGTTAAAGCTATGAAGGAACGTTATCCTGCATATGACAAGATTTCTTCTGTTTTGACAACAATATCAGAGGTATCACTTTCATATTACATTTAGCGATGGCAATACCATCTATCATTTATTGGTTATCTTGCTATATCTTTATCAAAGAGATTAATTTTTGACATATACTTTGGGTCTGCAGTTCCTATTATGGAAGTAGAATTTGATTGTGTGTAGGTATTTTGTTATAGATGAAAACATGGAGCTGACAACAGCAATAAGAAAAACAGATCGGATAGGGGAGATTGGGCTTAGTTGATTTTTTAGACACCCGTGCAAAATTTTCCATACCCATCTAAACCATGGTGATGAAGCATTGTGTCGATGGGAGATATTGGATGGGGGGGGAAGATGGGTAGCTCATTGCAGATGTGCACTGCACAACCGCATGGATGCCCATTTGTTTGTGCTTGTATGCACGTGTGGGGAGGGAGGGGGGAGGAGGTGAAGAATCTGGCACCGACGCTTTTGGATTGACAAAATTTGTCCATTGTTTTCATTCTTGTGTATGTTTCTGGTATTCCCTGGAATCTTGGGTAGCAGGATTTGAAACATTGAACATGTGTCCTTGATGCACTGCTGGTTTGTTGCAGCAGCAATCTCTTTCTTGGATGGCACATGTATCATTCATCAGACATTGTCGGGGGACACGGAGTTAGACATTAATGCATTATTGACTGATGGTGCCAAACTTTTGATTTACCTAATGTCCTCATCAGAAAAAAAATGTTCTCTTATGTGCAGGAACTACCTGATGTCCCTCTCTTTGTGAGTCTCCACAACTTGTGTGCCACACTCAAGTGCACCTCCCCATCTGCAGTAATGTTCCGCTCTGCAGTGATAAATGCAGGATACCGTATCTCAGGGAGCCATGTGAATCCTCTAGGCCTTAAATCAGATGCTCCAATGGATGTGATTTGGGACATCATGCGCTGCTGGGTAATCATGTGGTCTATGTTTTATCATTATCAGTCTAACATGTTAAATATTTGTCTGCCTTTTATTTTCTTTTAGAGTAATAGTGCACAGCACGTGATGAGGTGGTAAGCACACAACCCATATGTTAGTCCACATGGGGGTGTCTTGTCCCTTGGTGATGTATCATATCTCAGGCCTTGTCACCCTGTGTGGACCAATCACATGGAGGTGTCTTTGCTATCTCATCATTCGCTGCATATCTAAGTGCTGCAAGTATTACTCCTTTCTTTACCATCGACTACTGAATGACTGATTTGTGTGTGCTTGTGCAGGTAAAGAATCACCCAGTGAAAGCTCAGCCAGCTGATCAGTCAGGGAGTGTGATCCTTTCCAACGAACCAAAGTTGCAGGTATATGTGAACTGCCTTTCATGATTTCTACTGTAGTCTTTTATATCTCTCCTGAGCAAATAAAAATCAGGCAAAAAATGAATTTTTTGCAATGCGTTTTTTTCCCATGGTGACCTATCAAGTTAGAAAGAGTTTTTGCAGCTGGTACAGCTGAAGAAAGAAAAAGACTGTCCCATAGTGTTAAGATTCAGACTCCGACACTTGTGGAAATTTGTGAAGAATCATTTTAGTCTTTTAGTCGTCCTTGGCCTTCTAGCACCTGCATTTCTTTGGACCCTTCGTGAAGCATTGCCCACATGATATTAACTGGTGGTGATCTATTAGCATATGAGTTAAGGATGGCAGTGTCGGTTTTGGTTTCGATTTTGGCCGAGTCTGAAACCTAAACGGATCGGTTTCGGTTTCAGGCGTATTGGGCATATCAGGCGGACTTGAACTCCCCTTAAGAGGGGAGTTAGTCCAGTTTCGGCTGGTTTCGGATCATGGTTTCAGGATCGGCTAGGTCCGAAACTGATACGTTTCGGCCAAAACGTATCGGTTTCAACTGATATTGCCAACCACGATATGAGTTGCTGTCATCAAGCTCTTCTTTTCTCTGTTGGGCAGGCAAATTTTGCACGTGCAGTTGCCTCCCTCAGCAAAGCACAGGCTAAGAAGGTGGCACGCTTCCTGCCAAACCCCGAAAGGCACTGGGGCCCTAAGGTAAGGGCAGGACGGCAGATCACGGGCAAGCATGCTTCTCTTCTGGGTCTGGAGAAGATCGACGGATCTATCTCGCAGGAGGATGGGAGAGATCCCTCCCAGGTTGTCACCCAGGAGTTGGATCCCTCATCTGACCAAAATGCAGAAGAACCTGACCAGAAGCGCCAGAGGATTGCAGAAGATACTTTGGCTGCTCCATTAAGATGTGGATGAACAAGTGGGTAGCGTCAAGCTCCTTTGGCATCATCATTCACAGGGAAGAAAAACTTTACAAGCGGAAGGAGAAGTTTCATTGTTGTGTTAACCCTATTGATTCCAAGTGTTGCTGAAATGAGCACCAACTGTTTATTGCTGGTTCCCCAACTGGGAAAGTTTGTGGGCACAGTGCTTCCACCTGGTGCACCATGAATCATAGCATAGTAGTTCTAGTGGATTAGCCGTTTTGGTGGTGTTTCTTGTTAAATTTGGTTTGACCTAAAAAATATTAAAATTTAATTATATAAAATAATAAAGAAAAAAATGAACAATATATATACTGAGCTGCCTTGGCCTAAAAATAGTATGCATATGTGTGCAACAAGTGATCCTCTCATGTAATTTGTTTCGCGTGGGGATGATAAGAAATGAAACAAGACATGATGGTAGGCCACTTGGTTTCTGAATAAAAACTATCTTTTGTCTTGTATTTTGTGGTCTTTATGTAAACTAATTATATCAAATATATTTATTAGTTCAGCAATTATGACACGCCGATCAGATGTTGGTTCCCCTATTGAGGAGGAAACGAGCACCAACTATAACCTGTAGATCAGTTAGAACTCTTGTTTAAAAGTAGGAGGTCTCGAGTTCGATTTCTGAGGAGGGGTTTATCTGATTTATATGCAATCTTGAGGTGTGTAGATACAGAATTTTTTTGGTCAAGTGAGGTAAGGGCAATACGGGTACAAGGAAAGTAGGAGCTGTTAAGTCTTGATTTTGGAGTTTACGAACACCAATCTCTGAACTTATAAAGTCACACGGGATGAGATTTTCTCGTTAGCAAAAAAAATTATAACATTAATTGTTTAATATGAAATAGAAAAGGAAATAGTCGCTTCTTTGATGTAAAATAAGTTATACGCTTTTAAGGGTTTGATTACCTTTATCGAACAAAAATTAGCCGAAGGATTTTTTTTTACAAAATTACCCTCCTTATTTGTATATTTCCAAAACCATCTTTTTCCTACTTTTATGTTATTTTAAACAACTTCGTGACGATGCATTGCCATGAATATACTAATAAAAATAGAAACTTTGCGATCAACATGTAAAATCTACTTTTTATTTTTTGAGAAAAATCCTGAATCAAACCAATTGCAGTGTATGCTTGTCTATTAGATATTAAGCATGAAGGAATAGTGCCACTGTTAAATTTTTGCTTTTGCTACATTGTTTGAGTTTGTATTTTTAATATAATGGCCTTGTAGTCACTAGACATATGCATATATATATATATATATATAGTTACGTCACCATTGGATAATTAACAAATTCCAAAAAAGAAGAGTGGGAATATTTAATGGGCCAAAAGTGGTCGGCCCATCATTATTCTTCATTTTTTTTTGAAATTTTCAGTCAAGATCATATTTTTAAAAATGAAAATTGTAAAAAAAATCCATTGCGATGCGACCAGGAAGAATGCAAGCAGCAAACTTGAGTGTATAGCGAAAGATTTACACAATGTGCTCTTCCATCGTTCAAGTTAGTTCATATTGCTGTCATTTGCTGATGAGTTCATGCTCAAACAGAAGCGTGGGGTCATATTAATTTTTCTTAAAATTCACTTTTCAAGCAAAATTATTTAAAAATTTACAAAAGTCTACAAATGTGAGAAAACAGAGGGTAGGAGTTTATATATATTAAATTTATAATTGGTAAAAATTCCAAGCAGTCGTTGTAGTATAGTGGTGAGTATTCCCGCCTGTCACGCGGGTGACCCGGGTTCGATCCCCGGCAACGGCGCTTTCTTTTTACTTTTTAATTTTCATATGAAAACCTCGCCTTTTACTTTATTGTACATAAACCCATTCCATGCCCCAGCAACCGAAGTTACGGAACTCTCCTTTTCCCTTTTTCCTTTTTTTTGTTTTTATATTCTTGTCCCTTTTTTGTTTTCATATAAAAAACCTCACTTTTTACTTTATTGTACATAAACCCATTCTACGAAGCACAATTTTATTTATTTATTTTGTCCCTACTTATGAATGTTTACCTCACAACTGGTATAGAAACCATCCTGAATTGTTCGTTTCCTGCAACACTTATGTATGCACAGTCTAAACATTCTTGCCTACAATGATGAGGTGGGCAATGTTTATTGTGCTATATTGTATCGATGTGACATGGATAGATCATATTGTGCCATAAAAATCCGATCTCCCAACATAGTAAGCATAAATAATTATTTATTTATTTTTGTTTATAATATTGTTGGATGAGAGTTGTGGATACCATTCAAGTCCGGAACAGTGTATCTAATACTATGTAGGAGAAATTAGGTCAACCAAGTGGTTCCGTACACCCAATCCTAAAGGTGGGGAGGTAGATGGACAAAATATGCTGATACTAGGTTTACGCAAATCCAGTTGATATTTGGGTACAATACAGAATTTCTTTAGGGACTTAATGCAAAAAGATTAGTATACGAAACGGGAGCCATCCCATTCCCGCCTTCAGCCTTTGGGCGCGCACACGGCGGGATGACCGTACACACACCGCCGCAGGGTTTGTACGCCAGACCAATGAAAATTAAGCAGCTATTTATAATGCAATAAATACATATTTCCATTGGTTAAGCATTCGCTCACAGCCTCGCAAAACGCACCAACACGAACACGCAAAACCCAGATCGTTCCACCTTCCCACCCGGGCCTTCGAACGCGCCATTTCTTCCCCACCCCCTCCATCTTCTCCCCTGCGCTCTGAGAGGGGAGGATGACGAGATGATCCGTGGCCGCGTCCCCGTCGTCGGCGAATGGAGGAGCACGGCGGGGAGAGGCCGGAGGGCCTGGAGATCGTATCCATCGGAACCCTCTACAGCGGCCCCTGGGACAAGAAGTACTGGAGCTGTTCTAGGGTTCGTATCTTCCGCCGCCACTCTCCTTTCTTCAGGTTTCCCCTTGGTGTGTTTTCTCCCGCTAATTATCTGTTTTTGTTGCCGTTGCTGTTTGTTGTTGTAATCCTGTGCGTTCTTGTGCGAGACTAATAAGCAGATTGATCAAATGCATGATAAGCTGGTTGTGGGTTCTGGATGTGGCAGATGGCTCTCCTTCTTTTCTTTTTGTTTAACGTGTCCATTTTGGTATCTACTGTTGATTGCACGTTATTGCCCAGCTGTGCTTGTTTACGCTTCTCCTTCAGGTGGGTCGGTTACCCTGGAGGGTGATAGGAGTGGATACCTGCGATTCATCAGGATTTTGAAGCCTCTTGTACTTGAATGCCAGTTCGAGCGTTGTTTAGGTTTGTCATTGGCGTGTAAATGCTAACATGGGAAGCCTTCCTTTTCCTCCATTCTTTAGGGGAAAGATCGGTATCCTTATCCGGTTGGCTATCATGCACTGCGTACCAATGCTGGTGTCACGTACAAGATGGAAATACAGGAAGGCGTCAAAGGGCCTCTCTTTGTGGTGCGTATACGTTGTTTCTTTGTGGATGTCGTGAAATTATTCATCATCACTCTTTGATTTTGCTGTCCACCTAGCTACACATTATCCGGCAATAAGTTTTTTTTTCCCAATCTATGATAAGTAATGCATGCCTTCCTGCGATATGCAGGTTACATCTAATACCGGTGATTCATCTTCTGGGCAGACCCCTGACATTGCCTGGGAGTATTTTCAGAAGAAAAGTGGATCCAGGGTAAAGAATTGTCATGGGAAAAGGTTTTCCTGCAAAATAGATGGAATTGAGGCAAGTGCTTGTGTCTCTTGTACTTCTTTGTAGCCTGGTTTGCAGTTTTAATTTTCCTAAAGCCATGCCTTTTGGATCTGGCTATACCTCGTCTTAACTTCATGGACTCTTCACATTGAATATAGTGAAAATTCTATAAGCTTTTAGAAAGTCTATATCTTATTCCGAAACTTAAATGCAATGACACCTGTCATGTATTGAACACTCAAAAATCAAAATAGTGAGATAATCAATCAAGGAGAGATATGATCCTTCGGTTTACTGCTGAAAGGAACCTCATTCCTGTAACTCAAAGGAATGAACTTTGCCATACTGAATGTATTTACCCACTCAATGAATCCAATTTCAGGCTCTTTAGTGCCTCCTGTTCTCTGGTCTTTCTACCTCTGCCCTTCTATCTCTCTCTCCCCCCCATCTGGGTGAGTGCACACTTACCCTTATGTTCTTCAGCAGAGAAGTGGACTGGGCCTCCCATTTTTTTCACTTTTCTGCCAACCTTCCCCCTATCTTCCCCTCCTCTTCTCTCTTTATCTACCATGCATCAGAAGAATGGGGAGGAACATTCTGTGAACCTATAAAAAAATTC
The DNA here is from genome assembly GCA_014218235.1 of Colocasia esculenta. Taxonomy (NCBI): domain Eukaryota; kingdom Viridiplantae; phylum Streptophyta; class Magnoliopsida; order Alismatales; family Araceae; genus Colocasia; species Colocasia esculenta. The sequence goes on from CM024760.1 coordinate 172,109,506, forward strand.
TTATATGTGTAACTTTTACAACCATGTGAAACTATCTTTTACTTTTTATTATTGAAGAGACGTGATTTAAGTGTGTCTCCCAAGAGGTATTATCCCCATGTTTAGAGTTTTATCTTTTAAAAGGGTCCTCTTGGGAGAAGAGGTGAGACTCTTGCTGATAAGCACACACTTGTTCTCACTATCTTTCAATATGAGACTAAAGAATACCTCTACACAGCCCCCAAGTGAGGATAAGGGTGTGCGGGTCTCATGAAGATGAGACGCTCGGGTAGGGCGCATGGCCTCTCGTTCGTTCCCACAGACGGTGTCAATGAAGAGACGTGATTTAAGTGTGCCTCCTAAGAGGTATTGTCCCCAAGCAGATTTTGTCATTTAAAAGGGCCCTCTTGGGAGAAGAGGTGAAACTCTTGTTGATAAGTACACACTTGTTCTCACTATCTTTCAATATGAGACTAAAGAATACCTCTACACAACCCCCCAGTGAGGATAAGGGTGTGCGGGTCTCACGAAGATGAGACGCTCGGGTAGGGCGTATGGCCTCTCGTTCGTTCCCAAAGACGGCGCCAATGAAGAGACGTGATTTAAGTGTGCCTCCCAAGAGGTATTGTCCCCATGCTTGGGGTTTTGTCTTTTTAAAAAGGCCCTCTTGGGAGAAGAGGTGAGACTCTTGCTGATAAACACACATTTGTTCTCATTATCTTTCAATATGGGACTAAAGAATACCTCTACAATTATCATTGCTAAAAAATGCAGTAGTGTATTTCAATACAAAAGCTATTTGCATTTTAGAATTTCTGCAGTAATTACTCAATCTTGGGGGACTTCAAAATTTGGGGGTGGTTATAAAATCACTCATGATCAACCACTACTCCTGCACATTTACAACTATACTAGAACCACTTCTTGTTCCAAGACCCACCAATTCATGCTGCAAAATTTGAACTCATTTTGACCAAAATAACAGAAATACTTCTGGTAGTAATGATAATTGAAATGAGATTTCGAAAATTGCTATTTTAAAAATTGATCCTCAACATCATTTTGGTAGTAGAAATTTACACAGCAAAAAGGAGTGCAAGCTCTGTCAAAATTGTTTATCCTAGCTTCTTTTTTTTTATAATGATTGCAGCTCTTTGGGTTCAGAAACCCATTTATTCAGCGACTGCTTCGCGAGCTCGTGGCTAATATCCATGGGGTGGCAGAACAGAATGTGATGGCTTCCAATAATCACAGTGGAACTTCCCCATTAAAGCATGATACCCAAGGTGCAGAATCACATGTGCACACTGATTTACTCATGTTCTTGCAGAAGCAACATGGTACTCGGAAGAGAAGTAGAAAGCATGTCAGTGCAATCAAAGAAGCAGGAACTGCTGCACATATAAACAGGTTTCGAAAGCAAAACTTAGCACACGCTGCAGACATTTGCATATCAGAAGAAGAGAGTGCCCCCTCCTTGGAGATGGGACCTTTGAAGGATGAAATTATGCAGAGTAGAATACTTAGCCATGGCCCTTTAAACCTAAAGGATGCAATTCTTCTTAACATGAACAGTGGCATACCAGATCTGACTGGCTGTGTTGAAAATCCTGTGGATCATGAGCCAATGGAGGAGAAGCTTTCCACAGTTGAACGAGGTTTCAATTCTGTTTCACTCATTGGAAATGTACATGTGCAACCAAGACAGTCTGATAATTTTGTTGGAGAGATGGAAAATAAGCTTCATACCATGGACAGGGAAAAGGTATGCGATAAGATTTAGGATGCATGCCATCTAGATTTTCCTCTCTTTACTGTAGGGATATTTCTTACATATTATACCTTCATACAATATTGTGCTCCTTTTAATTTTTATTCATTAGTAGCTTAATGATAAGGATGATGCAATGTGATAATTTGGCCTATATTGACAAATGACTTTGTGTGTTGATGGATGTCTATGGATTCATCTGAACAGGACATGACTGTTAGTTTTAACTCTACTTTTCCCATTTTGAAAAAGAATTACTTTTCTTCTTTGTCTGCCTTCATAATTTTTTTAATTGTTTAGTATTTCTTTTTCTTTTCTTCTTTGTTCTTCCCTATTTACCAAAACTCCTTCCAAAGTCTAGGGGATCTCATGATTCTTTATCTCTAGCTCCATGAGCTTAAACTGCACGACGTGTGTATTTTTCTACACCCCAATTGGTCTAGTCGGACTTTGACAGATTATCTCCTGGCTAAAGCTATCTCTTGCCAGGTACTAGGCACATCTTGGAGAGGGCTGACCTAGTTGATTGTTCTTCATCTAGATTGGACCATCCAACTCAAAACGTTAAAGCAACAATGGAGAGGGACTCGACAATATGTTTTTTTATTTATTTATTGTCTCCATTTGATGGGACTAGTCTTAACAGTCCAAATATTTAATTTGATCCGGTTATGTCCAGTTAATTTTTCTTTCATTCTCCATATCCAAGGGAAATGCCCTCAGCTGCATTTCAACAGTTAGATATGCTATTCTATTTCTTGATCTTACATTCTTACTCTATTAATTTTTATTATCTAATTCTAACCATCCTAATGCCTCCTGTTTTTTGTTGTAATTGACGTTTCCAGCTTCAATAGAAATTGGTCATGTTTTCAATGTGAATATTACTGCAACTTGCCATCTTGTAAATGGATTTATGTGTGCGTGAAAATATAATATGTCCTTTAACTTTAACCAGAAAATTTTGAAGCTTGACAGATCATTAGATTCTGATCCAGAAAGGACAAAATTGGTGGTGGGGGCACAAGAAAGAAGCTTAAACAGCTCAAATGGGGACACCAATGTGAAGGACTTGGATCTTTACATTCCTGATTCATTGGAGATTTCACAAGGTACATCCTCATCTGGCTCTACTTTATTGTTATACATATCTGTTAAGAATTTCATATTCAGTTGTTACTGGTAGACAGTTTGGACATTCATTTTCTATAAAATTTTTAAAGGGGTTTGCATTTACAGGTAATGTTGGTAGTATTTATTTTGGGAATGGGAAAGAAAATCACCTAAACAACCCAGATGAGCTTGTGGCAGAGGAACCAATGGTGGGAGACAGAACATCTTGTGGATATCAAGTTTCTAACCAGGATGTGCCAGAGGAGTTGATTAGAGGAAATGAAGCACACACTGATATTTTGGATCCTAGAACCTCAGTTAGAAAAATGGATGCTCATTTTAATGAATGCTTGCTGGATGATGCTTCTGTTGATGGATTTGTGAAGAAATTACAGTCAACAGATTTGGGGAGGCAGTCAGGTTCCAGGACCACTCACGTAAGTCTTGGAGGGGAGGATTTAGCGAGGTCCATGATGAATCTTTTACTTCCACGTGCTGTTCCATTACTTACAAAGACCTATCTGAGGAGAAGAGGGCAGAAACACGGTCAAGAAACGAGCTCTGTCTCTGATTTGGATTCAAGTGGTTCAGATTCCATTCTAGGAGGTGATATAACATGCCAAGCAAATGTAGATGGTATTGATGAAACTTCTAACATTAAAATTACTCTTTTTGAATATGATTTTGTATGTGAAGTAAACTGCTGCATGATTTTTCTCTTTTGAATATTGTTGTATGCTATTGCAGGTGAACATTTTGAATCACCTCTCAAACTAATTGAACAGAGAATAAAAGAGATAGGAGCGTCAGTGGATACTAAGTCATTATGTCAAGAGGTCAAATTGGAATGTGCCTATAATGATCTAACTGCTGAACCAATTACTACATCTGTACAATCAGGTCTTCAGTCCATCATACCAGACAGCTTTGAGGACGATCAATGTGCTCATGATTTTTTTGTGCGAAGACATTTATGTGCTTCTGGGGAAGCTGGTGAAGCACCCTCTGAACTCAGAAATGATAATCTCGAAGCAGTCCAGACACTTGGGAACAATGAAAGTGATCAGAAACAAGCAGATGACAAATTTGAGGATGATGAAGGATATGATCAGAAACAAGGGGATGACAAATTTGAGGATGATGAAGGATATGCTATGAGCCTGTCTCTCAATAAGGGTTCTTATGAGGGTGAATCCTTGATTAGCAATTCTCTTTCGGTGTGTTTATCTCCTGGTAAGAATATCGTACCGGGGAAACGTAATGGTGCTTGTTTAAATGTGGATGAGAGCTTTTTACACCCTCTGGATGCTGACAAAGGTATCCCATGCTTGAGGACATATGACATCCTGCACAGTGATTTTCATCCTTCAGCTGCTGAAGTGATCGAAGGGAGTGAAAGAAAACTTCAGTATGTGCTTCAGAATGTTCCTAATATTGGAAGGCAAACTGGATATCTTACTGAGGTTTGATTTCCGGTCCTTACCTCAAAAATCTGAATAATGATTCCTTTTTCGGAAATAATATTTCACTTATGTATCACATCATGTCTCTCTTCAAGGAACAACTTTTGATTGTCTAATAACTCTATATATGCAGGTTAATCGTAATACCAATAGTATATCACTGAAAACAGATGGAAGCACCCCTGATGTTAGGGATGCATCATGGAAACTTCAATCAGTAGATGATAAGAAGGTTATCTGCAATGCTGAGGATCCTTTTCCTTTGAGAGTCAATGCAGATGTGCAGCTATTCAATGGAGAAACCCCTGCTATCAATGGAATGACAAGGAAGCTCCCATTTTCATCTCATTCTCCTAGTAAACACAAAGTTCCCCTTTCAGAGAGTATAATATGCAGAAATATGAATAATGGTCAGGTCCTGGGAAAATATTCTGACAAGTCATTACATGTGATAGAGAATAGGCAGGTTGAAGTTGATGCTTGTGGCATAAATGAAAATGCATCATTTTATGATGAGAAAGAACAATGTTTGAGGACAAGAAGCAATATTTCTGAATCAGTGGGCATGCTATTTAATATTGCTCCACCTGCATCTCAAAGTCAAGAAGCTGCCAAGCATGTGAGCCATGTCAATAATCCTTCTACTGCTGATGAATTCTCTGACCATGCCCCACTTTTTCTTGAGCTGACAAAGAGGGCAGCTGGTCAAAGCCAGAATGGCGATTTAACTTACTCAGATGAGAATGAACTGGTGAAGCCCATAGACAATGAACATATTGATCACCCTCAAACAGAACTTTATGAGTGTCAGCTATGTGTTAGCCCTTTGTCTAAAGTTCTGAATCCCAAAGAGGAGTTTGAGGGCTTTGTGGAACTTATTGGTTGCTACCTGCATCCAAAGCCAGTTCTTTCTGTAATTCTGACTGCAAAGGAGGATGCATTAAGTGTTTGTGTTTTATGTGGCCATTTGGAAGGGGGTGGTAGAGAGCTTTTCATTTACAAGGTTTATGTTAAAGTGCAGATTACCTACCCTTCTTTTATTGGATACACGTCAATTTCATTTCCTGTCATAAAAGATGCTTGCAGCCAAACAGTAAGTTATATATTGTGCTCTAACCCGTTCATAATTTTCTGAGGATAAGAATCTCAGTTTCATTATTCATCTTTGCAACTTGTGGTTATAGATTCCAGTTGAAAGGTCTGGTCTACAGTTCACTCCTGATGGACAATCACTTGTCCTCCTTAATTCTATCAAGTCACCTCGCTGCAGGTTGTACACCATCAGCTTGATCTTATTACATATATTACATGTAATTCATGCTTACATGCCTTTGCTAATTTTCAATGCAAAAATTCACAGGGAGAAAAATCTGAGTTGTCTTTGCCCTCTCTGTGAATTGGACTGCTATGAGGAGAATGCTGTAAAAATTGTACATGTGGAACTTGGTTACATGTCTACAGTGGCCAAGTTGAAAACAACTGGGAGGATTTATTGTATATTAGTTTGTGAACCAGATCATCTTCTAGCATTTGAAGAAACTGGGGAATTGCATGTGTGGATTATGAACCCAATGTGGAGGTAAGATTTTCAGATTTACAATTTTCTTTCCTGGTTCAAGTCTTTGTTTATTCTAGCTTAAGGGCTTACTTCAGATGGTTCAGGACCTGTTTTTTGGGCCTTTTGGCACTTTATTTTGCTTGGTTTCTTGGCTGTTTATTACCTTTACAAGCCATTTGACATTAGGTTCCTACCAGACACCTATTCAAGGGTTTTCAGCATTCTGATCACAGTTGTTCAGTCCATTTCTTCATCTTTTACCATTTGTATCTGTTTTGCAGTTCAATAATCGTTCCATGCATTGACATACCATGTACCTAGCTAGGTGTATTCTGTCATATTGGCATTGCACACTTGTCTATTTGAGATGCTGTTTGCATGGTGTCAGAAGCTACTTCTTTCTCCAGTGGCTCTCTTTCAGATTAATTTGTAGGTCACACTATATCATTCTCCATGGGTTTTTAATATTATGCGGTCTACTTCTTTGTCTGATGCTTCTTTTGAGTATTTTGTTGGCCTTGTTTCTAATGATTTCCTAGATATCTGATCACTTTCATGCTCTGATCTCTATACATGCTTTGATCACTTTCTATGGCAGATTATAACTTCACAGCTGGTAGTTTAATTTCAGTCTATATATTTGGTTTTTTACGATGTAAGAAGTCTTTTATATTGAGTTCCTAACCAGCAAAGCATTTTTCTTATGAAGAGGCATTCAACATCTCTTTTATCTATAAACTATTTTATTTTACTATTACTTGGTGCTGGGTGGGGAGTTGGCTTGGAGAGATGCAATGGTCATCGTATTGTCAGAATTCCTTTTTTTTTTTCTGTTGCAAAGAGATCTTTTCACATATCATCATGTACTTTTGCAGAGTACATTTGGAAGAATTCATCCTACCCACTTTTGATTGCATGTCACCTTCAGTGATAGAGCTAAAACAGGTGCCAAGATGCGGTCATCTCATTGTTGGTCATAATGGTGTAGGAGGATTTTGCATATGGTAGGTTGTTTCTCTCAAGTTAGCATTGACTCACTCCCCCCCACCGTTTGCTCAGATATTCCTTCATTTTATTAACATGCTTGCACTTCATGCACACTCCAGGTATTTAGATATTGCTGACATTGTGGCTAATTTGATGATCAGTGATGATCACCAGATGTTCTGCTTGCTGAAGCTGTTACCTTTAAATTGAAGGCTGTAGGACCACTGTTAGTGTGAAATCAGAATATAAAAGAAGATAAGGCTTGATAGGTCCACATGACATTTCTGACTAAATTCAATAATTATCTTCTGAAAACAACATTGATGGGAAATGAAGGATGGCTAAATCAAAGTATTTATTATGTTTTATTTGGCCTATTAAAAGACCCAATGGTTGTTATCTTGTTTGGCCTTACAAATTCCTAGGGTCATTAAAATAAGTAAGTTTAAGTCCTTTGAGTTTCCTAAGTCTTAAGTAAGGTCTTTATTAAGTGTCTTTTCGTATGAAGAGTCTCTTTGTTTTAAAACTCTATATATAGAGTCCTGTAACTAAAAGAATGAAATAGAGAAGAAGAAAAATTTGAGTTCTTATGTGTGCCTCCGAAAATGGAGTTTGTGTTTGAGTGTGATGCCCCCAGGTGAGAAGCCCCAAGGTGGTCCCTGTGAAAGGGAGGGTGTGAAGCCTACACTCCCACCTCTTATCCCTCTCTTCGGTGTGATTCCGGCGACCTCCCCCCTTTCTCTCCCATCCTTGACCCCTTTGCTCTCTCTGTCCCGCATCAGTTTTGGTATCAGAGCAAACCCCTATCCCGGGCAGGGCCTTCTTCTTCTTCCCCTGCTCTTTTTCTCTACGCGAAGATCCCCCTACACGCGTAGCCGCCCAGCTTCCCACCCCCGTGAGCCACTCCCCGAACCGCCGTGACACCGTCCCAGTCGCCTGCGACTAAGCGCCCCGACTGGTTGCGCCAGTCGCCCCCACGTCGCCGTCCGACTCCCTGGACAACCCCGCCCCCGTCTGCATCAGTGGCATCTGCTCGTGCGCAGGAACCGCATCCTGCCTTCGCCTTCCGCCAGACCCCAGTCACCGGCACCCAGACGTCTGCTTGACCGCTGGCGGAACTCCCGGACCAGCACCGCGTCGTCGCCGGCCACGGTCACAAGGTGCTCCCCCCCTTGCGCCTCCCCTGCTGCCGGGTCGCCACTCCCGCACCCAGCCGCTCTCACGCGCGTGGCCAACTGCGCCACCCCTGCCCACGAGGACCCTACGCGGCCCACCATCCCGCGAAGCCCAGCCAGCAGGCCCCTCTGCCCATCCTCACGTTTGAGGGTCTAGGTCGCCCCAGCCACCCACTGGGTGCGACGGACTGGTCCCACCAGCCCCTTCACGCCGCCGCTCCTGCGCCCAGTTGCGCCTACGCGCGGGCCTCCCCTCTGCCTCCTACGCGCGAGGAAGATAGGGCCGCCCTCCATCGGAGCTGCCACCGGTGCCCGCCGTAGCCATCACCGCCGCCGGCGTTCGCTGGCGCCGTCTCAGTCGCCGTCGCCGGAGCTGCCGTCCGCCACTCGCCTTGGCCCTGGTCGCCGCCTTCTTCCTTGTCCTGCTCTCCCTGTGCGAGGGTTAGAGGTGGAACGAAGAAGAGGAAGGGCCCGAGCCTTTTAAAGCAGTCAACAAACCGGGTTTGACCCGGTTTAACCAGACCCGGTCAGTCATAGTGCACAGTCGGTGCACTTAGACTGCTATCGCACCGCCAGCACAAAAGCTTCATTCGTGCTCCGATTCACGTGCCGTTTGCGTCGTTGTGATCGCCTCAATGAATTCCAGTCAATCAACGACCCACGCCTTGCGGCAGTCCATCCAATTTCACTTCAAAACTCGAGGACAAGTTTTCTCGAACCAAGGGAGAATGATGGGAAATGAAGGATGGCTAAATCAAAGTATTTATTATGTTTTATTTGGCCTATTAAAAGACCCAATGGTTGTAATCTTGTTTGGCTTTATAAATTCCTAAGGTCATTAAAATAAGTAAGTTTAAGTCCTTTGAGTTTCCTAAGTCTTAAGTAAGGTCTTTATTAAGTATCTTTTCGTATGAAGAGTCTCTTTGTTTTAAAACTCTATATATAGAGTCCTGTAACCAAAAGAATGAAAGAGAAGAAGACAAATTTGAGTTCTTATGTGTGCCTCCGAAAATGGAGCTTGTGTTTGGGTGTGATGCCCCGGGTGAGTAGCCCCAAGGTGGTCCCTGTGAAGCCTACACTCCCACCTCTTATCCCTCTCTTCGGTGTGATTCCGGAAACCTCCCCCCTTTCTCTCCCATCCTTAACCCCTTTGCTCTCTCTGTCCCGCATCAAACATATTAAAAGATCCCATCTCCATTAACATGAAACTGCTTCATTATTTATGAATCTGCTCTAGCTTCCATCATGCTGGGATCTTCATTTACTTTTTCCCCCCTTCTTCAAGTGCCCCTGCTGAATGTTTTAGTCCTTGTATCTGGAAGCTCTGGCAATTCCTTAGTTGCCAGAAAATTGCATGAGCACTTCGTTATATAATTTCAGGGAGAATTAGCCTACACCATTGTGAATGGCTGTAGTTCCTAGAGGCAGTTCCTGTCTCTCATTTATGTTATCTTAAGAACATTATCTTATTGTTCATATTCTAGTAATGGATAACATACATTTAGTGAGCTGGTGTTTGGGAACCACTTTTCACTGAAAAGAAAGTAATAGTGTTTCTTCCAACAACGATGTTCTTGTCCAAACAACCACTATAAACCTACCTTGTATACAGATAGTCCAATCTGCATCTCTTGATAACTTTGTTGTTTCATATCCATAGTTGTTGCCTAGGTGCCAAGGCTCCTTTAGGCCTAAGCGTCTGCCTGCCTTCACATTAATGGGTCAGAAAGGTGGCCCAGGTGGGTGCTTAGGTGTGCTAGGTGGCCCCCCTAGCCACTTTGGTCCTGCCTGTCCTGGTACAGAATGGATCTGGGTCCCTTTAAGCTGGATCTACCTAGAAAAACCCCACTCTGAATGATCCTCATTCTCCCCAAATCCTTCTTGCATTCTGCCTCCCTCTAGGGTCACCCTTGCTGCCTGAGAGCCACTGTTATCCGGTACAATACCACCTTCCCTACCATTTTTCCACCGACCATACTTGTAAGTTGTAAGTAAGGGTGAACGCGGTCCACTTCACCCTTACTTCTTTCAAACCGAACCGTTTTGTCCGACTAACCGAACCAAACCGAACAGAACCGAACCGGTTCGGTTTGAACCGAAATCCAAAAATTTATCTTTTTAAGGGGGTTGTGAGGTTCGAACTCACAACCTTCCAAGCAAAGACCAATGTCTTAACCACTTGTGCTACAAGTTCTTTGTGAAATTATACATTATTTATATTATATATATATAATTGGTTCATTTGGTTCCACAATGTGAAACCAAACCGAACCGGTCGGTTCTGTTCGGTTCTTCGGGTTGGCCCAAAGTTTGAACAGCCCTACTTGTAAGGTGAATTGGCTGCCATACCTTCAATGGACATCATAGCATCTGTTGTATTGCTCTGTCAGTGCCACCACCATCATCCAGCACTATAACTGCCCTCTTCAGAGACTGCTTTCTCCCTTCATGGTTCCACCATGGGCACTGCAGCCCACCATCATTACAGGTATATCCTCTCTCTCTCTCTCTCTCTCTCTCCATGGCAACAAGGGGCACCATCTACCACTCTTCTCTCCTTTTTCTCTGTCGTATCTCACTACGATCTATGCAGATCTTACTCTCTTGCTCAGTCACACACACACAAATACACTCTCCCTCTCTGTGAACCTGCTACATAGGCAGGTGCCTAGGCAATCAGGGAACATGAGCTGCCTCGGGTTGCCTTGATAACTATGTTCGTCTTTTTATAGTGTAATCGTCATACCAGCATTTGTGGCTTGCATTTACATCTTCCCTGTCTTTCATCTTGTTCAGTAAACCACCTGCAGCAGTTATTTTCCGCTTCTGGGATATGTCAGCTTAAAGCCATCTAACTCCCAGATATCAAATTATTCATTTCTGCAATTGTTTGATTTAGTTCATTAACATGGACTATATTGTTTGATTGAATTTATTTTTGACATTTCTTAATTGAATGGTTAAATTTAAATCCTACCTTCACAACCCCGACCTTATCTCCACCAAGGTGACTGTTGGACACGAAAATTTTTGAAATATATATTTCTTTCGGAGCCTTTAAAAAGGAGAAATTTATATTGACGCACATATGGGGCTGTATGGATAGCCTGTGCACGGTTTATTCCGCGTGCTTGGTTATGAATCAAATGATTTGGGTTCGAGTGCCACTGACTGCGGTTAGTGTTAATTTACATCAACATAAAGTCCAAACACCCTTGATTAACTGTCAAAGAAAACTTGGGATCCTTTTACGTGGGTTCTGACACTAAGGGTAGACTCGCTTGCATGGCTCACTCTTGATTCTCTTTTACCACTGAAGGATTGACGCTTTGACGGTATTAAGGTTTCATCAAAGGCCACGTCAAATCGGGCAAAACCCTATAATCCGAGGGTACATGTGCAATATGCAAAAGGTCAGAGGCATTTTAAGGAGTTATCATGATTTCTAGACTCTAGGGGTATTTTGGTAATTTTGGGCTATAGGCAAATTTTAGTAATTTGGCCAAACCGGAAAGGACTTGGTGCAAGTTCTTAGCTGAAAGAGATTTTGGTAAAACCCCTAACTTCCAAGGACTCTGAGGCAAATTTTGGAAAGTTCAGGAGTTGTTTTACCATTTCTAGGTTATGAAGGTATTTAGTAATTTTGACCAGATCATGGGACTTGATACAAGTTCTAGGGTGGAGAGGAGGATTTTGGGATGATCTCTGACTTCCAAGGGCACTGAGACGTTTTTTGAAAAGTTCGAGGGTTGTTTGACAATTTTTCTTGTCGTAGGAGTTTTTGCATAATCTTCCCATGTAGCCACAGAACATGTAAATGTAATGAAACATCTCATTGTATTCATCAATTGCATGAGTACAAGAAGTTGTTGGCAAATTGCCGACTGTGCAACAGAGAGTTCCGCACTGAGATGTGGCATGAGGGCATAGCCACAATTTTGGAGACATGCAGGGTTTAACTGTAATTTACTAGACTTAGGCATTTCCGGCTCACGAGGGCATGGATGGTAGAGTCGGATCGGGGTGCTGGATCGGACCCAGCCGACCCCGATCCGAGTCGGATCGTAGGATCCTCTCGATTCCATGGGAATCTGGCCGATCCAGGATCGGCCAAGTTAAAAAATGAAGAAAAAAATCAGAGAAAATTCTTAAAAAACATATAATAATTGAACATTTTGGGTATATCCATGGTCTAGTTGCACATATGTTTATATTACAATACAAAGCAACGATAACATTTACTTAAGATAATACATGTAAATAAGGAAGTATCTCCCATTTGAATCTAATAAAAATATCAGAAAAATCATATCTCTTACAAATAAAAAGTCAACTCTCCCATCTAAGAAGAAAATCACAATTTCGGTGGTTCCATCAAAATAACGACTTTCTAATCTTTCATAATTTGACATATCTAAAAATTTCATAATTCAAATAAACCTAATAGAATATAAAAAATTTAAAGTCCGGTAAAAAAAAGTCAAATGTGCATATGACTTCTCCAAGGGAGCCACTCTCTGTTGCAATTTGCAACAGTCGGAACGCATGTCGAAGGACGAGGGGAGATCGCTGGTTGGCTCATTTGTCGTTCTTCCTGTGCCATCGACTATCTGGGAGGAGTTTTGCGCTTGTTTGGGGCACATGATACATTCTCCCTAGTTTTTCACAAGTGCGTAACTTTTTCCCATGCTATCTTCGCTGCAACGGTATTTTTGTTCACTGGATGTCCGACAGAACTTGCCAAAATCAGGAATTCATTTAAAATCACAGGACTTTGGTAATAAACCTTTTAACGGTCATTGTGGGTATTGTTTATGTTTAAATCTCCTTGTTTGCTGCGAGGGATTCAAATTAAGATGGTATTGGATTCATAGATCCCAAAGTGTGGAGATACTCCACAGAGTGACGGTGTTGGCTTCGTGCCGTATTCCATCTATCTCCAAATATAGATTACCTCAACATATCTGAGGAAAATGTCTCGTTTAAATCGAGAAAAATAAAGTGTGCAACAGTGGCTCACTCTTTCCCTGTAATCACCTTCCCCCTCATTTCTACCCTTCTCTTCCACTGTCGTCTATCTGCTGAAACACATGTTCTTCCCTCCAGCATAGGGGGCTAGTAGGTGGTGTGTGTTGGGTGAAGCTGTGGGGGACATGGGGGCAATGGGAGCGGTGCAGGGGAGAAGGGAGGGGGGGGGGAATGGCCTGCTTCTGGGTCATCCAGAGACGGGGTTCAGTGTAGCACCTATGTATCTTGAAAATTTGACTGCTGCTCATACTTTTTTTTGGGGCATTTGTTATGGCAAAAAAAATGTGTTGCATTAGATCACTGTTTATCTTCTTCTTTGATGACATTTATGCTTGGCAAACTTTCCATGTATTCTAGAATTTGGCAATTAACTGGTGGTGCTGTACACAGTCGAGCTGATAGTTCTCGTCTTGCAACAGTCTTCATTTGAATAAATTATTGAATGTTGCTTTGCCTATATTGTTCATCTTGAACACCTTAATTTCCATTATGTAATTTTCCTCTGTAGTTTGACATGCTGCTTTGATAGGAATAACCTTTTTGCAAATCCTCATCTCACTGAATAGTATACCACTTTCAGGGACATTTCCAAGAGAGTTCTTTTGTCCAAATTTTCTACTGCAGGAGAAGCTATTCTCCAGGCTCTTCCAATTGGGCTGTTCCGATTTCCAGATGATGCTTCTGCAACTTTCATTAGGGTGGAGGATCATGTTAAAGAAATTTTATCGTCAACAGATTTTGGAAATTTTCAAGTTAGCAACACTGATACATCCCTCCCTTCCACTGGGGATGCTGCTGTTTGGCTTCTGGTGTCTGCCTCTGGTCTGGAAGCTCAACATGATAACCTGATGATAAAAACAGATGCAAGTTCAGTTGGATGGAGGCTCGCTCTTCTGGCAAAAGATATGGTGCTCATGGGTAGTTTGTTGGATCCTAGGTATTTTTGATGAATGCTATTTCACAAGGCTAAGAGGATAAACTTATTCATAGATCTACCTTGAATTTTTTGGTACAGAGGAATGCATCTTAACTTTTCATCTGCATCTTATACTTCTGTCCAGACCATTCATTTGATGAGAAATGTTATGGTGCCACTCTTTATACCACACTTTTTGCCACTCTCCTTTCTCTCTGTGGTTTTCAACTTGGATTACAGGAGAATAATTAGTTTGGTGCTCCAATCTCAGGAGACCTTCACTGAAGTTATTCATCTCAGCTGTCCACTTTTTTTAAAAGCTGATAGAAGCAAAAAGTTGGTATGAAGATTGGCATTATGGCATTTCTCTTCATTTGATTGTGCCATCAACTTGCTTACTCTTATAAGCTCAGCCTGGATTAGCCTGTTTACTGGATAACTGATTTGTACCAATGTGCATTTTTGTTTTCTTTTTCTTGGTTATAGTAGTCTAGAATCTAGATACCAGCATTAATTGTCCTATAGAAGAAGAAAATTAAAATACTGCAGAGACATAATCTAAATGACAGTGTCCTCCTAGAAGGCTATGGATGTGATATCAGTTTGAATATTTCCTGTTTGGGCTTTTTCATGTAAAATTCCTTGACCTCAAAATTTCATTTTAAGATCAAAGGTAAGTTGCAATTCCTGTAAGGTTGCTTAATTGATGCCTGATTTGTAAGGTGGGAAAATTGAACAGGCCCATATAGGCTCTGCATTTATCCTTTTTGAAAGAGGGAGTGACGGCATGCATCACATTTTTGCAGGAGTTGAGGACCTTTTACCATTTAGCTTATCATATGAATTTTCCATATAGTTTGGCTTAACCTTGAATATTTTCTTTAGAAATGACTGGGCTATCTGGCCCTTTTCCCCTTACCGGAGTTGATAAAAAAGTGGTTTTAACAGTGAGATGAAGTGTGAATTGGAACTTTGGGATACTTGGTAGAGCCTTTACATGTTGAAACTTGTATAGGCTAAGTACTTGGCAACTCTCCATAGTGGGTTGACATCAGATAGTCAATATTTCAGAAAAACCTGACATTTCGAAAGCTTCACTTGATCTAGCCAAGACTGGATGAAAGCTAAGAGGATTTACCATCGGACATTCTCTGCTTCAGAAAGGGTTTTGTGTGTTTGTGGTCATTGGAGAGGATTGATGAGAGCTGCTCAAACATTTATTAGCATACACTGGAAGATGATGTCCAAGGGTTCCCAGAAATTGACCTTGTAATGATCCCAAATAGGATGCGTTTTGACAGTTTGGCGTGGTGGCATGCTACTTAATTTTATTTTGTGCTTCTAGATATCCCACATGAATTATTCATCAAATCCTGAGTTTAATTTCTGTTTGCCATTTATTTTTTAATTTCTGTTGGCCATATATTTTGCAATTTCAGGGCCGCCTCTGTATCAGCCTTAGCTAGTTATGGGATTACTGGGACAACAGATGGTTGTGTGTACATCTGGGAACTGATGACTGGAAATAAACTAGTCAATCTTCACTGTTTTAATGGTAAGTCATATATCCATATCCTTAATGAGTTGCATTAATGGTTGAATATATTGATAGGCTTAGACTGCTTAGTAAAGTAGGCTTTTGCACTTTAATCCTGAGGTGTGCTTTCTCAAATACAAAGACTGTTGTTCAAGGGTTCATAATTGGAAGGATTGAGTAGCTTGATCCTTTTGCTGCATATGTTATCTCCATTTTTTCTATTTTGACAATTTCTGGTTAGCACCAGTATGTCTTGGGTATCTATTGATTTATTTTGCAAAACTTTGATGTTCCATTTTCAAAATCTCTCGTCTTCAACATGTTGTTATAACTAATTTGAGGAAGATCTGAAACTTTTCCTGACTGTGTCCTAGTCGATTCCCAACTCAGCAACATTTCCAGACACTATCGAGACTTTCACCCTTAAATTTACTGCCTATCTCTCTCGATATCTGCATATCCATCAACATGCATTGTAACAGAGTATAAACTTGTAATTTTTTAAAGTTACTGCCGCCATGAAAAGTAATTTATATCCTTGCTATTTTCCTTCCGTGTATCAGGTGAAAGCATTTCATGCATTGCAGCTGATGCAAAATCCGGTGCATTTGCTGTTGCTAGCAGTAAATGTCAGCTGCGAGTTTACATCCAACAAAGACACTTCAGCAGTGGATGAAAGCAAGGCACCATCGAAGGTCACTGACGAGGCAACACTGGTGTCCAAAACAATCTGTAGATCTGTTGTGTATCAATGGAAATTAGGTTCCTTTTCCCCAATAGGGTAGATGTACAGGTAGGGGCTGTTGCCGAGAAGATGAGATGACCTGGTTTTTGGATTACCGACCCATTTGTTTTGCTACTGCATGTTGCAGCTTCGGTATTGATCTCTGTTGGGGACTTGGGTTCTTACCTGGATGATTGTCCCTGGTAAATTTTGCAAGTGATTAAGTAGTAGAGCGATTCAGAACATTTTCTTGATTCTGGGGTCTTGACCATGGTGTGGTCAAGATGATGCTTGAATCCCGATTGTTGACATTCGAAGACATGCTGTAAGTGATGATGTGAATTAGCAGAAAGTGGCAAGTACAATCTATACAGTAGCAAAAGCCTCGTCAACATTAGTAAAGGTGAGTAATGGAGTGTTTGGCCGATAAGAACATGAGAATGCTTGTTGCCCATGCTGAATGGTAGCAAAAATATCCGTCTAAGATGGGATTGGCCTATGCAAGAGGTTGTGTGGGCTTATCTACCCTAGCCATACTTGCCACACCATTTCCTAAGTAAACTTATTTGTCAACCCTAAATAGTTGTTCATAAATAAGATTACCTAGGAAATGACAAACTTGAATAGTGGCCAGGTTGGGTGGAGCTTGCACACCTCTCGTACTACCCAATCCCCTTCAGGGTGGATGCTTTTGCTATCGGTCTATGATAAGTAGAAAGCATTTCTCCAATGAGACATTTTTTACTTGTTAGTACGGGTGAACATGGTTCGGTAACCGAACCAAAATTAAGGTGAACAGAAATTAAAAAAAAAAACAAACTTTAATAGCCAGATGACAGACCTGAGTAAAAACAAACTTAATAGTCCAGATGGCAGACCTGAGTGCCATACTCAGGTCTGCCCAAGTAAATGGGAGGTGTAGCCCATTGGGCTACACGCTTCTATTTATATATTTAATATATGTTCGGTTCATTCGGTTTTTCAATGCAAAATCGAATTGAACCGTCAAACCTCTCAACTCGAACCGAACCGAACTGGCCGGTTTGGTTCGGTTTTACGATTTGAACCGAATTATGAACAACCCTACATATTAGTCAAGTAAAAAGTTTGCTCGGCCAGAGTATAGGATTGGTCTCCTGCTGAGGCCCATGTCTTGTTAGCTTGCTTTTGGGGTATGGTGTTGGGACATGAGACCAATCCTATGCTTGGTCAAACAAAATTTTTATTTGCCGAACGAGTAAAAGTAATTCTCCATGAACATTAAAGTCATGCTAAGTTGCATGCTTTTTTTTCTAATTGAGAAATATTTGTGGGGAAATTAATTGCAGGTCTCTGACAGTGAGGGTGTCTTAATTGTTGGTTTTTGTTAGAAATGTATGTGAGAAGAAGTCTAGGCATTTTTGTTGGTGTTAATTTCTAGTCTACTTTTTTTAGATCTGCATTGAATGATTCTAGAGTGATGTTTTTCATCTTCTGGCCATGAGCAATTGTAATTTTAAAGCTTTTCAACTATTATTTTAACAATTTTGAATTTATATTTTAAATCATGTCAACAATTATCTTAAGTCTCACATATTTTAATTACTGTCACACATTTTATTTCAAATTGTTATTTTAACGACTTTGAATTTAGATTTTAAGTTATGTTAAAAGTAATTTTAAGTCTCACACATTTTAACTTATCGTCATATATATTTTAACGACTTTGAATTCTTTAATGTCTTCAAACTTTTATTTTACTATCTTCGAATTTAGACTTTAAGTCATGTTGTCACTGACTTAAGTTTCACACTTTAATTCATTATCATATGTATTTTAATGATTTCGAACTCTTACTATAACTCACTATAGCACATATTTTAATGATCTCGAATTCTTATTTTAACGTTTGAACTCTTGCTTTAGCGCCTTTGAACTTAAGTTTTGAGTCATGTCAGTAATGACTTTAAGTCTCACATACTTTAACTTACAATCACACATATTTTAATGACTTCAAACTCTTATTTTAAGGTCTTTAAACTTAGATCTTAAGTCATGTCAACAGTGACTTTAAGTTCCACACACTTTAACTCATTGTCATAAATACTTTAACGACCTCGAATTCTTTACCTTAAAATGCCTTTGAATTTTCACTTTAATATTTTCAAACTTAGACTTTAAGTCATGTCAACAGTGACTTTAAGTCCTACACATTTTAACTCACCGTCACACAGATTTTAACAATCTTGAACTCTTAACTAAACACCTTCGAACTCTTACTTTAACACCTTCGAACTTAGACTTTAAGTTATATCAACAGTGACTTTAAATCCCACACTTTAACTTACCCACACATATACTTTAATAACTTAGAACTCATACTTTAATGTCTTTGAACTTAAATTTTACGTCATGTCAGCAATAACTTCAAGTCTTGTACACTTTAACTCATCGTCACACATATTTTAATGACTTTGAACTCTTACCGTAAAACTTTACAATAGTTATATATGTGATAGATTGTATAACATAGAAGGTTAAAGTGAAAACAAATCGCCTTATCGTAAGATGCGTAAATGATTAAAGTAGCAGAGAAGGCCAACCTCTATCCCAACAAGAGTGCATGTGTAACGTTATGACCGTTTGGATTGTGGTTTGGTTGGCTTGTGGGCCAATATGTGTGGCCTTGGGTTTAGTTTTGAGGTATGGCAAGCCGTGTGGGTGCTGTGGGCCAAAAATTCAGACCCAACAGGCTCACTGGTTCTTTGTTTGAGAATGCGACGAGGGAGGACGTCGCGTTCTCCCCACCACTCGATTTCAGTCTTCAGCTGCATGCGCGATGCATGGCTGACGCGAGGCGTCGTTTTCTGGAACACGTCGACATGGGACATCGCGTTCTGAATGCTACGGCCCTCTACGTCGCATTCTAGATTCCAACTACTTAAGTGGCTTTAGGTCTGCCAAACAGAGCAAAAATCTCTGTCCGGTCGATGGAAGGAGTTACGAAGCTTTTTTGGCCGATTTCGACTCCGAAGCTTGTGGTTCAGTGTGTTCTTGGCACGAGGAGGTTGTATAGAGCGTGGGAAATGCCGATCAATTGGAGTTCTTTGCGTTCTTCACGTTAGTAGGGAGATTCTCTTTCATTGATCTTCATTTTTGCTATAGTTTGATGGGTTGGATGCATGTAAGAGGTTTCGGTATGTGTATGCATATGCATGGTACGGTACTGGTTTATGGCATTGTAATTGATCATAGCAGGTTAAATAGAGAGTTTTGTGGAGTTTCTGGTGCAAGTTTCCGGACTAGCGTTCTGTCTGTGAACACGACGGATCTGGTGGTCGTGTTCTGAATGCGACAGACCAACCTGAACAACCCGATGCATTCCCATCCTGAACGCGCCGTATCGGGGCGTCGCGTTATGAACATGACACTTGATCCCGATGCATTCATGTGTTCCGAGGCTTAATGACCATGTTTGAGGATTGTGGGTCTTTGTAAACCGTGGTTAACAGTATTTGGCTATTGATAAAGGTTCATGGTCGTACATTAAAGGTATTAGACATCGTGTTTACGTGGTTTGAGTGTGAGATTGGGCTTGGTAGTACGACACTTGCCGTGGTTGCCTCTTCAGTCGGGTACCCTAGGTTCTTTGTGAGTCAGGCACATTGTGCTCAAAATTTGTCTCGGTACTGTGTGTGTACTGTCAAGGTCTGTGTCGTCTTCCTGGGCACCCTCACTCATTTGTCGAGTTGTACGTCCAGCTGAGGGAAAGACGACAGTCGGGCAACGACTTTTGGTGTGGTTGGTTCTTTGTTCAGTCACTTGTAGCGCGCTCGTGGTTGCAGGGACGAACACCAATAAATGTACTAGTCCTCAACTAGTCCCGTGTTCCACAGTCTCACTCTAGGGACTCCAAAATCCCTAGAGATGTGTTAGGTGTGGGTCTGTAGCTTGGTAGCTAGTAGGTGGTGTTGGTTGGACTCCACAATTCTTGTAGAGGTGGAGCCGCAGTTAGACTTATTGTCTGCGACTGTGAGATTGAGAGGTTTTCCCTGTGTGGTTTGTCTAGGTTAGTAGCTAGTGTCGCAAACCAGATTTCATGACCTGAGTGTAGCGTTGTTCTCCTTCAGCTTGTACCTTGTACATGATTTGTTGTTTATTTATTAGTGCTCAATACTTATTCTTCAGTACTTGTCTACTTTGAATTTCAGTATATAGTTCAGCATTGTTGAACCACTCTTATAATTATCAATTGTTTTGGTGATAACTAAAACTCTTAGATATCATAAATATATTTACTTTAAATAGTAATTGTACTCATACTTGCCCATATAATAATATCTGCATCTACATAAATAATCATCACTCTATCATAATATCACATCCTGAAAAATATGATGATATGTCGACGCTTTATGTTCCTGTGTTGATACATAATGAATCTTATGATATTTTGTCTTTATGTGATTAATCATAATTTTCACTAAGTCTATCAACAGAAAAACAAAGGTAAAATAATGGCTCCTAAGATCATCAAGACCTTGACTGCTATATAATCTAAGTGTCACTTCAACTCGTGATCAGTCGAAGTCTCACTTCGACTCATGACCAATCAAAGTCTCACTTCAACTCTTGATCAGTCGAAATTTTGCTTAATTACTTATGTGATTTTGTTATGTTTGAATGGTAATTGTGATATATTTATTTTTTAGTTAATTGTCGTATGTAAATATATACAGATCTAAATATATATACATATTTTTTTAAGAAATGTATTATTATAATTTTTTATTTAGCAACAAAATAGCGACGGATTTAAATCCGTCGCTAATATCCATGGCTGTTTTAGCGGCAAACGTGCCATCGGCGGGGGTGCATGCCGAGAGTTAAGCGGTTGCTAATATAGCGACGGAATTTGCTGAAAATTGATTGGTGTCGAAATTAGCGACAGATGTTGCGACTCGCTAAATCCGTCGCTATTCCGTCGCTGTTCTGAGCGGAACAAGTCTGTCACTAAACAGTGTTTTTCTTGTAGTGATCGACCTAGATTAGTTGAAATGCAGTCCGACTACTGATGACTTTTTAGTTTGCACTACTTTTTCAAAACATAATTATTGGTGGAAATGAACTTTCAAATATACTTTATACGTCTATCTTATTATTTTTCTAACTAAAATTATCTTTTTGAATGTTTATAGGACTTCTCTTTTTCTGTTGATAGAAAGACACTTATCTGACAGCAGGAGTGTAAGCAGAAAATATGAGAAAGGAATAGAGGTGACTAACTAACATATCTTTTCTTTTTTCCATCTTTTTTTCGATGTTTATTAGCCATCTAGGGCAAGAATGGAAGATGTCCGATGCTAGCAGACTAGCTTTACCCTATGGTCTTTGATTTTCATATTATTTTTTTAATAAAATTTATTTATCTCATTTATTTAGTTAGCTATCTTATTTGTCACCATGAGATAGGGTTTCACGCACAAAGAGACTAGTCTCATCTTGTAGCAATTGATGGGAGATCACTACCATTTCTCTTTTCTAACCAGGTGTATTGAAATTGAGTGCCTATTGTACCATCGATTTGGTTTGGTGTGAATTTCATGAACCGTTTAGGTTATGAAAATGATATTTTTGCAAAAAAATTGGTAAAATTGATGATATGCGTGCAATTATGTTTACAAATTTTTTTTTCGGTGGTTAACATGCAATTAAGTCCCCATTTCCATCTTTTATCCTTTTTACAAATGAGACGTGTTACTTCAGTTGGTCCGAAGTCAGGATACATTCTGAAGGATAAAGATAAAATTTAGGTTTCACAAAAAAAATTATTACGTGAAAAATTACAAATATACTGTCCTTGTTAAAATAGTGTCAAATATGTCATTCATAAATAAAAAATATTGTAATATGACATTGTGGTTAACTTTTATTCAAATCAAGCAAATATTCTTCTAACATTTTATTAGTTTAATAAGCTTGGACGAAGTTGTTTTTATTATATATATTTTTAAGACTTTGAGACTGAGATTTGGATGTTAGAGTTCTTTAATCTAAGGGCAAATAAGAGATTTATTTTTATGGATTAGTCAAACTCATGGTTAAATATATGGAGGGTAACATCACATCATTGCAATGGCACATCTACAATAATTTTCATTTATGAGTGGTATATTTGACAATAATATTTTACAATAATGATATATCTATAATTTTTCACATAAGAATGGTTTTTATTGCAAAAAACCATATCCTTTATACATGGATAAAAGGGGGGGGGGGGGGGGAGGATAAAATGGCAATTGCAAGTTATTTTAGTTTAGGTAGGATGTATAGCCCATGGTTGGGCGTACGAGATCGAATCGATCCAGTACGCCCGAACACTACACTACCTGATAAGGTTTTTTTTGACCTTTTTTTGTTCCTTTTAATTTTTATGATTGGAGTTTAAATGTAAATTAGACTTGATTGATATGCTATCGTTCGTATCGGCCTGGAGAATCTTGTTTGGTTATGTTCATCAATCCAACCAACCTTGGCCATCATCATCATCAGAGCCTTAACCCATTATTTAAGATCGGTTACAAGAATTATGTTATGGCAAAGATTTCTATCAAGTGTTAGATTCGTGTTTAAACCTAAGAAGTCAATGTCCTTCGTAATAATATCACACCATCTTATTTTAGCTCTTCTCTGAGCTCTTTTACTAACACATACTAAGATTTGATTACATCTTTTAACTGACACTGAGTTAAGGCAACATTGTACATGTCCAAACTACCTGAGCATACTTTCTTTCATTTTACTATCAATTATAGCTATCCTCAAATCCTCACAGAACAATTCATTCTTAATCTTATCTTTCTTAGTCTTACCAAATAACTATCTCAACATCTGTATCTTTGCCATACATATTTTGTTAAATTGTTCCTTTCATATTGGTCAACAATCGATACCATATGACAAAATAGGTCTCACAACCATTCTATAAAATTTTCTTTTAAGTTTCACAAGTATATGATAATCACAAAGGACTCCTGATCCAACCAACCTTGGTATAGGTTAAAATTATTCATAGACAAAGGTGAATAACTCTATCTCATCTACGAAAAAGGAGGGGAGGAGATAACTAGATAACTCCAAGATAAAAGGGATATGGAAAAGGAAGATCAAAGTGGAATATGTTTAATTAGAGTATCTCTATATAAACTATCTGAAAATCAAAGTGGCCTAGAAAGTGCCACAAGTCCCCAGTTTGTAATTGACTAATAAGGATGTTATTATAAGAGTAGCATAATCATGCCATAAAAATTTCAAAAATACTTATATAATGTGTACATATATAACTATTTTTAAAATATTTATAACTATATGTTATATATAATATTGTACGAAATCCATGTATTTAAGAAATTTGTTTTATTCTATTTCACAACTGAAACCAAGCTGAGAATTCTCTAAAGACTGAACCAAATTATTTGGTTCGATTTAGATATTCCTGATGAACAAGGTTTATGTAATCTTCATTACATTTATATCCCCATTATTTAATTCGAGCTGTGGTGATAACAAAATTATTAATTAATGATAGTTTTGATGATAGCAAAATTGAGAATTATTGGTGATAGCAAAATTAGAACTATCATGATAAAAATCAATGATAAAATTAAATGAAAAAGTAAAATCATATGCATTGTCAAAATGAAAAGGTTTATTACTGGAAAAAATAAGTCTCATATCTCAATCATAATAACCAAGTATGAGACATAGTGAAAAATAAGTTTTAAGCTCTTGAAGATAGAAAACGAGTCTCGGGAAAATGAGTCTCAAGAGACTAGAAAAAAAATCAAGTCTTTGACTTAGTAAGAAAACGAGCTTCCAGATTGATCAAAAAACGAGTCTCTTTTGATAAGAGGAAGAACATCAAATCTCAAACTTACGAAAACAAGTCCTAGACACATATTGAAAAATCAAGTCTTATGATACAAGTCCAAAATGAGTCTCAATGAAAGGATAAATCAAGTCTCAAACTCTGAATAAAAACAACTCTTAAACTTAAGACTAAATCGAGTATCATACTCACAAAATCAAGTCTCAAGTTTGTCTTTAAAATCGAGTCCTAAGAAAAATAGGTCCTAAACTTTAGTAAAAAAATGAGTCCCATACACATTATATGAAAACGGATCTCAGATGCATTATAAGAAATTGACTCTCAAGAACAATCTTGAAAGAATTGAGCCACAAACTTATGTAAAATAGAGTATCAAATTTATGTGACAAACGAATCTCAGACTCATAAGTAAAAATAAGTCTTAGACTTTAAAGAAATTGAATATCAACTTAAGTGAAAAATAAGTCTCAGACACATTATGTGAAATCGAATATCAAAATGTAATAAAATCTAGTCTCACTTTGAGACTAATTGAGTCGCTCTCTAAAAACAAATCGAGTCTCATTTTGAAACTAAAATTGAGTCTTACACACAGTAGAAAAGATAAGTCTCACCCACAGAAGAAAAACGGCTCCATAGAAAATAACAATATGTTATTGAATCTCCTCAGGATTCAGAATCAAGTCTTACAAACAAAAGAAGAAAAACAACTCTCAATCGAAACAAACCAATCTTACTCGCAAGACAAAAACAAGCCTCACTCAGAAATAAAAAATGAGTCTTACTAAAAAATGACACCTAGGAATACAACAAATCTATGAAGTCTTATGAAAAAGAAAATGGGTCTTACACTCAAAAGGAAAATGACTCTCACTCAATTGACTTTGACATAGAAATGAGAAGTGAGTCTAATATTCAAAAGATTTTAAATACGACTCATACATATAAAGTCATTTCAGAATCAAGTCTCATTTGCCATGAATAATAAAAGAATTTTATGAGCATGTCATTTGTTTATTCCATCTGAACATGAAGAGTAATTTATTGATCAAATAGTTTAATTATGTCAAAGCACTCAAATTATCTGACATATTCATGAAAGAGTTCTAAAATTCAAATTTATATTAAATGTATCTCTTGAAACTCTAGCAACTATTCTGGAAAAACATCTTGAACAGATGTCACTTGTATTATAGTTTTGCAAATAATGTTGACTATAGCTAAAAGGTTAGAAAGGGAAATTACTTTTGCAAGAACTTACTATTGACAAAAGATCTTTTAAGGTATAGACAGTCTGCAGAACGATGTAAGGACAACATACAAGTATAAAATGTATTTATGAGTAGGCACAAAAGATCTACAACACATTATCTATTCAAAAAAATTAGGAATAGACGAGTCATAATGGAGTTCAAGACACACCTAACGGAGAGAAAGCCAAGACACAACATATGTCAAACTCTATCTAACGGATGCAAGTCTACATATAGGGATGTAAACAGAACAAATATGGAGCGGATATGAGTTTTTCATATCCGCTCCGAATTGTTAATCGGACAACCTATATCCGCTTTGAATAAAATTCGGATATGGTGCATATAATTTTCCAATTTGAACTAGATAGATCGAAAACATGACACTAAGTGATCTTAAAGAAAAAAAATCTATAAAATTCTAAATAATGTAAAAAACAATCTCTGAACAAAATATTAATATTCATACAAATAGAATAAAGTGAAAGTTGAATGACTGTTTGATTTCACCAAGAAATTATTAAGGTTTCCAACATAGTATATAAGTATTCATAAATAGATCTTAAACGAAGCGAAGTGGATCTTAAATGAAACGAAGTAAGCGTTTTTGTGTTTGCTCCGTTTATGACCTAGATATTATCCATATCCGATATCCATTCCGTTAGATACTTATTAAACAGATAATATTCATCTAAGTAGATACGAATCCGAAGCGGATCCAAATTTTATATGGATCCGTTTACAGCCCTATCTATATTCAACAAAACTCAAGATTATATCTAATGAATGGCAATTCAAGAGACAACGGATCATTTATCCAAGCCATTCAAAATATAGGAAGAAGATAATAAAGAAGAAGAAGAGTCTGAAGAGACCTGACCAATCACCCTTCAAACTATTAGAAGAAAATTAGAGAATACACGAGATACACAAGCTTTCATTCAGAGCAAGAAAAGATATGAGCTAATTAGAAAAATCTTCTAAGAAAAAGAGAGTTGGAGAAAATCGTGTTGTTCAGAAATCCTTTTCATCATCAACATTCAAAGCTCTCATAGAGTTCCTCCTCTCAAAGCAACTCGTCGACATTTAGGAGGAGATCGAAGTCTTCAACAACATAGTGTTCATTATCCTCATACTAAAGTTGCACACAATCAACCACTCCCTCATTCTCATTTATTTTCTATCTCTGTGTCAAGCATTTAGTGAAGTCATCATAGTTATTCATCTGCATGATATAGAGATTCTATAAGATTGGCAAGAAACCCTTAAAGGTGACCCACTAGGGTTTAAAATAGTGAGTCTTTATCTAACTAGTAATAAAGTGACCTAATTGGAGTTTGTACCAATGAACATCCTTTTTAACCAGTAATAGGAAGGACGTGCTAAGGTGACCAATGAGTGTGCTTCTCACTCGTAAAATAAGTGAGTTGTCTTTTTGCCCGAAAATAGAAGAAGACTTGTTGATGTGTTGTCCAGTGAGCTACCTTCCTTCTAACTCGTAAGAGAAGAATATCAATAATTGCCGATAAATTAATGAAATCCCAGTCTGGTTCAATATAGAGACTAAACATAAAACTGAGTTGGTCAACATTGAACTAGGATAAAATTCCGTGTTATTTGTGTTTGATGTGTGTCTTACCTACTTAGATTTGCATGTATTAACAAGTCTAAGGATACATACTTTTTCACTGCAACAAACTCACACACATAATTAGTTGTTCAAAATCTAAAGATAACAATCGCAGTCCACAGTCGATGATATAATTCATCTTACATTTAGATATATTTTTATTATCAGATTTCAAGTTTAAAACAATAATAACCCATTCACCCCTCTCTAGGTAAGTCATAGTCTGGCAAAAATTCCAACGCGATGACAGCCCACCAACCCAAACATGTGTGAGCCTCAATCTGCTCCCACTCTCAGGAACTTCAAATTCAAATCTAGCTACTGATCAATCATGAACTTCTTCTATCTCTATTTGCCCTTGACAGGGCCACTGGGTGCGTTAGTTGGCGGGTTGAGCTCATCCCAGACCTCAATCCATGTAACCATGGCCTCTGCCAACTTGTTGAAGTAGGGATCTAGCTTGCCAAGCTTTGCTTTCACCTGCTTTGAGATCTCAATGTAGCATTTCTGGACGGTAGTGCACTCTTTTGGAAGGGTCACACATTGGAAGAAGGGAATCAGCTCCTCTAGGCAATAGACACCATTGCATTCCTTCTTGAGGTTCAGAAATGGGTTGATTGCTTTGTTGCGCCATATGTAGGGTAAACCAGTCTTGACACCCCAACCCATGTGGTCGCAGATCACCTGACAGAGTGTTATTCCTAGTCAGAATTTGCAAATGGCAAAAAGATAATTTCTATTCTTTGGTAACTGGAAGGCCTCATAACAAAGGGAAATTGAAACATATTAGACCTTAGTACACCATCCAGCCCACATATCATCATAGCGGCCGATTAGCTCGCCATCACCCAGGGGTCCAAAGAACATTGCAGGGCCAATCAGCTCGCGGTTGAAAGCCAGATTTATGCCACACATAGGGAACAAGGATCCCTTGGGTATTGTGAGAACTGCATCCACATATCTAACACAGAAAGAGACTTTAGAATAAGGGTTATAGGTTGGAGAAGTTGTCAACTTTGTGCAGGTAAACTTAGAGTACCTATTATTCCTTCCAAGAGGTTTCACAAGCTGTGTGGGTGCATCATAGTCTGGAATGTTGAGCCACAGGCCATGAGACACAGCAGTGGGAACACCTTCTCTAAGACTGAAAGGGTACCCACGGACAAAATCTGCACCTTCCCTGTATGGATCATACAGTGTGTTGAAGAAAAAGGGAGTAGATGAACTGAGGAGATTCTTTATGTGCTGTTCAAGTGCATTAATCTCTTTCCCAGATGGGTCTTTAGCAACCTAAGAACAATAAGAATGATGAAGGGAAAAAAATGATCAACATTGCTGAAAATAATCCACTTTAAATACTTCAAAATAACATAGATCTCAAAGGAAAGCAAAAGGCTGGAGACCCAACAATTCAGAATCATGATCTATTGATATAAACAGAATGCTGAAGTGGCTATTTCCCATCCGCCAACAATAAATTAAGCAGAAGACAAGTTGCCATTCACCTTTTCCATGGCAAAAGAAAGGAAGGGAACAAATAGACTAAGCCTATAAGTTGGAAGGAAAAAAAAATAGAATTAGTCAATATTACAACTAAAACGAGTTGAAATCACAACAAGTCAAGAAGACAGCTAGCAAAAAGTGACTCATGATGTTAGCCTCTTTTGATTCGGCTTTTCTTGGAGGGTGGAATCATTTAGGAAACAAAAGGAAGTTTTTCGTAGGAGTCCTCTGACCCAGCTTGGACAAGATCGATACTGATGATAATTTAATTTAACATTTAATACCCAATACATTATTGTCAGAGGGAAAAACAAATAATGCCAAGGAATTGTGGTACCAGTAAGCTGCAGAATAGCTGCAAAAGAAGACAAGATGATAACTCATATATAACGACTGTTCCGTTGTTCATTTTTATGTGCTTGTCTCTAATTACCTATTGTTTTCTTAGACCTGCAGGCATGTCATTGTTCATTTCTATGTGCTTGTCTCTAACTACAAATTGTTTTCATAGACCCACAGGCATGTCACTTTTTAAGCAATGAGCTCAAAATTTCATCCTCACTTATCTTCTCAATTCTCTAACCACCGGTAAACCAATCTTCAGATGCACCACATTGCATGTCTAACTGCTCCTATGGATAAGCAAGAAGCTAAATAGACTTAAAGCAAAAACCAACAACACAGGGAAAAATTAGATTTAAACATTATTGGGCCATCCAACTCAAAACCTTCAGGTGATGAGTGGAGAGGGCCAACACAAGAGTATTGTTATCCCAGCCGATGTGGGACTATCTTAACACGCCCCCTCACGTGCAGGTCGATTATAGGCACTGTCACGTGGACCATAAAATACGGGTGCACGGCCCGGATCATACCATAGGCTCTAATAACAAATTAGAGTTAAACGAGAAAGGCTTGTTGCACTTTCAAAGTGCACTTTTTGTGCACTTTGCACTTCTCTAATTGGCCAATGTGCTATTGGCACATTATGCCCACCCAATGAGAAGTGCAAAAGTGCACAAAAAGTGCATTTTGAAAGTGCAACAAGCCTTTCTCTAAACATTATTGGGCCATCCAACTCAAATCCTTAAGGTGATGAGTTGAGAGGGCACCACTGTTTTAAACAAGAGTATTTTTGTCCCAACTGATGTGGGACTATCTTAATAAGGATGACTGCAGTTTCCCCAGACTCCAGTGTGTGGAGAGAACAGTTGACCCTTATGACAATAATTTTCAGTAATGGTGCTGAAATTAGTGAACCCCTTTCTTTCTGCAAGTCAGCAAAAGCACTGATAAGGTTACATCTTTCTTTCTTTTGTTTGTGGCAACTAACAACAAAGACAAAAATGCTTTGTTGCCCGCTACTCTTAACACATTGCTCTACTTGCAAAACCCGAAAGCAAAAGAACAGATGCCGGAGCAACAGAAGCATAACAAGGACAAATAACACGGAGTCACCTACACCGCATTATCCCGAAAAATCTAGCCACAAAGCACTACATCTTCGACAGTTAGCAACACAAAAAGCCACAATAAATCCTTCCTACAAGAAGAAAAACCGACAACAGGACCAGCGGCACACACTCCCAGCCCTCAAAGCAGAAACTTCTCTCTCACGCTCCAAGACACACATGCAGCTCAACAAGCACAAACTGCCCACCAATCTCCTCAGAGGGAAAAAAAAGAGCTATACAAGGAAGGAAAACTCAAATGTTGACACCAGAGTCAGCAAAAGAGTGGTGTGTGAGCGTGGGTGTTGAGAGGAAAACCCCACCAATTCCAGGGGAGAGGTGGGTGAGTGAGAGGGCGAGAGGGAGGGAGGGGAGTTCTCACGAAGCAGTCGTCGTCGATGGTGAAGACGTACTTCTTCTTGGAGACGAGGTAGCCGAAGCTGCGGCATGCGGAATCCTTGAAGGAGATGCAGGCGGCGCGGGGCCCCAGGATGCGCTTGACGTCGTTGCGGTTGTAGAGCTCGTACTCGAACCCCTCGGGGACCCGGATGGCGCGGCTGGGGTCGCCGTCCTGAACGATGATGAGGTGGTAGTGCTGGAAGAAGGGCCGCCACGTCTCCAGGAAGTCCAGGCTCCGGATGGCCGGTATCACGATGTCCAGCTCGTCCTTCAGCAGCGGCGTGCCGGGCACCGACGCCGGGGCCACCCTTCCCGTCGCCATGTCCGACCTCTCCGCCGGAGCAGCAGAGGAAGGTGGGCCTTGGTGTGGGGGAGAGGGCGGCAAAAAACCAAATCTTTAGCCTTCTTTTGTAGTAGCTGCGGGAACTGTCAGGAGAGAAGAAGCGAAGCTGGGGTTGGAAGGTGGGGGGCCGGCGGCAATGTCGGGAGGACTTGTCGGCACGCGCGGGTGCGTTGGCGCCGAGCGGAGCGTGCGAGGTGGGTCGGAGGGCGGGGCGGCTGGCCTGTTCAAAAAGGCCTCTCGAAGTCCGCCGGCCCTCCTCCCGGATTGCTGGGCTTTGGTCGGCACCTCGGCATAGACGCCATGGCAATAAAAGCGGAGTTTTTTTTTTTGGACTGACAAATAAGACTACAAACGAATTAATATATATTTGACTCAACAAAATTCAGCTCTGAACAAAAAATAAGTTCAATTCATTTACGAATTGAGCTTGAACAAAATATATGTTCGATTCAATTAGATTCGTGAACAATTTGTTAGAATACTCGATAACGAATTTGTTAAGAAACTTGTTAATATATTTGAATTTTATATAATAAATATGAAAATATAAATATATTTATTTATTTTTATAAAATTATTGTTGTAATACAAAATACTTCCGAAGACTTAAATGGGAAAGACTAATTGTGGAGGTGTATATGCACAAATCATGCAAATAAGAGTACATATATAAAATATTGTTTTAATCAAATCATGCAAATAAGGTTATGAACACAAAATCTAGTTTTTTAAGGTCCCTAGGCACCACAGACGTCTTCTTCCTCGCCTAGTGTGGCTTAGAAGCCCCATAGTTGATCACTGGAGATCCGGTGACTGTCATATGGATCCCCCCCCCTCCACACGCCACCCATCCTGTTCCACCCCTTGCACCCACCACCCATCCAAAAGTATATATATCCCATAGTTCCATCTCGGAAATAAGAGTTTTTGTGGTGGACTTAACTTTTATAAAATTGTGACTCCTTTATAAAATTGTGACTCCCTAACGCTTCAACAATGCATATCTTTCTCAGGCTCTTGAGTTTGAACTCGAGTTCGATTTAGAGCTCGAATTTGAGCTTGTTTAGATAAATGAGCTACTTAAGCTCGAACATCACAAATAATTAATGTGTCGTCTTCGAATAAAAGATAACAAATATTCAACGAGTATCAAGCCAAGTTTGAACTTGACAAAAAATGTTTCATCCGAGTCTGACTAGAGTGCTACTCAGCTCGTCTCGACTTGTTTGAAGCCCTACTGATGAAATGAAAAACTCTAGCGAAAAATTTACTTCACTTTGAGAAGTGTAACTCTGCCACGTCTAAATGTACTTTGGGAAGCCCGTTGATCCACCTCACATAGCTCACTGCACTGCACTATGCTACTTTTTGTTTTGGATTTTGGAGTCCAACCTTTTATTTTAGCGTCCAAGTTTCTATTTTGTCAAAAAAAAAGTTGGGTGCCAAAATAAAAAGTTGGACTCTAAAATTAAAAACAAAAGTGACACAGTGCGGCACAATGAGCTCCAGGAGATGGATCAACGGACTTCCTAAAGTGCACTTAGATGTGAGGGAGTTATATTTCTCAAAGTACAGTAATTTTTTTTCAAACCTATATAAATTATGAGAATTTTTAATATAAAATAATTTAATATCTGAGTTTTTACATATGAATATTTATTAAATTAAAATATATAGAAAAATATTAAGAAATTTTACTATGGTAATCTGCACTTATGTTATGCTATCCTTAAAGTAAAATGTCAAGTATGATGATTAGTGGTGGACGAATTTTTTATCGAATGACATCACCATTAAATTTAGAAAAGAGTTTTGGTCGTAGATTTTAAAATATGTTAAAATTTGTTGAAAAAATCAGGGAGATAATAAGAGCCCATTGACTTCTATATGTAAGTCTGCCACTGAGTATGACTATTTTTGCTCGCCAAACTCTCTCTTTTTATTATGTTAGTAAACTTTTAAAGGAGGGTTTGTGGCACTAGAGACGGGAGGGGGATCACTTTTTCAGAAACAAAATTAATGATCAACTTAGATAAGTTATGCAAGTAAAATTTATCTCATTTATCCCTTTTTTTTATGAGTCAAGATATCAGAAGTGATAAATTTCATCAAGGGTGAAAGGTGAAAGGTGGGATAAAATTGTCACCTTTTATTCAGGTTTATTGCGAATCAGTCATAGTTAATTTATCTGAAATTTTCAAATCACCTTTTTAGGTACTGGAAGGGCGATATATATCTCCTTTTATTTAGTTATGAAAAAGTCTGACAAAAAAATATTTGAAGCATATTGACGGCCAAGTCTCTTGAGATAATTTCTATATGTAACAAGGGCATATCTATAATTGCAATACATGATAGATTCTTAAATAATTAATATTTTAATAGAGGTATTCATGAAAAAAACTCTTAATTCAC
Organism: Colocasia esculenta; assembly: GCA_014218235.1. Classification (NCBI taxonomy): domain Eukaryota; kingdom Viridiplantae; phylum Streptophyta; class Magnoliopsida; order Alismatales; family Araceae; genus Colocasia; species Colocasia esculenta. The sequence goes on from CM024760.1 coordinate 172,142,621, forward strand.
TCTTCTACCTCCATTTTTAATACACTGAGATTCACCAAACCCCCTCTTCTATCATCCTTTACAAAGTGTTCATTTTGGTAATAAAATGAAAGTTACTATATGCTAGAAATAAGATTTAAAACATCGTTTTCATAATTGAATTATGGAAAGAGAAGCTATTAATCCAAGTTGGAGTTGGAGTTTAGATTCCAAATCTGTATTCATTAGAAACAAAATCTAATGAAATTTGACATGGATCAAATTTGATTTAATTTAGAAAGTCTTCTCCGAAGCAATTCAAAAAGCTGAATTACTTGATGAGATCAATTAGGAAAGTTTCCATATTTTCATGCTAATTTTAATACATATGATGTATTTTTACTAGTATCCATGATCTTGAACTTTAAAATTGTGTGCTATGTGAATTTATATTAGGATATGTGTAATTGATATCGGGTAAATTAATTAATTAAGAGTCCATATCAGATTTTGATTATTTGTTAGTCCCTGACAGAGCTGTAACTCATTACAGTAAGTGTTATCACCTGTTATAGTATACGTTAAGTCCTGTTACAGTAAAGACCTCCATGTTATAGTCAGGGACTTCTAATTAATTTGCCCTTGATATACTTTTTTTTTTTTTTTGCTAACGAGGAAACCCCGCCCCGTGTGGCTTTGTGGACTCAAGGATTGGTGTTCGTGAACTCCAAGGTCAGGACTTGGCAGCTCCTACTTTCCGTGTACCCGTATTGTCCTTACCCCACTTGACCAGGAAAACCCCGGACCTACACACCTCGAGGATTGCCCTTGATATACTTCCTTTCTCTCTCCATTATTTTTTTGTGATGTGCAATTCTATCTCCACATTATATACCTCTCCTTGATTAGACTCAGGAGAGAGAGAGAGAGAGAGAGAGAGAGAGAGGAGAGAGAGAGAAGGAGAGAGAGAGAGAGAGAGAGAGAGAGAGAGAGAGAGAGAGAGAGAGAGAGAGAGGATTATAGGCTATTTTTTGTAAAAAAAATTTATCTAATGAGAATAATGAACTATGAGAGGATACATATTTTTTAAATATTATTTTTTATTTGTAATTTTTTTTAAAAATAATTTAATTAGGAGTCTTTGACTATAACATAGAGGTCTTTACTATTACAAGACTTAATATATACTGTAACAAATGATAAATTTATTGTAATAAATTACAAATCTGTTAGTGACTAAAAAATAAATCAAACATTTAATAAGGATTCTGAATTAATTTATTTTTTTAAAATGATATTTTAACAAAGATAAATTTTTTTATAAAATTACTCTAAAATAGTTTATACTAAAAATAAAAATACTTAAAATAGAGTGCACAACTGGCAGTGCCCCTCGCAGTAAAAGATAATTCGATTTATAACGGAGGTGAGGTTCCATCTTCTGTTTGTTTGTAAAGGTAAAATAGAAGAATTATGTAAACGTCAATGGCCCAACTGTGTACATAAACCTGGCCCAAATGTCGATGATCATTCAACTTTTTTTAAAAAAAGTAAATAATCCATTCTAACTAATGTCATGTGATTTTTGGTTCCATTATAATCTTTTTGTTCTTCAATATTTTTTTTGGAGAAATACTTTATACATGCTTTTGTGTGAGTTGATATTATCCACCCCAGCTAAATACAATTTTGATAAATATATATATTTGAGATAGATAATACGCACCCATTCTATAATATTCGCAAAGTCTTTCTCTATTTTTTTAGCAATATAAACGATTTGTCGACCTAGTTATATGGACAAGTCACTTATCTTACCTCACATCTCATTCACATACAAACTCAAGGTTGCCTTCTATGTTAATAGACAAGCCAAGAATAACCAGTTATAGTCATGCCAAAATGTTGCAAGTGGAGTCCAATGAAGAGGGGGTACATAGAGAATTGGATTTCATTCAGTTCACTAGTCTAGCCGACTAGGCACCGTTTGGGTATGTGAAGTAAAAAGTAAAAATCGACAAAAGCCGATTTCTATTGCCGCACACGTCATAACGCGATTTGCGCCGTCACGTTGGCACGAACGACAATGCCCTCGTCGCGCGCGCCTGTAGCCGTGAACGGGTGATAAAATTTTTTTAAAAATGTGACTTCCGTCACTATTTCTCCTCAAACCGTAGCCCAATGTCAAAAGCGATCCAAAAGCAGACCAACACCCGCTTTTCCACAGGAGAGAGAAATTGGTGCTTCTCTCTACATCTCTCCTCCCTGCAAAATCCTATCTGCACGGAAGCCGGTGTGAGGAAAAGTTATTTGGAAACCCATTTGATTTGTCAGAACTTTTCACCTAATTCCAAACGGTACCATATAGTCTTTCCATGTCAAAACTCTAAAAAATTTAGGTTATAAGAAATAAATAGGAACATGCAGAAAAATTGAAATTTATGTTAAATTGTTCTAGCGGTATTCCCATTAATTTGCTGTCTATTAAAGAGGAAAAAGAAGTCCTGTGGTCAGCATTGTCACCAAACTCGTTAAAAAAGAGTCTAGATCCTCTAAGTTCAAAGGAGAATTGGACTCCAGTAGTCTCTAATAGGCATGCTCCAAGTGTCCCAGCCACCTTTTCAAAACAATTTTTTTACCTGAAAAATATTAAGATATAATCATACACACCAAAATACAACCATAAGTTATTTGAAATATAAGTACCAAAATACAACCACAAACATTTGAATACAACATTACACTTACGGCTTTATTCTAGTGTTATGATTATATTCTAGTACTTATAGTTGTATTATGATGCTTATGATTATATTCTGATGAACGTTTATCAGAATACAATCATAAGCACTAGAATTCACCTGTAAGTAGAACATTGTATTCAAGTATCTATGTGTGTATTTTTTATGTAGTATTATATTTTGACATGTATAGTTGTATCCTAATATTTATGAGTATATTTTAACTTGAAATATTTATTTCAAGTAAAAAAAGATTTTGAAAAAGATTGGGACACTTGGCACCCATCTATTGGAGATTGTTGGAGTCTAATCCTCCTTGACACTTATCTAGACTGTTCAAGAAACTATGCGGCAGATGTGGGTCATGGAGGTTTGCCCAAATAAAGACTCACTCTTGGGCTTAGAAGCTTTGGACGCACAGCATGACAACTCACTATTGGGCTTACATGTGATGGGCTTGGAAGGTTTGGACCAATCAGTGCAAAGAGTAAGAGAGACACGTGCTGCGCCCTCATTAGTCCACAGAACCGCAACACGACGTGGGAGGAAAAAGGAAAGAGCAGAGACCCCCCCCCCCCCCCCCCCCCCGTCATGACGCAGCTGCGGATACCTGGTTTGTGGGAAAATTGCAAGAACGATGGTTTATAGTGGATCTTTTGCATTTATACCACTCTTAAAGTGAAAATTATGTTGACAATCTAATTGTTGTTTTGACATTTGGATGTACATCCTCTTTATGTGGAATATTTGTCATGTGTGCCCTCTCCAGTGGTTTCCATTTAAGATGCTGCATAAAATGGAGTGTTCTATGGGTATTTTGACAGAAGTTTATGATATGGGTGCTCATGACAATTGATCCACGTACAAAGGGTATAGATGTAAATAAAAATTTAAGATAGATTTTTAGATAATCTCATCTTAAGAAAGCTATATACACAAGAAAATTCCTTTTATAGGTCATTCCAACCAAAATTCGCCTTTGGATGATGGCAAAATGGACTCTGGGAAGTGGGAACTTGAAGCCCAAACACTGTGTGCATTAATAGGCCCACCAAATTAACAAGGAAAAACATAAAACATTAAAGACATGTTTGGGTCATCATTTAGATGCTTAATGACCTGCATAATAGATCTTAACACCTTTAATCTGTGATCCATTTCAGATGATCCAGTCTTGTCTAAATCATCCTTAAAGAAACCCATGTTATAAGGTGCAGTGCCTCTTGCCCTAATTCTAATGTCTGTCTCAAGTTCAAAGGTAGAAGCAGCTTAGTGCTGTCAAAATTTAAAAGTTGGGACCTGATGAACTTGTACTTTTATCATAAAAACAAAATGCCCATGGTTAGTTTATATTAAGGATGATAAGGTGAGAAGATACTGTGGTGAGGTGAGGTGCCCACCACTTCTCCAAACAAATATCAAATAATAGTTTCAATATTTTCAAACATTTCACCCCCTCATACACTACTTCATTAGTTCATCAAGATTTTTTTTTAAACTTTATTAAAAAAGATAGAATCTGACAACTAGAGGCAAAGCCTAATACAGATCCAAAAAAGAACAAAGTCTATCTAACTAAATCTATCTAAAACTCCATAGATGATCTATCTAATGAATGAATACGTCGAAGAACAGTCCGAAAACATAAATCCGGTCGTCTTGAACAACGCTCCATGACTTACAAGGCCACCCTTAGATGTAGGATTCTCTAGGAAATTACTTAAAAGCTCTGATCTCTCGAGAGTTGTATATGTTCTTGGAGTCCCATCGGTCCTCTGTGAAATCAGTGAGATAAGGGGTTGATACACATCTTTCAGCTGTGGAGCGAGTATTATTGCTCTTCTCCTTCTTCATGACGCATGTTCCATGCACAGCATGATTTGAAAATTGTTTTTAATGGGGTCACCTTGGAAAGATCGATCTGTTTCCATATTCTGATCTCACCACCGCGTGCATTAATCGAGCACCAAGTTCTTGGGTGGCCCGTCCTTTTCCATGAGATGGGTCCATGGCTTTGCAAGCTAAAGCCAGGACCATCAAAGTGCCATAATTTCCCCAAATCGTGCCAGCATCGAGAGAATGAGCCAACTATACCAATCACAACATGGAGGGGAAAGAGGGAAGAAGGAACACATGGGACTCCATGAAAGCTTCTTGTGGGCGAGGCTGTGCAAATCCACACCCACATGGTGGCCTTTAATGCACTCCCCTCCACCCCACCACACACACACAGAGCTTATGTTGTTTCCTGTTTCGCTTGCAATTTCCCAAGTTTGGTGTGTTGTTCTTTCTGTTCCTCCGTGGGAAGAGCATTCAGTGGGCACTGAAGGTTTTTAATGAGAGTGGAGATGTGCATGGGGAGTGATTGATCAAGTAAGAATGACCACCAGTATTGTATTGTATCCATTGGAAACTAATGACTGATTTCTGACATTGTAGAATCTCATGTAATTACATCTGATGTACACACCCTGTCTCCTTCCAAGGAAGAGCAGAGGAAAATTTCAATGAGGAATCTCTGTTAGAAAAACCTACTACTGTGTTCTATAGCACATATATTATATATATATGTAAATATGATGCTGTACAGATCTTGTGTTCAGTTGTCCCAGACCCGGATGTGGAGGCCCTTGGGTGCTTCAACTCTTGGGAACTGTATTATCTCATCTCCCCCAGTCTCTTCCCATCTGCAAGTAACAAAGGTTTGAAAGAGAATGAGAACAACAAGGAACAGCACTTTCCAAAATGGACAGCAAGGTTTCTGTCAGGGCATGGGAAGTGGATGTGATGCCATGTGCATTTGATGAGGTGACTATGTGATGGATATGGAAAGTTGAGAGGATAGGTGAAAAGAAATAGCGATTGGGAGGGTGTGTACATGAACTAGTAACAAGAAAGAGGACCAGCAAACAAAGATAGATGTGTTAGTAGGTAGAATTTGTGCAGCACACAGATCATATTTTTGGCAATGTTGAAAAGAAGTGACTAGAGAAGGGTTGTATCCTCACTTGTATCTAGTCAAGAAGTAGTGAAGAAATGTAGCCATCTGCACTAATCCCAGCTCCTTCCCTGGGCAAAGCCTACTCCCCCCACCAAACATCATAAAGTAATGGTGAGACTCCATGCTTTTGTCCTGCAATTAACACAAACAAGAGGAGAAAGTCTGGATCAGCACAAAAGAACAGCTAGATTGGTTTAGTAAATATAGCTACTTTTTGAGGAAACAGCTAGTGACCTTCCATCTCCATGGGTTGAAGGTAAAAGGTTCTGGATATTGAAAATGGTCATAGTTGGTCTCCCTTGTGTAAACATAGATTTTCCACCCTTTTGGAATAAGAAACTCTGCAAACAAATTTAAAAAGGAAATCACATTTTTCATCAGTCCACTTACTTTCACAGTACTTCAATAAGAATAACCATGATAACTCTGCAACTACTGGGTAGCATGAAAAATCCCTGAAAGCCCCAAAAGTTTTCATCTTTCTTCGGATCTTTCACACACAATGATTCACACAAGAGCATGTCAAAAATCTTCGTGAAAAGTTCTACCTTTAATTTCCATGTCTTCGGTCGTTTTCCTCAGCACTCCATTAACGATGGTGGCCAATCTCATTGTCTCATAAATCACCTGTACCATGAACACAAGAGACACCTGTGAGGGATTCTCTTCCAATAGAACAGAAGTCGGTTCTTCTTGCTGGTTGGAGTGGGTTAGGAAAACATTTCTGCTGCTGCTTACCGCGCGGGTGAAGGTCATCGACTTGTAGTTGTTCCAGTCGATCGCTTCCTCGGGCGACTTCCCCCTTCTGATCTCTAAATGTTCCTTCTGAAGAACCAAAAAAAAAAAAAATTAAGTTTCAAGTGAACTATGCAGAGGGGGATCATGGAGGTTCTTGAAGAGCATCTGGGTTCTGTTTAATTCATACCCTGAGTTCTTGAAGAACCTTGGGGTGATCATGGAGGTACTTCACAGCCATCATCGAAGTCGTCGAGATGGTCTCATAGCCAGAGTAGACGATGGTGATCAGCAGATCAATCATCTGGTCATCTGTGAGTTGGAATCTCGATTGGAGGAGAGAGCTGAGCATGTCAATGTGGTCGCATGGAGAGGATCTCCTCTCCTCAATAACTTCCCTCAGCAGGCCCGTAATCTTCTGCCTTGCCTGCAGACAGTATAGACATGAAAGACATGAGCAAAACCCAGTACACAGAGGGAAGAAGAAATGGCAGCAGATCGGTAGGGACTTGCCTGGAATCCACCGCGATAGTTTGTGCCAGGCAGATCGATGGGCAGGGAGAGAGTACCCAATACAAGCTGGTAGAACTCTGCTTTGAATGCTTCTGATGTCTGGGCAGCCTCAATGCCAGCGATCAACTTGAGGGATGACAGGAAGGCCATCTGAACAAGGAAAATTGATGTGTCATGTTCATGAGCATTCCAAGATCACCAGACATCAACCCATAAAACTAGTAGATTTTTCTTCTACTCTGGATTGAATTAGTTGCAGGTGGATCTGTTTTTCTACATAATGAATTGCTAAATCCCACTTTTTCCTTTTTCTAGATGCATATCAGATTGGGGAGAAGAAAAAAATTGCTTTTTAGGTGTGTTTTTTTAGGGAATGGTTTCTAGTTAAATTCTGTGTGTGTGTCTGTGTGATTGCACATGGAGGCTTCAGAGTTGAAATGTAAATAAAAACATAGGAAGGGAGGGGCAAGTGCTGGATATTGCATGCAGTGCAGGCATCTTTTGAGCCCCCCATGACATCACTTGATGAGTTGTCACTGTCTTGGTGATACTGACCTCTTTGGCTTTCTCCTGGATGTCAATGGTGTTTCCACCCCAGTTGCTGAGGTGAGACCTCATGAACTCATCTATCTTGGGCAGGAGCTGCTCTCTGATGGTGGGCGGGCCGATCAGCGACATGAGGGCGCCTCTCATGGCCCTGTGAAGGGATCCATGGACAGCTGCAATGTTCCATCTCCCCAGTATGTCCAGCATGGACTGTGGGTAGCCAGGAACAAGGCCTTTCCCTTCATTCATAAGTACATATCTGTTCACCTCTGGGTCCATGGAGACAATTGTGGGGCAACCCAGTATGTGTGACTTGAACAGGCTCCCATACCTGCAGAGAAAAGTAAACCCAGGAAGGAAGAGAGACCCCCTCCCCATCAGTCACTTCACCTGTGAGGTCCCATGTGCTTAAACCATGGGGAAAAGCCATGGAGAACAACTAACCCACATGTCATGTACCTCTCAAAATACAGTAGCCAAGCTTTTACCATCAGTAAATTTTTATGACCAGTGACCAGGAAGACCATCCAGTAAGAGTATCAAGGGAAAAAAAGGAAAAATTGGGTGCAAGGAATCTGTGTGAAAAAATGAGCCAGAGGCTCTGAGACCCCATTGCCAAAAGCCACTGACCAAGCCAACTCAGGAAAAGACATGCCAAGGAGACAGCAAGAGGATATGAAGTACCCACACAACCAGTTATAACAGAACATAGGAATTACTTTTTAGCAGGGCCTGTTCTTGGTGAAAAGAGCTCCAGTGGCAGCACAAAAGTAAGACAGACAACTTTGCAGTGAAACCCAGTTGAGATATAATAAATAAAGAGAGAGGGAAAGAGGAAAATGTAAAAGAAAAGAACTCCACCTTTCCAAGTTTCCATTCTGGTAAAAGAGCACCTAAGATCACAACGAAAGCAGAGTACCCCTACCAAGGGGAAAAATCTAAACTGTCATGGCTGCTCCCAACCCAGAAGAAGGAAGGTGACCCTGTTTCACAGGTAAGCATCTCCTGGAGAGGATCAGGAGAAGGGCTTCCGAAATCATAATTAGAGGGAAGTTCAGAAAGGTGAAAACCCAGCAGGGAGAGGAGCAAAGAGGTAAGAACAGGGGAAGAAACCCCACATGCTCGCACAGGAGACTGCCACACGTCTGCACAAGTTGCAGAGGTCCAGGCACCAAATCTGAGACATGACAACATCGAATCCCACCGTCCCCCCAGGTCCGGACGATGAGCAGTGGCCATGGAAGGCTGCAAGCGCCAGGAGATGATGGTGCGCGCATGTGTGGAGGGAGGTGATGGAGATGAACACCTGAGAGCATCAGAATTGCGTTTCTCTCGTGTTTTTTTTCGGTTTAGCAAGAGACCCGACAGGTGAAACCCAAATGGGGACCAGGAGGGGGAGCTCACCTGGCTCTCTGGTTCTTCATGAAGCTCGGCCCCTGCTTCAGGAACTCCATGGTCTCCCCGAACACCGGCCAACCCATGGTCCCCGGAGGGAGGCCCTTTCTCCGGTACCTCAGCTCGTTCCACCTCAACAGGAGGCTGCATACGCACAAGAACCCAAAAGCCAACCCCAAGGCCAGCACCAGGGCCGCCATTGTTCCAGCTCACCCCCACCACACACCACACCCCAAGAAGCTGTTCACAGCGTTCCCCCCGCCCTCTCAGAAGAACACCACTGACCTCAAGCAGGCACCTTTGAATGGGGGAGCGCTGCCTGCCCAAATTGCAGTGCCGGTGGGGAGTATATATAGGCCTTCCCTCAGTACATGCTGCCAACAGGGGGAGGAGAAGGATTGGCATGTTTTTAAAAGAAAACAAATCCAAATGGGCTTTTTTTTTAAAACAGCCCCTCCCTATTCACAGTCTAGTAAAGCAGTCAAAACACCCCCTTTTAGCTGCCTTTTGCCAGTGTTGACTATATGTATTTCATGGATTCCCCACACAGCTCTCTCTCTCTAACCTTTTTAACTCCCCCCCCCCCCACAGGGATCTGGTTATCCTTTTATCCTTTCTTCTTATTTCCATATATCAACCAGCATGCTTGCATGCATGATCATGGAGTTGGTGGTTGGAGAAGCATCTACATATGTTGCCCATGCTTGCCCCTCAAAAGGGTGTTTGGTACAGGAACAAGAACAGTTCATGGCCATAAATATAGAAAGAGAGGAGAGATAACAAGAGGACATGATGTTGGGATTTTGGATGGTATTGTGCAGAGGCTTTCAATAATTAGGCATAGAGAGGGGGTGGGAGGGAAATAAAAATTGCACCCCCCCAATCAAGAGGGGCAGGTGAAGTGGCACATGGTGGCCACCCCATTGGAGCAAAGAGAGGGGGGGAGGGAGAAAGCAACACCATTGAAGCCCTGACCCTCACATGCCTGTCATGTAGATCTGCTTATCCCCCATTAGACATGGGGAGGGGTTTGATAAGAGGCCATTGGGTGCATGTGCATCTAAGGTTTCCTTTTGGCTAATGAGGTGTGTAAGGGGAAATAACAACTTGACTTCAGGGATAAAAACTGATGGCCAATTTGATTTAAGAATTCAGAAGAAGAGGCGGCGTTAATAACAGATGATGGGTATCCTTTGATGACCAGTTTGTAGGTACCATGCTGGTGGTTCCCAGGATCTTTTTTCACTGTTTCCAGGATTGGAGAGAGCAATCTTTCTAACTTCTAAGGAACAAAACCTTACATGTCCAGTGAAGGCCACTGGGACAGCAATGTACCCCCAAGAACAACTACTATGCCCTTTGCTTAGCAGGTGTGTGGGGTTTGCAGCATGCATACTAATATTCCACTTAAAGAGCCCCTGTTGTCCACATTGACCTGGATTCTTTTCCTAGCCCCAGAAAAAAAGGAAAAATATACCATAGCTTTTTGTTTAGAATTCTGCGTGATGTAGGTGATACAACATGCAAAAACATAGATAAACAATATAATACAAAGTAGATCAGATTTTTTTTTACATCCACATCAAGCAATGTACGGTACGTAGCTACATATGTGATCAACGCAACTTGTATGTCTGGGAGTACGATTAGAGTTGTTTGACAAGCTCGGGGACCCTCTCTTCACCTTTTTTTCCCCTTCTTTTTTAGGGGTTCGGTTCATGATTGCATTATATATATTAAAGTGGGTAACATCTTTACAGAGAAGATCACAATGCAACAGAGCTAGGGGGAGAAGGAAACATAATGATTCATCCATGAGAGGTAGTTCGGTGATGAGAAGATTAGTTCATCAATAACATGTCCTTTTGATTAGTCTAGACATGGTAAAAAGCACACTTTTATTGGTGTCATGGAGTGCTCCATCTTGTTTGAACTAATCATCCATTCTGGTCTCTTAATCCAATCTCTCATCCACATATTCTTAAGTTGCCATTAGCTTATGAGAAAGGTTTAGTACATTTTCATATTACACTTAAGTGCAATATGACTAGGAACTAAATCTATGTGGCACTTAATAATTGGGTTGTCACTTTAACACTCCCCATGTGAGGAGTGCCACATAGACTTAATATCTAGTCATATTGCACTTAATTACAAGAAAAAGTATACTAAACCTTTTTCTTAGCTTATTCTAGTCTTCATGAATGACCATATGTAATATACTTGTTGTCCCATCAATCATATGTACTCAGCTTGTAATTTACATATACAGTACTAGCTATCTCTTTTTTTTGAGTCCAGATCCTTCCAGTACATGGGAGGATCGAGTATTGAAAGGATCCGAACTCTAGTCACTAATGGGGTGAGGGGTTGGGTGGAATTTTACAAAAAAAAAAATTTAAAAAAAAACTTTTCATATTTTGATTTGAGTTTTTTTACAAGAATTTACTCAACTCCCTCATCTTATTGGACTGTTGGAGTCTGATCCTCCCATGTACTGCGAAGATCCGGACTCCTCTTTTTTTGACCAACCTAGCTAGAGCCATCACTCACCACTTCGTTGCAGAAAATGTTGCCAAGTGTAGAAAGAGAAGACTATTAAGATATACTTGTAATGTAATATCTGATCAAATAAACACATATATGAGTACTTAATAATTGCACCATCACCGAGAGGAGGACGGTCTTAAGTGGAAAGGCAAGATGGAAAATTGAAAATGACACGGGTGGATGTAGTTAGAAGACATATAATAGGATGCCTTTGCCTAAAAGTATATATGACCCTAATTAATTAATGGAACATGATCTATGCAATCTAACCAAAACAGCAATGACGATATCCATGATGTAACATTGAAACTACACACATTGAGTAAATAAACAAAGATTTATATTAAGCTCAATGATCCCCGGAGTTGTTTCCATAAAAAAGAAACTATATGTTTTCTTCACTTATACTAGCAACTTATAATATGGCATGTGGTAGGAAATTATGCCTGTAAATCCAAGTTTAATCTATAAATATTGTTCTATTTGCTCCATCGATAAGAGTTTCTCATGAGTACTACTAAGAATCTCTTGGGAAAAAAAAAGGAATGTTGGAGAGAAAATTAACAGAATTGCTTTTTTCAATTTTGTAATTACAAAGTAACACTCAAATAGAGTTTCTTAATGCGAGAGAAGTAGAAGGAAATAGGAAAATTCAAACGATATTTCCTTCATATATAGGATGAAATATAAAAGGCAATGCACAATTCTGTGATAGAAAATTCTATATAATTAGTAATTAAATAAAGTAATGTAATATTTTACCATTGATTCACATAAAAATGACAAGATATAAGATATAATTAAGGCACCTCATCATGAGATAAGACACGTTACTCTTAATGCTTCACCCACAGTGACAGATCCACCATATATCCAGTAGGATCCTAGGACCCCAGTAAATTGGAAAATATACATTATAAGGGTAATTTTTCATCATGGATGACCTCAACGAGTTTATATGGATGCACCATTAGAACTCCACCCCGGTTGAGTCGATTGGTTAGAACTCTTGTTTAAAAGCAGGAGGTCCCGAGTTCGATTCTTGGAGGGGGGGGGGGACTTACCTGATTTATATGCAATCTTCGAGGTATGTAATTCGGGGTTTTTTCGGTCAAATGGGGTAAGGGCAATACGGGTATACGAAAAGTATGAGTTGTCAAATCCTGACCTTGGAGTTCACGAACACCAATCTCTGAGTCCACAAAATCACATGGGGCGAGATTTCCTCGTTATATAAAAAAAAAAACTCCACTAAAGTAAAATTTTACATCCGCCACTATTCACACATAGATGGTTAATGAGTGTTACTCATATACATTATATGATCCACAATTAAAGCAGCTAAGGCCTTGTCAACCTTAATCTTCTAAATGGCATTCCATGATTAGTCATTTTACATACACTCATGGATGGAGTTTGCATGCTAGTTGGGAAACCGGTTTACAAACACATTAAACGGACAAAAGCAAACACACACGATTTATAGATAAGAGAGAGACTTCACGTATGCACCAGTGCGGATTTGTTTGGCATTTAATGGTATGAAACGTGCTTGTTTAGGGAGTATCTTTATTTTTACACTCCTTTTAATTTTATGAATTATTTTTTTTCTAGCCACAAGAAAATAATAGTTACTAGTAAAACGGGTCTCCTTCTATAACTTAGCCGTCGAGGCATAGACTGGATTTGAAATCTTAAATCACTTAGGCACTCTTGTTCACTACTGGTGCCCAAGTTTCGAAATAGAAATGATATATATATATTGTAATCTAATTCCATAGGTTGCTACTTTATAATTTGGCACAATATATATGCACGAGACGTGTTCTTCCTCTTTTTTTCCCCTTAATTTGGTAAAGTTATATGAATTTAAAAATTATTTTATTTATTAAAATATTAATCTATTAGATCAGATGGTGAGAGTTTAACTCTTGACATCATCTTTATTTTTTATTATTTTTTTTTCATAAATTTATTGTCAATGAGAGTTGAATTCCTGACATCTTCTTAATATATGTAGAGAACTACCACTAAACCACTCTTTAATATATCCATTATATATATATATACACACACTACTATAACATTCATATTTATGGATAGACCTCTCCGATCCAAATATTTATTTAGGCCTCATGGTCATTTGATAAACACCCTTTTCGGGTGGCTTTCCTGTAAACGTTTGGGGGACTTATTTGTAATATGACTGTTTTTTTTTCACTAAATAACTAGGGAATTTAGTGCTTAAAAACGAATATCTAGATTAGATGGTCTAAATAACAAATATGAAAAGGTACAGAGATTAAAACTAAAGATACTTTAAGATATTAACCGATCAGATGGAAGTTCATGACAACAATTGGTCTTTTACCAAATTCTAAAAGAAAAAGAAATGCATGGTCAGGACAGGGAAATGTTCCACTACCTGGCTAGCTAGCCAGAGATCAGCTAGCCTCCGAATAATTAAAAGGACAAGAGGGTAAGTTGGGGGATCATCCAAGGAGGTGGCAGAGCTGCCATTAAAGATTTTAGGTACTTGTGTATCGGCAAGAGGAAGCTACATGGATGGAATAAAAAGTTTTATTAGTTGCCATGCTGCCATTAATTTTCTTGACCTAGCTTGAGGAGGACTGGTTGCCTTGGAGCAGTGGGGAGAGGAGGACCCGATGGCGACATGAGAGAGGGTGATGGTCCATAGGAGATCCTTGGACAGTGATCTGACTGTAGAAACGTATTCTGCAACCTCCCATCTCTCCATACAAGAAAAAGGAGATCTTTTATTTTCTTTGGCAGGGAAAGAGAGAGAAAGAAAGGAAGACAAGTATTTACACCGGTCAGCAAATAAATGTTGTGTTGTGAAGGGCCGGGTTGGATCACACATACTTCTCAGTACAGGGGCAATGATCCATTGACTGGTAGAAAACATGCCACTAGATTGTAGATTAGTGGATAGTGTTCTACTGGAGGAGCTCTACAAAGTGGATGTTAGGAAGAGAGAGAGAGAGAGATAGAGAGAGAGAGAGAGAGAGAGAGATGTGTGTTATGTTGATAGGGACTGGTTGGAGGCCATTAATAAATGGTTGGAGGCCATTAATAAATGGGGAAGCTCGGCGGATATGCACGTGTGCGTGGTGATGGAGATGGAGGTGGTACCACACACGGGTGGGTGGGGATAGATGGGGATGCACGAGCGATGGAGTTGGATCATGAGCATCGCAAGATCATGTGTGGCCTTGATGAAATTAATAACCTAGCTAGTCTAATAATTAAGTTGGCCGGCCCTTGATAAAATGGAGCTGGTGAAACAGCAATTTTTTTTTGTTATATATACTTTTATCTTGGATTCATATATATGGAGTGATGACAAGTTTTGAGGGACCCAAAAAAATGTAAAAAAAAATTGATAAAGTTTATCCTAAGAATTAAGTTGTTTGGTGTGTATATGGTAAGCTACGCAGAATTTTCATTTCCTATCATCTCATATGTCTACTAAAATATATTAAATTAGATAAAAATACTTATTACATGTTAAATATAGGTAAGTTAACCCTACTGCAAATACTTGAATGTTTTTTAATAATTTTATTTTAAAAAATATTTACATAAATATATTAAAGTTAGATACATTTATGTAAATATTTTTTTAAAAAAATTTCCCCTCCAAATATTATCCTGGAACACCTGTCGGCTGTCAGACTGGATAGATTCCAGGCTGCGTGAAGAGATATCGACGACGTCACCAAAATCTGACCTCTAATCATATATTTCCAGAGTGTTGTGTTGGGCCAGTGATGGTGGGGGGTGCTGTTTCCCACGGCCACGCCAGAGAAAACACGCACAAGAGGCAACCCGAGGGCTGCCAGCCACCCACAGCTCGCTTCCTAACTAGCTAGCTGCTGTGCCGCCCGCCTCCGGCCACGGCACACACAGTAGCTGGCGGCCGATAAGTTCCTTGAAAGCTTCTTCGCCTCTGGATCCTGCGACGTCGATCCAGAACGTGCGGCCACTTCAATACCAGAAGGAAGGTATGAAGGGAAGGAGAGAAGGGAGGGGGATTAATTGCCGCTTGCTGTCGCCATCGCCGCAGCGACGATCCCTTTCTTGGACCTCGTCAAGGGCATGCATATGGCGCCGTGTGCACAGGTGTGCGTGGGGGTGCTCCCAAGCCCCGGACGCCAATCCACTGGCGGGGGAACAGTGCGAACGCATGGATCGTTGTGGCAAGACTTGGCCTCCCACCCACCAAGACAAATGGCGGGCGCCCGCACGATGACAGGGGGGGGGAGCTTTCCCAGACCCACCTCACCCCACTAATCCGTACTGCACCGGCCGGCTGCGTCGGCATTTATGAGTCGTTCCAATCATAGCCGCCGCAGAAGTCCGACCCCATGCAGTCGTCGGCAAATCCCTTCCCCCAGATGATGATCTCGTTGACCCGTCCGCTGAGACGGACGCGTGGGGAGGAGGAGGAGGAAGGTGTTAGATGATCAGGACTAGCCTTGAGATGGGGATGTGGAATGAGACACCCAAGAGAGAGAGAGAGAGAGAGAGAGATGGATATCCACGGAACAGTACATAGATTGGGATGTGGAGTAAGACACACCTGACGTTTGCAGGCTCGTGTGTGTGTGTGTATGAGACAGAGAGAAGATGGAGAGTTAGTTAAACAGGGAACAGTAACATAGATGGAGATGTGGAGTAAGACACTCGATCCTGGCGTTTCATAGAGTTCTCTGTGCGTGTGCACGTGTGTGTGTATGAGACAGAGAGAAGATGGAGAGTTAGTTAATCAGGGAACAGTAACATAGATGGAGATGTGGAGTAAGACATTCAATCCAGGCGTTTCTTAGAGTCCTCTCTGTGCGTGTGCACGTGTGTGTGTGTGAGAGAGAGAGAGCTAGAGAGATAGAGAGAGAAAATTAATTAGTGGAATAGTGGAAAAGGGGGATTGGGGGGGGGTGTGGGGGAGGGCAAGAAAGATGGTAATTTGCATATGAAAAAGGACTAAACCGATCGAGGGCATATGATAAGGCTAGAACAAGAGGTTATTTGACAAGGGTGTGGTACCATTCTACTGTGTCCAAAAAAAAAGAAAAAAAATCACACACGGGCAGTCACTTTTAAGGGTTTTTATCATTAAATAGGTGCTTTATACACGAGTCTTTTATATTAAGATAAAATTTTATTGTAATTGAGAATTACACTTTCTCATATATTTTAATTTTTTCATAGACTAATATATTAGGAACACGTTATGTCTATCTAATAAAAAATAGAAAAAATATAATTCTCAAATATAATTAATTTTTCTGTTAAACTAATTTACACTGACACTGTGACCGTATATACATAGTTTTAGAGAGGAGGGAAATGGAGGAAACGCTAGTCAGAAAGTATGTGTGACAACACAGTTGTACGGTGCTTCGTGGCCTCGTCGCTCGTAGTTTTTACGGCACGGGTGAAGAGGCAAAAGGTGCGGGTGATGAGATTGTCGTCCGTATTTTTTGCGGTGCGAGTGAAGAGGTGAAAATATGGGCGATGAGATCTTATCGCCCGTGCCTCCCATGAGAAGTGCATAAAAAATAATAAACTCCCCTCGCATAAATATAAAAATAAATATACCCTCTTCAACCATGCCAAAATTTTTTAGAAACAATTTCACCCTCATTTTTTATCAAGAGAGAAAATAGTACTTCTCTTTATCTCTCCTCCGCCCAGAATAGCAACTCACACAAATCAAAATCACATATGCACGTTTGACAACTAAAATAATTTTGACAGATATTTTTCAGCCTAATATTTTTTTAAACCCTTTACCAAACGCTGTCTAAATTCTTCCTGCTCGGTAAGGAGAATAATTTAGGAAAAATATTTATTATACTTATATATTACACTTTAAATATAATGTGACTAGATAATAGTTCATGTGTCACCTCTTATATAAAGAGTGATAAAGTGATAATTTAACTGTTCGATGTCACATGAATTTGTTATCTAGTCAATGTGAAAGTACAATAAATTTTTCTTTTAATTTAGTTTACTTGAATTGTATATTTTTCATTATACTTTTTTCCTCTGATTTTTTTTATTGATCAATGAAAAAATAAAAATATAAATAAATAATATACAACTCAAATACACTAAGCGCCTCTTTGGATAGAGTTAAATGTGAGTTAACTCTGAGTTAACTCAGAGTTAACTAGAGTTAACTCAAAAAGTGCTTTGGTAGTGGGTTAGAGTTAACTTTTGTGGGTTGGGGTAAAAGTGTGTTAAAAGTGAGTTAACACACCTTTTGTAACCCACCTCTAAGGGGCAAAGTTAACTCAAGTGAGTTAACCACTTTTTCCTCTCACATCACAAGCATTAAATGCACATTAAATGCACCTTCTTTTTCTTCCCAGGTAGGTTAACTCACTTGTTCTTACCAAGTGTGTTTTACAAAAGTAGGTTAACTCACCATATGATCAAAGTTAATTCTATTATTACCAAAGTAAATAATGAATTACACATGTGTAACTTTGTACATAAGTTGGAGTTATCTTAACTCCAACCTATTATCAAAGAGGCGCTAAATGTTTCTGGGTTAAAAAGTTGTCGGAGAAATAAGTGGGGTGGAGTGGGTGAAAGCCGAAGCAGAAGAGGTGCACGTGGGGAGTACTGGGCAAATCTGCGGAGCAGAGCAGCCGCAGATCAGAGCAGAGCCGAGCACGGCGGGCGCGAGAAAAGAGGGAGCAGAGATGCCGCCCGTTTGCACGAGGGGCCGCTGGCTTGTCCGATTCCGACGTTGGTGGGCGTTTTCACTGTTTCTTCTTCATACGAAGCATGCACCTAGATATGTGGGCACAGCGTCAGTACGGTGTGGGCGAGCAGCTGATCCCCCGACCCACGTTCTACAGAACCCAAAGGACACCCCCCCCCCCTCCTTCCCCCTCCACCACGCTATTAGGGCAGTAAACGGGTCGGGTTCGAAACCGAAAATACAGATTTTGATACCGATTTTGATAACCGAAATATGATTCCGATAAGAATGGTTAGTTTCGATTCCGTTCCGATTCTGATAATATTACTGGAACTGAAATTCCGATAAAGTAAGATGTTTACCATAATTTTACCTTGAGTTTATAATAATTTATCGGAATAACCGATATCGATTCCGATTATTTTTTCGATTCCGATTCCGATAATTTATCGGAATATCCGATACCGATTTCGATAAGCTATCAGTATCATTTTCGATTCCGAAACCGATAATTTTTATCGGTATCGGGTCGGAATATCGGGTTCCGTTTACACCCCTACACGCTACACAGTTATCGATGGCAATTTGTTGATATATATATATAAAATATTTAGATTAGAGTGCCTATAGCGTTTAACAAACTATTGGAATCTTGTCTCACTGTGCCTCAAGTCATGGGCCATGGTATAGTAGTAAGTCTTAATTTTGTAATAAAGAAAAAAATTATTGTACTTTCACATTGTACTTTAAGTACTGTAATATGATTAGACAACAAATTCATGTGGCATCTAATAATTGGATTGTCATTTTATCACTCTTCATGTGAGAGGTGCCACATGAACTATTATCTAGTAACATTATATTTAAAGTGTAATGTGCAAGTGCAATAAGTCTTTCTCTTTAATAAAAAATAAATTATTATCTCGCCTCTTATCACTCTTATAAATTTGGCTCCGTTTGGAAGTGCCGCACAAAAAAGTCGATCTTTTCTCGAGGGATGAGGTAGGCAATGTGATTTTTCACCTCATCGATTTCGTGCTGTGCAAAATTAAAAATTTTTATCGACTAAATGAACACGTCGATAATTTTTCTCATTGTCCGTGTCAAATTTTTTTGAAAGTAATTTAAAATTTATTTGTAGACGCATAGGTGAGAGAACAACGTACTATTCTCTTTATCTCTCTCCTCCTATCGAAATCTATTTACATGCAAGTCAAAACTCCACCAAAATATTTAATGACGCTTTAGCTTCTATTAGAGATTTTAAAATGTGGAAAATTTTCCATCATGTTCTAAAAAGAGAAAGACTTTGTGCATTTGACAAAGTGCACAAAGTGCATTGCCCATGTGGAATGCACTTTGTGCACTTTCTCAAGTGCACAAAGTCTTTCTCTTCTAAAAGACAGTGCTAATATGCATTCGATTGGTAGAATGTCATTGCATCATATCTCAAATGAGTATCACATGACATGATCTGATCGTAATATTGTCACCATCATCATTCACCATTGATTATGTTCGTAGTCATATCTCTTTCGCTCGTGTTCCACCCTTGTCCTATTTCATGTCCAACTAAATATAACATATTCGACCAGGTACATAATCACTTTGAAAGTACTACACACTATTAACATTACTCTTAAACTAGAGTATGGTATGATTGTTTTTTTTAAAAATTCCATCACTCATTGAATCAAGATCCTTTGGGTTGAGAATATATATGTGAAGATGAAAAAAGTGAGGGTAAATTAGTACCTTTTATAAAAAAAACTTATAAAGCCTTTTGTGGCATTCCTTATTCACGTATTATTGTTTAGTTTTGTTACATTAATGCTCATTCTTGATATGGTGTACATGTGCTGACTTTTCCTACACACTTAGTTATATATGGGGTACTAGTGCTATCAATACCTACTAGAGTGGAAGTGGGGAGAGGGTTTTCCACACCGGGCACTGAGTAATGAGAGGGACAGGCAAGGCTTTGGATTCCCACACTTACAACCTCTCTCTCTCTCTCTCTCTCTCTCTCTCTTCTTGCTATCATTCATCTCTTCCTTTGCTAAATAATTAGGGTAGTTGGCAGGCATTCATGTGCAAACTTAGTTTTCTTCTTTTCTCACTAGATTGGCGTTACTAGACCGACCATGTCAAAGAATTCAGATACGTGGGTTTCATCATAGAAAACTCTGTCCAAAGTATCCTAAGCATGCATGTGTTATATCTGCGGGATAATTTAATGAGAGGAAACATATGAGAGATGAAACATGTACATATGTATATGTTCAAATCTGAAGAATTATTCCAAAGAATCTTAAGGGTTGCTAGGCTTGAAATTGGTTGGAATGTGAGTCCACACAGCAAGTTACAAGAGGGAACCCCCCCCCCCCCCCCCCCCCCCAAAAAAAAGGCATTAATGTTTATGTCTCCCATGAATGTACATGCCCATAAAATTTGAAAAAAATGTTTTTTTTTTTTTTGTTTTTGGGGGTAGCATTGAGTAGTTGTCCGGAGGGAGGTGGGCCAATTAAATACGAGTAAAGAGTAAATGTGGCAAGTCTAAGGTTGAGGTAAGTGATGTCCGAATATACTACAGGCCTACAAATCTCTTTTCTTTTATTTTCTTAGTTTATGTGAAATGTGTGATCAGAGACTTAAATTCAAATGTAGTGGTAACTCAATCACATATTTATTTTCTAAAGACTCAGGTATCAAAAATAAATCCACCATGCATAAAGGCAAAACATTCAACCATCAAGTTCTAGTTATTTTCAGCAATATTCTATATCTTTTTTAAGAGAAAAATTTAGTGTACTTGAGATTTGTACTTGTACTTATATTTTTTTACTTCTCATTGAATGAATATATTGTGTCTTTAACATATTGGCAATAAAATAATAAAAAATATAAGTACAAGTGCAATAAACTTTTCTCCTTCTCTAATACTGAGTTTCTCTTGGTATTATCAAACCGGAGCTCAGGCATACACCGCATGTCTGACCCAAAAGCAGGACATTGTCATCCCTACTTGAGATAATTTGCATAATTTTTATGTAGCATATATATATATATAATTCGTATATATGTATATAAATGGGTTAAGACTCTGATAATCATGATGATGATTCATATATGGATATCGTCTTTTACTTTTTAAGAGTAATTACATGTTCACTCTGTACACTCCTAGAATCTTATTTACATTCATATTCTCAATATATATATATTTCCCCTTATCTAATTAAGGAGTAATATTGTTTCATTCATATCCTTTTGGGTCTTATACCGATAGAATTAATAGAATATATATTGTCAAAAGTGTAAAATATAAGAATTGTTTAGGGATATAGGAAGAATATGAAACATTGTAGGTTTTTTTTTTTTTCCATACAGCACCCCCTATGTTGAATCGTTGATATTCCAAATAATCCTTGGAATTCCAATATTTAAATTAAGATATATAACCCCTTGCAAAGCTACTAATTGGGTTCTATAACAACTCCCTTGCCATCTATTTCAGTTGAGGAAATCTCCCTTAACTGGATAAAGTTAACCTTAGTTGAGAAAGCCAATTTCACCCGATCCCAAACAACCCCAATCGAAGACCCCTGCCAGTGCCCCTCTACTCCCCCCCACCCCAAACTAGAAGTAGCAGAGACCTAGCTCAAAACGCCGAGTTGGTCACCAAAGCCACCCGCCGCAATGCCGGCGAGGAAGAAGAAGGGGACCAATGACCCCCTCTCTCAGGTTCCAACATGCCAACAAGGAAGAAGAAGGAGCTTGGTGACCCCCTCCCTCAAATCCCCAATGCCAGTGAGGTAGAAGAAGGGGGCCAGTGACTCCCCTATCCCATATCCTTGCACGCTAGCAAGGAAGATGAAGTGTCACGTCTCGACACGATATTGAAACAATCAGTTATAAGCAAAGTATGTATTTAAGAAATATAACAAAATTATTGGATAATTGGATAACAATAATAATCAACTAAATTTTTTATTCATAATCAAATCACTAAACTTATTATCCACTAATCAGAGCTGTTACATAAGATCCATTGTAGATAATAAGTAAACTAACTAACTATTATATTAAGACACTACTATGGCACTATGGTAATTCTTCCATGCCATGACACTATCCAGGACACTTGTTCACTCTTGACCATCCCTATCAATGTATTTATCTCCCTCGTCAGACTCACCTAAAATATATAAGGTAGTATTAGATGAGCGAAACGTCTAGGAGGATTTATATTTCTTTGGTCAAACATGTTTTAAATAATTAACATCTTAACAAGTAAAATAATTAATGATAAATAACAAGTAATAATAGAGCAATATCATGATGATATCAACTACGAGAGATAACAATAATATATATGTATCATGTAAGACAAGAGAGACAATTGGCCATATCACGAACACTACAAGAAAAAACGGGTTTAGAGACCGATAATTTGGTCCCAATTCGGTCACTAAATGATTCAGTGACGGAATAGTGACCGAATATGAACCGAAATTGTCGGTGAAAATTTTTTTGTCACAATTCTGTGATCGAAAAATTTCGATCACTAATCAGTCGCCGATAGTGACCGAAATAGTGACTGAATGTTTCGGTCGCTGTCAGAGATCGAAAAATTCAGTCACTATTTCGGTCACAATTCTAGTGACCGAAATAGTGACTGATAGTATCGGTCACTGATAGCGACCGTAACAATTCGGTCACTAATCGTTCTATATGTTTTTAATTACTATATATATATATTAACAAAATAACATGTGCATATAATAAAAATAAAAACCACACTATGACAAATGTCAACAATAATAAAATATCCATAAAATGTCAACAATAATAAAATGTCCATAAAATGTCAACAATAATAAAACATAAAATATCCACAACAATACATAAAATGTTCATAACAATGAAAAGAAAACCATGAATCCTCATCCTCATCCTTGTCACCTCCGATGCCCCTCGATGAAGGAACCTACAATAGATATATAACAATAATAAGTTAAAATTAAATACTACTATAAGTAATAAATTATTTAAATTTTTAGATTTTATTCACTCATTTTTAAATTAAATTACCTAGCTTAATGTGAATTCGAGCGTCGAGCTCAAACCGAAAATGTGATTTGAACTCCGTTAGTTTTCACAAGTCACACTCATCGCCCCGACCGTACTGGAACAAACTGGAAGCCGATCGGATTAGTATTTCTAATTTTGGACCCTCAAACCTATCTAAGTTCTTCCTTTTTAAAGAACACACAATTAAACTAACTTGCTTAAGGTGAATTTGAGCGACGAGCTCAAACCGAGAGTCCGAATTGAACTCCGTCAATTTCCATAAGTCATAATCATCGCCCTGGCCGTGCTAGAAAAAATCAGAGACCAATCGGATTAGTATTTCTAATTCTGGACTCCCAAACCTAAGAGTAGACAAGCCATTTTGGCAACATATCGAGAAAATTTTATGTTATACCGTGATGCCTCGAAGTGGCTCTCTTCAATTAACCTCTTGAGTGATTTTTCTATTTTTCTGGATTTTTCTAAGATTTTTAAGGATTTCTCTAAGGGGTCTAAAGGGGTCTGTTGAGCTTCAATGATTCGCGTCTGACACAGTGGACGCCTTTTAGGAGGATTGATCCGCGGCATGTGAAACCGACGGGGATCACACTTCCTTTTTTGGCGCTTATTCTGTTTTGAATTGCGTCTTATAAGGCCGCCGCGATTAAGAGTTTCCATTTTCGAATTATGGCAATTTTCAAAATTGTTTTTGGAAAGATTTTCTTGCTAAATAGAACTGCATCCAACTTGTCCGACACATTTTAACCTTCCTCTGAATAAAGATCGATTTTCCTTAAAGAACGATTCTGTTCAAATACGCGGCGGCGTCAGCTCATTTTTGAATATTTGGAAAGAATCGTTTGAAAGCGGAAGTGTTTTATATCTGGAGAGGTCTGGATATCCAGGGGTGCCAGTTGGGTGATATATGCGGGCCTGAGCCCATTAAGAAAGCGCTTTGCCTTCATTCTCTCGGTGCCTACAAGTGATTGACATATCGTGCCGGAGAATTGGGCTTCGTCCTCGGCTACAGAGAGGTTCCTTTACTTAAGTGCCGAAAACTCGGAGGCCTTCCTCTCTTGAACTCTTTCAGAAAAATACTTGGAGTTAAAGTGTTCCTTAAACTCATTCCATGTGAACTGTGCATCGCCCTGGTGGCCTCCACGGACTCCCACCACGCACGGGCGTCCCTCTCAAGCTGGAATGTTGCTAGTAACTTGTCTCCATCCGCGCATTGCATGACGCGAAAAATACGTTCAATCTCCTTCAGCCAATTTTCTGCTTCATCGGGATCAGTAGTCCCACTGAAACGAGGCGGATTCAAGTTGCGGAAATTTCTGTGTAAATCTCCGGCTCTCGGTTTCCACCGGCTCCAGCAGCTTGAAGTAGTGCTTAAGTGCTGCTGAATAGTTTGTTGCATATCACGGAGTTGTGCATGCACCGCTGCCATTGTTATGGTTATGTTCCTTCAAAAGAGAATTTTTATATAAGCTAATGTGGTTGCACTAAGTTTGTGCGTGTGTGAGTGAGTTTTTATCTTATTACCCTTGGTTCTACCCATATCTCACATAGGTATGGACTAGAGTCTAAGTTGAGGCAGCTCAAACCTAGATCATCCTATACTTAAGAATAACATAGGCTCTGATACCACAAAATTTAACGCCCCGACGTGGAATATCGGAGCGGAGTTACAGTTAATTAAATAGTACAGAGCAAGAAAAAAACGACAATCATTGCACGATTGAAATAAACCAAATGTAATCCAACTTTATAATAATTCATCATCTAACTATTACATTCACTAATCAGAGTCAAAACTAGGGCCCGGAGTACTTTATTCAAACTCAAACTACTACAAACTGACTAATTGACGACTAACTAAATAACTAATAAGCACGGGTTGTCGAGACTGGTCACTCTTGAGCATCATCCTCGTGAGTGTGGTAATCTCCATCAGACTCACCTGAAACACATAAAATAATAGCATAGGATGAGCGATAATCGCAGTAGGACTTAATATCTCGTATGAACAAGCATGTTTTAAATGATTAATGTCTTATAAGGCAGATAACTAGAGAGTATAGTCATGTAGAGCAAAGTAACGATAACAAGGGAACAATAGCACTTGCACATAGAAATAACACAACAAGTATGGTAATGGAATGGCCATGTAACGATATAGCATGTAAAATTGCACAACGGTGCACTAGTAGCAATAGCACTTGTATAGATAGCACTGATTGATTGCACTGATTGATTGTCATAGATTAAATCTTGATAGTATAATGGCACTGGATGTATACCAACATCCTGATCATTTTAACTCCCATGGATAAATGACACTTTTCGGACGCTCCTCCCAGAACCTGATCGGGCCCTATTGCACTGGCATAGCCATGTTTCTTATCTTAGACAATCATATAGATGGCCAAATAGAGTACCAAGAATAGATGAGAATAGTAGACGAATAGACGAGAGAGTAGAGAGAAAGTGAATAGATGAGAGGACAGATATAGTAGATAAGAATAGGGACATATTCGTAAAACAACATTAAGCAGTCGATAGTAACAGTTGCATAGCACTGGATCGAGTGCCGACAGTCCAGAAGAAGTCACAACCGCCCACTAGCCGTGCTATGTACACAGGCTAGATGGTCCGGAGTGATCCCAAGGCAAGAAGGATACACACTAAGGCCGTTTGGATCATACTGATCCCTAAGGGGTAACGGGTTTTAAGGATACACACTAAGTCCGTTTGGATCATGCCGATCCCTAAGCGATAACATGTTTCAAGGGTACAACCAGCTCATCGGCAATGGACGTGCACCAAAGCCAAGAAGACTTACAGAGGCCTTGACAAGGAGTCCCTGGTCCAGTCAAGAGTATTCCCAACGGAGAGGTGGTCCATGCCAAGAAAAGTGTGTAACGAAACATTCTCCGTCTTGCCTCGAGTGCTCGAAGGCAGAGGGACGCGATGTCAGTGTACAAAGCACGCGAATAAAATGAAGACAAGTGTCATTTAAATAATTGGAATTTAAGTGAAATAATTACACTAATTACTAGATATATTATTGAGTAATTAATAAGGTCTCATGGCAATTAATAATGTTTAGTGTGTATAAGTGTAAAGAAATCATGAGAGCATGTATAATCGTGCATTTGACTTTTAATTGCTTGAATTTCAGTAAATATTATCAAATATTAATATTCAGATTAATACTAATCATAGTAGTACACAATTAGGGTTAACTAGGGTTTAAATGGCATATAGAGCAGGAGTGTATGAGTAATTTAATGTTCTGGCTGCATTACTATAATCATGACGGAGTACCTGTCCCGTTTTAGATCGCGACACAGCGGCCGGTCGCAACAACTGAACCGGGCCGGTCGGGTTAGTCGGGAGAGAAACCGCGACGGCGTAGGCCGTTGCGTTTATGACGCGACGGACCGGCCGATCGCGTCCCTTCTGAGATCGCGACGGGTTGGGCCGTCGCGATTTCAGAAGGGCGACCCGACCCAGGAAGGGGGAAAACAACCCTTTTCAGGTCGGTCCTTCCTTCCATGGCAGGATACAGGTCACTTCTAAAATCCATATAAAATCGCACGAAGGTCCAAAATTTATAAAATAGTTTTAAATGAAAGTAGACACGTAGATCTATCAACAGACATGAGTAATTAGAATTTAGACAAGTATGGGCATGCTTCAACTAGGTTACATTCAGTGACCTAAAACATGTACAGTCATGGTTTTCGATTTAATTAGCGAAGGATGCATGATGAAAATTGGGGAAAATATGATCATTCAAAAGCTAGCATCATGCAGTATAATGATATTTATTTCAAGGCATGAGATCAAGTACATTCATGGATTAAAGACCAACATGAAGGTTCGGGTACATGGTGATAACAAAAATTAGAGCATTAATACTCTTACATGGCTTAACGAAAATTGGGGAAATCTGGGGCTTTCAAAGATAGATGTATGAGCTACCTATGGCCGAAGTTATGTGATTTGTGCTTGAGAGATTGCCTACCTTTTCTAGTTGTTAAAAACACCTAGGGTTTATGACGAAGAAGAGAAGAATTCCCTTGCTCCAAGCCTCCCTCTCCTTGCTCTTCGTCCTCAGCCTTCTCTTTCGTTTTCCAAAGCTCCAACAACGAACTATGGGATGGTAGAGATGAATTGGGTGGTGTATTGGGTTGCTTAAAGAGTCCTTCCTAAAAACTCCTCCTTTCCATAAAACTCCGAATTTCCATCTTTATCACCCTATTTCTTGCCTTTATCTACCTAATAGAATTGGGGAGAGGTTTAATTTCGTGGGTAAGAGGTTTGAGTAAGTCTAGGACTCCTTTTTAGGATATATATGGGTTAATTAATAATTATCTTAACCTTTTTCTAATTATTATTATTTAAAGTGTGAATTTAGCTTAATTACCTCCCATCTAAAGATGGGCTCTTGGCTTTTTGGCTCATTAAGTCTTGTTTAGACCATTAATATAACCATTTACTAATTTAGCTTAATGGGTTTTAATTTAATCCCTTTTATTTAATATTTCCCTCTTTATTCTAATTTAAATATATTTATCATATTTATTCAATTAAATACTTAATTTAATAACATTTATTGATATTAAAAAATTAGAGTTGCTACAGGCCGGTGGAAGAAGTAGAAGTGAACCCGTAGTCACAACTCCCGCGATCTTCGGGTGAAGGTAAGTACCCTCCGGTCTTCCTCTTTGCCCGTCTCCTTCGGTACCCTCGTATATTTGGCGATCACCTCTTTATTGTGCACACACGCACATTTTATTCTTTTATTTCCCATCACACCATATCTCACTTATTTTCTTTTATTTCAAAAACCTCTTTTTTTAATCATCTCTTTGTGGGAGGTGTTTTGAAAAAAACACGTCTACACTAAGTTCTTATTTTTTAAACTAAACTAACTGCTTACTATGAATTTGAGCGTCGAGCTCAAACCGGAAGTTCGAATTGAACTCTGTCTGTTTCCACAAGTCACAATCATCGCCCTTGCTGTGCTGGAAAAAACTCGAGGCCAATCGGATTAGTATTTCTAATTTTGGACCCCCAAACCTAGCTAAGTTCGTCCTTTTTAAAATGAACTAACTTGCTTAATGTGAATTTGAGCGTCGAGCTCAAACTAGGAGTCTGAATTGAACTCTGTCAGTTTTCACAAGTCACACTCATCACCCCGATCGTGCTGGAACAAACCGGAGGCTGATCGAATTAGTATTTCTAATTGTGGATCCCAAAACCTAGCTAAGTTCTCTTTTTTAAACAAAACAAAACAAAACAAAACTAACTTGCTTAAGGTGAATTTGAGCGCCGGGCTCAATCCGGGAGTCCGAATTGAACTCCGTCAGTTTCCACAAGTCACACTCATCGCCCCGACCGTGGAACAATCCGGAGGCTGATCAGATTAGTATTTCTAATTTTGGACTCATAAACCTAGCTAAGTTCTTCCTTTCTAAACAAAAGAAAACTAAACTAACTTACTTAAGGTGAATTTGAGCTTCAAGTGCAAACCAGTAATTCCGAATTGAACTTCGTTAGTTTTCACAATCACAATCATCGCACTGGCCGTGTTGGAAAAAATCGGAAGCCAGTCGGATTAGTATTTCTAATTTTGGACCCCCAAACCTAAGTTGTTCATTTTTAAAGTAAACTAACATGCTTAAGGTGAATTTGAGCGCCGAGCTCAAACCGGGAGTCCGATTTGAACTCCGTCAGTTTTCATAAGTCACAATCATCGCCCTGGCCATGCTGAAAAAAATTGGAGGCCAATCAGATTAGTATTTCTAATTTTGGATGCTCAAACCTAGGTTCTCATTTTTAAACTAACTAACATGCTTCATGTGAATTTGAGCGTCGAGCTCAAACCAGGAGTCCGAATTAAACTCCGTCAGTTTCCACAAGTCACACTCATTGCCTCGATCATGCTGGAACAAACCGTAGGCCGATCAGATTGGTATTTCTAATTTTGAACCCCCAAACCTAGCTAAGTTCTTCATTTTAAAGAAAACAAAACAAAACTAACTTGCTTAAGGTAAATTTGAGCGTTGAGCTCAAACCGGGAGTCTGAATTGTACTCCGTCAGTTTTCACAAGTCACAATCATTGCCTTGGCCATGCTGGAAAAAATCGAAGACTAATCGGATTAGTATTTCTAATTTTGGACCCCCAAACTTAAGTTCTTCATTTTAAAACTAAACTAACTTGCTTAATGTGAATTTGAGCGTCGAGCTCAAACCGGAAGTCCGAATTGAACTCCGTCAGTTTCCACAAGTCACACTAATCACCCCGACCGTACTGGAACAAACCGTAGGCCGATCGGATTAGTATTTCTAATTTTGGACCCCCAAACCTAGATAAGTTCTTCCTTTTTAAACAAAACAAAACAAACTTGCTTAAGGTGAATTTAAGCATTGAGATCACTGGGAGTCTGAATTGAACTCCGTCAGTTTCCACAAGTCACAATCATCGCCTTGGCCATGCTGGAAAAATTGAAGGCCAATCGGATTAGTATTTCTAATTTTGGACCTTCAATCTAAGTTCTTCATTTTTAATCTAAAATAACTTGCTTAATGTGAATTTGAGCGTCGAGCTAAAACTGGAAGTCCGAATTGAACTCCGTTAGTTTCCACAAGTCACACTGATCACCCCGGCCGTGCTGGAACAAACCAGAGGCCGATCGGATTAGATTTCTAATTTTTTGGACCCTCAAACCTAATTAAGTTCTTCCTTTTTAAACAAAACAAAACTAAAATTGACTGTTAAAATAGAAAAGCTAAAATAAAATCAATTTACTCACATGAGGGGCCCGTGCTGATGTCGATGGTGCTGCCTGAGGAGGAATGCTGACCTAGGAGATAGCATGGGAACAAGTACGTGCAAGGTATTAGAGAAAACATGAGATTGGTTCATGGTGACAGCAGGATTTCACGAATTAAATTCTCCCAAATGGTGTGAACGAAATGCAACGAAAGCATAGGGTTTTTGAAGAGGTACATGAAGGCTACCTAGGGTAATTATTTCACGATTTTAGTGAGATATTGCCTACTTTTTGCGCTGTAAAGATCTTAGGGTTGAGGGGTGACGAATTTCGAAGCTCTCCTTGCTCCAACCTCCTTCTTCTCCTTGCCCCAACCCTTCTCCTCATGCTCCAGAGCTCCAACCACGAAAATGGGGTTGATAGGGTCAAATGAGAAGTGTATAGGGTGGTAATAGAGTCCACACAACTCCGTACTCTTCCCTTCTCTCCTAAATTTCGAAAATTCACAATTATCCTCTATTTTTCTACCATTTATCCTCCTAATGGGTAGGGGAGAGGTTTAATTTCGTGGGTAATGATTTAGGATAGGATTAGGACTCTTATAGAGACATTTATAAGCTAGTTTAGTCATTATCTTATCCCTTTTTAATTTATTTAAATATTAACTCCGAATTTAACATTTATCTCCCTATTCTAGTATTAATCCACTAATTGGCTTAGGGAGAGATCTAATTTCATGGCTAATGTGTTAGGATGGGATGGGGACTCTTTTTAAGATATATATGAGTCATATTAGTGCTTTAATGACCCCTTTTTAATTAAGAAATAATATAGTTACGAATTTCCCTATTTAATTTAGGTCTCTTATATTTAACACAATTGTCTCACATCTAAATCCCAATTTTAGATTAGGATAGAGTCCTATTGGGTTAGACTAGGGTTAGGACTCTTTTTAAGATGATTAAGAGTTAAAATACTCATTATCTTAACCCTTTTCTATTTATTACTATTTTAGGTACGAATTTAGTTTAATTTTCTCTCATCTCATAATGGGCTCTTCTTATTTGGGCCCAACAATCTATGTTAGGTCCATTAGTAAAACTCATTACTAATTTAACTTAATGGGTATTGATTTAATTCCAATTATTCACCCTTTATCCTTATGTAAATCTATTTATCACACTTATTCAAGTAAATTCATATTTTTTAAATTGAATAAATATTATTCATACCAATATTTCTAATATTCATCATTTGGGCAATTACTCTTAGCCCAATAACTCATGTGAGCTTAATTGTACAACCCATGTACTTACTTTACTTAATGGATTTTTA
Organism: Colocasia esculenta; assembly: GCA_014218235.1. Classification (NCBI taxonomy): domain Eukaryota; kingdom Viridiplantae; phylum Streptophyta; class Magnoliopsida; order Alismatales; family Araceae; genus Colocasia; species Colocasia esculenta. The sequence goes on from CM024760.1 coordinate 172,173,993, forward strand.
TTTATCATTTTCATTAAAAATTTATTAATGGGCCAAGATTGTCCATTGGTCCAAATATCATAATGGGCTATCAACCCATATTATTTAAAGTCTACCCACATGGTTATTTTAGTTTATAAATCACTCTGGCTCATAAAATAATGGGTTCTCCGACTTATTCCTTAATTATGATAATAAGTCACATAAATTCTTAAACTTAGTCCAAATGATTTTTCTACGCCCAAATTTCATGATGGGTCATTAGAGAACATTATTTATAGTATAACTACTAATTTTACGAAATTTTTATAGGGGTTTATACGCATGCAATAATGATGCGTACATTTTAATTGGTTGAATTTATTAATTGATAAAATTTTAATTTATCCATAATTTTTAATTAATAGATTTTTTGGGGTACTACATCCTCCCCCACTTAAATAGAATTTGGTCCCCAAATTCATATGATATGATACGATTACCTATCTACTCGGAAATTTCATTCCATCATCTCCCCCACTTAAGACTTTGCTATCAAGAAAATGATATGAATTTAACTAAGGTTTAGTGATGATACCTTGTCCACCTTTATTGGCATGATTTATATCTACAAGAGCTTGTAACTGTTGTTGACGTGGAGTTTGGTTCTTCATTATTGGGCAATCGATGACGCGATGTTGTTGGCTTCCACAACGCAAACATCTGCCCAATTTCTTCCAACAATTATCAATTCGATGCCCTGGCTTTTTACAAAATTTACAAAATTCCTTCCGCTTCACTTCCCCTTTCATTCTCTTATCATCATTTGGTTGATTCTCTATTGTCATAGAGCTGAGATCCTTGGTGTTAGTGTGTGGTTCTTTAGAAGAGGGCAGTCTTGTATCCGATGCTCCAAACTGCCACATCGAAAACATGCTCCTACTTTCCGCCAGCATTCCTTAGTCACATGACCTGGCTTGCTACAATGAAGGCATATGATCTTGCTATGTTTCTTTTGTGTGTTCCCCTTCTAGTCTTGGTTGTATCTTTTCTTCTCGTTCTTTTTAGCCGCTTTTCCAATCTTCTTGGTCGTCCTCAAGGCTCCTTTCAGCAGTTGGGCGACTTTCTGACATGTCTGGACTAACTTTCGAGTTGACCTCATTTCGTCTTGTAGGGGCATACGTTCGGCGTCCATTAAGAGTTCCTTCAAGAATAGGGTTGGCATTAGGGTGCTAAAGTAATACTTAAGTTGATACATATATATAGATGAATGTATTCAGATCTTAACCATGGTTCTACCCAATCCTCACATAGGTATGGTAGTTGACTTAGACACATGTCAGGGCAGTTCACCTAGAACATCCTAAGACCAAAAGTATCCTAATAAGGACATCCTAGGCTCTGATACCAACTGTCATGCCCCGCCAATTTAGCAGCGGAATAAATCGGGGAGGCATGAACCACGAGTTTGGTAATGTAAATTGCGCATACATTCGTAAATATCAGAGCAACTAATGAACAATAATTGCAATAAACTCATCATTTTATTGATAATTCATCTAAACTATTACAACCACTAATTCAGAGCCAAAACATAGGGCTCAATGACTTTATTACATCTGGAAATGATAACTAAGTAACTAACTAACTCTAGGGTACTGGGGACAATTCATCGCTATGACTCCAGGACGCTCATCACTCCAGTCCAATCCCGTTGTTGTGTGTAAAGTCATCATCTGACTTACCTGAAACACAATGACAAATAACGAAGGGTGAGCGATAACGCTCAGTAGGACTTAATATCTCATGTAAACAAGCATGCTTTAAGTGATTAATATCTTGTAAAGTAGGTCAACTAGAGAGAACGATCAAGTATAGTCAAGGGAGTAATAGTACAAGATAACACGTGAACGGTAATACATTTCAAAAGATTATTGCAAAACTAGGATGATAAAGAACTGGCCGTGTAACGAGATAGCGTGTAACGAGATAGCGTGTATGGTTGCACAACAGTGCACTAGTCACGATAGCAAGTAAAGCAAGTAACATGCGTTTGGTCGATCATTTTATCAACCACAAGTCAAGTATCATGTACATGAATGTTTGTGAATTGTCTTAGATTAAATCTTGATAGTCATGCGTTTGGTGTATGCCATCACCTGATCATTAGACCCCCGCGAGTTATAGCCTTTCAGGTGCTCCTCCCAAGGACCAGATCGGGCCCTTATAATGTTGCCTAGCATAGTTATGTTTGTTATCTTAGACAATCACAAATGGCCAAGAGAGTACCAAGAATAGATGAGAGTAGTAGATGAACTAGACGAGAGTGTAGAGAGAACGTGAACAGATGAGAGTAACGAGATATCAGATGAGATAGGGACATATGTGTAAAATGACGAGAAACACACGATAGTAACAGTTGCACGGCACCAAGTCAGGTACCGGCAGTCTGGTGGAAGTCACAACCGCCCACTAGCCGTGCTATGAACACAGGCTAGATGGTCCAGTGTGATCGCAAGATAAGGAGAGAACACTAAGGCCATGGATCGTACTGATCCCTAAGGTGTAACGGGTTTTAGGGTACAACCAGCTCATTGACTAAGGACATGCGCCAAAGCCAAGAAGACTTACGGAGGTCTTGACAAGGATTCCCTAGTCCAGTCGAGAGTGTTATCGGTGGAGAGGTGGTCCAAGTCAAGGGAAGTGTGTAAAAACGGGTCCGTCGTGCCTCGAGTGCTCGAAGGCCGAGGGAAAACGGTAACGGTAGATAAAATGCGCGAGTCAATACAGAAACAATTATATTTAACAAAATAGGATAATTTAATCATATATTTCGATAATTTACCGAATACATTATTGCGTAATTTATCAAGGTCAATGGCAATTTACAATGTTATGAGTGTGCAAGTGTAAAGAAATCTTGAGGATATGACAAGTCGTGCTCACGGCTTTTAAATTAACAAGAATTATTTAAATAAAAATATTCAGGTCGATTATTAAGCTTAACAATACGTGGTTTAACTTGTATAAGGTTATATGACAAATAAAACAGGGTTATATGCATAATATGAGATTCTGGCCAAAATTTTAAGAAGGCGACGGGGTGCATGGACGCGTTACTCATAGTGTCGCGACGGGGTATCCTGTCGCGGTTCAGGTCGCGGTGGTGCGGCCTGGCGCGACAGGCGAACCGGCCGGTCTGGCCTGGTTCGGGTTGGGAACGCGGCGGCGAGCCCGTCGCGTTCATGACGCGGCGGCGAGGCCCGTCGCGTTCATGACGCGGCCTGAAGGCCGACCGCGACACTCCTCTTATCGCGGCGTATCGCGCCGCCGCGATAACAGGGGCGGTCCTGGTTTTTCCCTTTTTCTCTGGGCGAGTCCTCTGTGATACAGGGACGTTCTAAATTCTATATAAAATAGTACGGTGGTCCAAAAAGCATAAACCAGTTTTAAACGAAAGTAGACATGTATATCTATCAACATGTGCGATTAATTTGAAAATAGACAAGGTTTAGACATGCATTGATTAGGTTACTTTTTGGTGACCTAAACAGGCGCAGTCAGAGTTCAACGAATTATTCAGGGATGAATACATGATGAAAAATTATGAAACCAGCGGCATTTGAAAGATAACATGTAGTAGTATTTATGATAATTTTATCATAGAATGATGTCAAGTTTGCATTAGGTTAAAAAGGAAACAAGAAGGGTCAATGCACAGGTCTGATAGATATTCAAAGATTTAATTCTCCCTCATGGGAGATTGAAATCAAGCAAGACCAAGGGCGTTTGAAAGCTATTACATGGTAGTATCAATGAGAATGTTGTCATAGCATGGGAACAAGTACGTGCAAGGTATTAGAGAAAACATGAAATTCAAGTTCATGGTGACAGCAGGATTTCACGAATTAAATTCTCCCAAATGGGTGAACGAAATGCAACAAAAGCATAGGGCTTTTGAAGAGGTACATGAAGGCTACCTAGGGTAATTATTTCACGATTTTATCTTGAGAGATTGCCTACCTTTTTGCGCTGTAAAGATCCTAGGGTTGAGGGGTGACGAATTTCGAAGCTCTCCTTGCTCCAACCTCCTTCTTCTCCTTGCCCCAACCCTTCTCCTCATGCTCCAGAGCTCCAACCACGAAAATGGGGTTGATAAGGTTAAATGAGAAGTGTATAGGGTGGTAATAGAGTCCACACAACTCCGTACTCTTCCTTTCTCTCCTAAATTTCGAAAATTCACAATTATCCTCTATTTTTCTACCATTTATCCACCTAATGGGTAGGGGAGAGGTTTAATTTCGTGGGTAATGGTTTAGGATAGGATTAGGACTCTTATAGAGACATTTATAAGCTAGTTTAGTCATTATCTTATCCCTTTTTAATTTATTTAAATATTAACTCCGAATTTACACATTTATCTCCCATATTCTAGTATTAATCCACTAATTGGCTTAGGGATAGATCTAATTTCATGGCTAATGTGTTAGGATGGGATGGGGACTCTTTTTAAGATATATATGAGTCATATTAGTGCTTTAATGACCCCTTTTTAATTAAGAGATAATATAGTTACGAATTTCTCTATTTAATTTGGGTCTCTTATATTTAACACAATTGTCTCACATCTAAATCCCATTTTAGATTAGGATAGAGTCCTATTGGGTTAGACTAGGGTAGGACTCTTTTTAAGATGATTAAGAGTTAAAATACTCATTATCTTAACTCTTTTCTATTTATTACTATTTTAGGTACGAATTTAGTTTAATTATCTCTCATCTCATAATGGGCTCTTCTTATTTGGGCCCAACAATCTATGTTAGGTCCATTAGTAAAACGCATTACTAATTTAACTCAATGGGTATTGATTAATTCCAATTATTCACCATTTATTCTTATGTAATCTATTTATCACACTTATTCAAGTAAATTCATATTTTTTAAATTGAATAAATATTATTCATACCAATATTTCTAATATTCATCATTTGAGCAATTACTCTTAGCCCAATAACTCATGTGAGCTTAATTGTACAACCCATGTACTTACTTTACTTAATGAGTTTTTATTTATACTTTTCATTAAAGAATTTATTAATGGGCCAAGATTGTCCATTGGTCCAAATATCATAATGGGCTATCAACCCATATTATTAAAGTCTACCCACATGGTTATTTTAGTTTATAAATCACTCTGGCTCATAAAATAATGGGTTCTCCGACTTATTCCTTAATTATGATAATAAGTCACATAAATTCTTAAACTTAGTCCAAATGATTTTTCTACGCCCAAATTTCATGATGGGTCATTAGAGAACATTATTTATAGTATAACTACTAATTTTACGAAATTTTTATAGGGGTTTATACGCATGCAATAATGATGCGTACATTTTAATTGGTTGAATTTATTAATTGATAAAATTTTAATTTATCCATAATTTTTAATTAATAAATTTTTCGGAGTACTACAATACTAGTTGCCTATCTTGCCATGATGATAGGGGAGCTAACGTCCATAAATCCTCTAGTAGCCTTCCAAAAAAGGTAATGAAAAAATAAGACTTTGAGCACTCAAATTGATGAAGAATGATCTTGCATTGCGCTCCACTCTTCTAATCAATTTTTTTCTAAACATCGGAAGGTTTTCCTTGAGATTCACCTCCTAGACCCTCTTATCCTTATTCCTCCTTGCAGATCATCTTTTGACGAGCTCGAGAGCACTAATCATCTTGATCTCAAAGCTATCGTGCAGTTGCATCAAGATTCGATATGACTCTCTTCATATATATATAATATATATATATATATATATGACTAACAAAATACATATAAAACTCTAAAAATGTATCTTATAACAATGGGAACATTGGATAAAATATGAATAACGTGGGGAACTATGTTAGGGGAGAAACCGAATCAAGTTTGCCACATGGCATGGGTCTGCACCAATCGTGTTTTACACTCTGAATACTGACTACATGTGTGAACTAAGTGGATCTGCGGGTTGCCGACACCCAATGAGGAAAATTTTCGCACCATTTAAAGTTTTAAAAGGAATAAGTAATGCTTGTTATATATTTATTTGTGCAATAAAAAATGATGTAATAAACATCGATTGTACAAATTAAGAGTGAAAAGTTTCTTTAAGAAAAGATGTGAATGTGGCACTTATTGGACCTTTCATGTAGGAGTATTTATTTTTTATGTTGTCACCTCGTTAATATGAACAAATCAGATGAGAGTATCTTATAACTATATCATCTTTTGCTATATATTTAAGTATGTAGTAAGTATTAATTATATATATATATATATATATATATATATTCTACATAGAACTGGAACAATAATATTAATTATTTTGTTTCACGTCGATATCCCCTCCAAGTGTATTGGTGTAAAATAGTTGTATATTAAAAAATAATAATAAAATGTTATTACGGTAATTATACTTTTTTCACTTATTATCTTAGATTATGAATTGAATGGCCCAGTGTAATAAAAACTCTCTCACAATTTTTTTTCAGAGCACACACTATAATGTATCCGAGCCATGTATCTAGACTCTATTATAAACTTAACAAAACATAGAATGAGTTTGCACAACATGTTTAACTATTAGAATACTAGAGCATTCTCTACTCTCTATTTTAAAGATGCTTAATTAATTTTATAGTCCAATCTAACAAAACTTTAAAATAGATAACAACATTAGGGACCAATTTTTTACCCGACTTGCTGAATAAAAAATTTATTTGACCAACACGCAAAATCTCTAACCAATTTCAACACTAGTAGGATAAGTCTGGATCGATTTAAACATTCTCCGCAACATTAATTGCAAAGAGCAATATTTAGTGCACATCTTGATTGGTTGGCGCTAATAAAATAAGGTGACAGACAGTAAGTTGTTGTTTGGTATGAGATTAAATAAGGGATAAGAGATAAGTTAACCACATCTCATGTTTGGTGTTTCAAAAAAAATGGAGATAAACTAGGGGTGAACACGGGTCGGTTCGATTCGGGTTGGCTCATTTTTTAGCCAACCTGAACTGAACCAAATTCCAAGACGAAATCGAACCGAACCGGTTCGGTTCGATTTAAACCTAAGTCTAATACCTTCATATCGCAAACATGCGTTTGGTTGAATGGCTAAGACGTTGCCCCACTCTTCCCACAGGATTTGAATCTTGGCTTTCCACTTTTTTTCTTAACCAAAAATCTTCTGGCAAACGTGAGTTTCGAACCCGCGTCGCCCAAAAAATCGTTTGGCGCATGTTGTAGCCAACTGCGCTATATTTTTTTATGTTACAAATACATATAATATATATATATATATATTCGGTTTACTCGATTTCAGAAACTTAAATCGAACTGAATTCTGTAGGGGCCCAAATCGAACCGAACCGAACTGGTAGATTCGGTTCGATTTTTCGATTTGAATCAAATTCTAAACAACCCTAGGATAAATCTAGCTTAAGTATTTTAGGGATATCCTCAAACAGTAGAAGTAAATTGGGGATAGTTCATCCCACTTTTTTTGGTGGGATAACTTATCTCCATTTTCTAATCTTAAAAATACCAAACAAGAGACAAATTAAGAATGGAGATAATATATCCTCAAATTAATTTACCCTTATCCATATTTATTTTAATCACATACCAAACAGGATCTTAATGACTATCTAATTTGCGCGAACACCACCTATTAATAGTTTTTGCACCAAATATTACTCAATTACAAATATTAGATGGATGCAGTTGATCAGTACTCAAAGATCCACCTCCAACAGCATAAAGCAGCAGCTAGCTAGCCCACACCCATGCCTGCCAACATTGTTTGCCTTCAACCAGCATGTGGGTGCAAGATTCTAAAGCCTCCCCCTCCCTTCCCTTCACCCACCTCTCCTTGCCCCCCCAAGTGAGGGGGCTCCACCACCCTCACAGTCCCCTTCCCCCCCATGTGTTCAGGTCCCCAGCAACTGCTTGTTTTCAGATGGCCCTTTTGGGAGGCCTTTGTCTTTGCCCTTGTTACTTGCCGCCCACCACCATGCACTCGGCCCCTCCTCCCTCCCCGGCCCGCCGCCGCCCCCCCTCTCCCTCCCGCCGTGCGCGGCCATGTGATCCTCGCGTCCGCAAGCGGGGGCGTCAGGTGAGGCTTCCCTTGCAGTGCTGGAGACGTCGACATCATCGAGAAGCTCCCCCCACCCCCACCCAGTCCATGGCTGCTCCTGCACTACAACACAACGTAGCGAGCGGAAAAATAATGCAACCTGCACCCCCCCCCCCCCCCTGCGACGGCCCTAGCTACTCTGGTTCCATCTGAGCTCATATATATATCTAATCGTCTCGCCGGCCCCTTAATCTCGAGCACCACACTCGAAAGTTTTCTGCAAAGATTGGAGAGGAAGGATCCATATATCCCACTTGGGTCTCTCTGTGCGTGGCGTGTTTGGTGGGAGCTGCCACCTGTTGGAAACTTGGAAGGACGCCCTCGTCTCCTCCCGCCGACAGCGACGGCTGCGTGCAGCTTGTGGAGCATAGAATTTGTACAACAAATGTGGAGGTGTTATACGCCGAGGCCCACGTACGGCCGTCGCTAAACCTTCTGCACCGTCGCCAAAAAGCTATGGTGATTGTTGAAGGTTGAGAGGAAACAAAAATGCTTAGTATCTTCTCTAGAGAATAATAAAAGTGATGTAAGATTATCTTCCAAATAATTTTATTAATTAAAAATCTGAAAAGATAATTTTTCTCTCTCTTTTTCAATCAATAAAATTAATTGGAAGGTAATATGTCTCACTTTTAAGACACTAAGATCATGTTTGATATCGAGATAGATTGAAAATAAAATGAAAATATTTTTAAAATATTTAAAATATTTTTAATTTATTCTCAATCTATAATATATACCAAACGGCTCTTAAATAATTTTTGAGAGAAAATACGAACCTCCTATCAACCCCTAGAGTTGAGGACCTCTCAAGTTTTATATCTGACTCCTATACAAATGGGAGTCTAACATTTTCCATTCTAAACATGGCAAAAGTTGATGTCTAAGTTGGCACTTCTTAAAGAAGAGATTTTTGGTGTATATTATTATGACCATGGGGGGTGTTAACTGAATTAGATTATATATGCTTTTATTATTACTAAAAAATATTCATCTAATTGAAATTGGGTTGAGTAATCTCAATCAAACTCTGGGTCGGCTTTTTTTTATTGAAAAAAAAAGGGTCAGAGTAATGTTGGGGAATGATCTGGGAATTAAAAGTTGGTGGATATGCATGACACACAGAGTGTGCATTTTGTCCTGAAAGAGACGGCCGGAATGGCCCAATATTTAATTATTGCGCCGGCACATGTGCACGTGTGCACGGTGGGGGCAGTGGGGCTCGGTGCGCTCGTGTGGGGTATTATACGGAGAATATATCGTTTAAATCAATCAACCCGCAGGCATCACAGAACAGGAGTCTTGGGGATGGGACTCACACGGATGGGCACTTAATTATAGAGCCCAAGTTTAAAATTTTTTAAGTTTAAATAATTTGGGAGACTGCGTTGGCTCTCACCACTCTTAAAATATTACTCTCTTAATACTATGGCCGTAACCGGGTCGGATTCGGAATCGAAAATATAAATTTTGATTTTGATAACTAAAATATAATTTTAATTTCGATTCTGATAAAATTAAAATAATTAATTTCGATTCCGTTCCGAATCTAATAACATTATCGGAACCGAAATTCTGATAAGCTAAGGTGCTTACCATGATTTTTCTTTTTGAGTTTATGGATAATTTATTAGATAACCAATATCGATATCGATTCTGATTATTTTTTTAATTCTGATTTCGATAATTTATCGAAATATTTAATACCGATTTTGATAAACTATCGGTATCATTTTTAAATTCTGAAATCGATAATTTTTATCAAAATCAGATCAGAATATCGATATATCGAATTCCGTTTGCAGTCCTACTCAACACTATCTTCATGCAGTCCTACTCACACTATCTTCATGTATACATGTGCACGCCAAATTTATCACCACTTAGTTGTCAAGAAAACACATGTGTTTCGCTTTCTTCATAAAAATAAAGAAAAAAAATGTCACAAGTATCCATATGAGTGTTGATAATTATGTTAGCATAAAAAATATTAACATAAAATATTATTCTAAAAGTAATGCTCAATCGCATATAGTAAGAAAAATATCCGAGATAAATCTCACATATATATACGGATCTATAATCATATTTATGTTTGAGCGGATGTCAAATTTATTATTAAGAAAAAAAATTTGTTGCCATCTCAAGGGCACTCCAATCAGACACATGTAAGGTGGGGCCCTATAGATATTACATTGTTGCATAATTAACCCCATCGTATCTAGGATGAACATTGGGCGGATTCCTCCGAACAAATAACAAGTCTTACTCTACTACTAAACTTTACTCTTCGAGTTGTAAATTTGTCCAGAGAAAGAGGGCCAAACGATAAGGGCATCGTCAGAGGAGTTCAGAGTAGAGAGAAATATTAGTGATAAGGATAAAATTTGTTGCACTTGACGGGGTGTGTATCCGTCTCACAAGATAGATGGATCCGTAGCACTTTTTTTTTTTTTTTTTTTACAAAGGCCGGTCGATTTATTTTATTAATAGAGAGAAATTTCAAGAAACTAGATAGGAGCCGAATACAAGACATAAGTTGAAAATAAAAGAAAATTTCTAACTAGAATTCTAAAGAAAATCTGTCCTATGAGTGAGTGCGTCGAAGGATAGTCCGAAGTCGTAATCTTGGTTGTCGAGAGCAACGCTCCATGTCATCTTCCTCTGATTTCATTACGGATGCCTCTGACTCAAATTTAAACTCAGGCATAAAAATATTCTCAGCCTTTGCTACATCAATAATGGAAGAAAATTTCATTCTCCAATCTTCTAGTGAAACTGTAGTAGGAGCAGAAATATTTGTTGTATTAATCTGACGCACAAGACTAGGAGAGCGTACTCTGGTGGTCGGTACATAAATTTTAACTCCCCTTTTCGAGAAGAACGTGAAATAGACTTCCGACATCCAGATGACAAACTGCTGAAGGGAGAGGAGATGGAGGATCCATAGCACTTTAAATGTTGAGAAATGTTAATTACTCGGGCGCTCCAATAACTAGCCAACATGGAACGACAACGTGGCCGACCTGATTGGTTGGCCGTGGTGTGGGCCCCATGAAACCGCAGCGTGGGGCGACGTGGGGACCACACGGCCGATCAATCAAATCGGTCGCGCTGTCGTTCCATGTCATATTAGTTATTTGGGTGTCTGAATAACTAGCATTTCTCTTAAATGTTTCTGGATCTACTTTTTTGTGAGAGGGATGAATATTTGGCGGGTAATAAATCCCTCTCCTTACGGTAAAATTGGTCTATTGATGTAGATTGGAAAACAAAAAGCTTATGATATAAAAAATTAAGAGTTTTGATAAATTATCTCGACTAATAAAATTATTTTTCTTACTCAAAGAACCAAGCGTCCAAACCCGTGGGAGGAGATTAACCCGCTGGTGCCCGCCGCTTTGGCCGATCGATCAATCCGTCGGCGGAGTGGGGTGGAGTGGAGTGGAGTTGCTGGTGCCGTCAACATTGGCCGCCGGGCGTGATCGACTTTGCCGGGACGACCCCGTCAAGCACCGTGATCTCAGGTCAGCCAAAAACTTGAACTCGGAAGAAGTGGGGGAAGCCGCTGGTGTCGCCATCGCAGGCCGGCCGCACGGATGCGCGCGCGTGGGAGGACCTTTTGTTGTTACCAGCAGCTAGCATTCACCACAGGACAGGAATGGCCGGCGCCAGCGCATGCCAGAACACACCGATCACTGCCTTTTTCCTGGTTTTTTTAAACTTTTTAATCCCTATAAATATATATTTATCTTTTAATCTCTTAAATATAATTATTATTTCAAAAACCCTAGAACCATCGCCGTTGTCTTTTTAGTCATTCCGTAACTACGGTGTAATCTTACTTTAGTTAAACTAACTAGATAATAGAAAAAGATTATACTGCCCCTAGTTAATTATTTCATACATCTTTTATTATTCTATCTCCCCTCTCACTATTCAGTGCTGCCAACGCCGCCTCCACGACTTTTGCGAAAATAGGGCCGCAACGTTGTTGGCGGTCCTCATCTCCGTCGACTATATTGCCTCGCTCCACTGCTGCGCGAACTAGGCCACCGCTGCGGAGAGCGAAGTAGAAGAGGAGCTCTTTCGCGATGTCAACTACTCCCGCTGCTTCCTCATAGGCAGCAACTCTGGTGCTGACATCGTCTACCATGACAATCATTCTTCAGCGGGGTGGAGCAGACGGCGTTTGAGCTGGAGAAGGAGAACGAATCCGTGCTACCCCAGCACACCACAGACGACATGTGGGAGTTGTCGTTGCCAGAGGGGGCGAATAGGGACCACAAGTTCTGCAACTTGGCGGCCAAGATGAAGGGCCTCATGGCGGCAATCTTACTGAGGAGCCTGGTGAGGAAAACGCTTGTGACCCGCTGATCGATTGGCAAAGGGAGTTCGTGGGGTGGGGGGAGAGAGAGAGAGAGAGGGGGTCGCGATGTGAGGGGGGAGAGAGAGGTTCGGGGTTGGGGGGATAGAACTGACTGTCGGAGGGGTCTCCCCCTCTGGCTCCAACAATGAGAGAGAGAGAGAGAGAGAGAGAGAGAGAGAGAGAGAGAGAGAGAGAGAGAGAGAGAGAGACACGCACACACACACATAGAGAGATAGAGAGGGAAAGGGTAGCGAGGGGGAGAGAGAGAGAGAGAGAGAGGCGGGTCACAGTGTGAGAGGAGAGAGATCCTTTGTCCCTTAGCCCGTCAAGATCGAGATCCTTTGTCCTCATCGTGATCAGGTATTTTAGCATCGTCAGACACCGCGATCCTTGCGTACTTAGAGCACAAGAAGTGATCATATATGGAGGAAGGCCATTGCGGTCAAGGGACAGGGGCTGGTGGTGCTCGAATGCCTGCCTGTTCTCCCCCTCAAAAGGGCAGAAGATCACATTGACGTAGGAGGGGGGTTGAGGAAGGAGGCAGAGGAGGAAGGGGAGCTAGGGGAGGGATATTTTAAGTATTCCTATCTGACACGGGAAGCTTCTACAGGTCGCTCGGCCGACCTCTTGGAATACCATAGCCGACACCGAAGTCGTGGTCGAGATCGACACCTTGAGACCACACCAACCCGACACCCCTACATCGTTTAGGCTGACCTCCTAACGTAGTTTAGGTCGACCTCCTTAGCCTCGCCTAGTCCGACGTCCTAGCATTGGATAGCCCAACCTCCTCGCATCCCTTGGGCCGATGACATCGACTCGGCCAATGATTAGTCCCACTCAGCTCGGCCGTAACCAACGTGGAGCACAACTTGTCCGCTGGATTTCTGGAAATGTGGCTCGCGTATTAATCACTGAGGTAATGGTCATGAATCGCGCGCACTATAACGGTGGCCATTTAGACCATGATTTGACGTAGCGGTCACGGCGACAACGAAGCGGTGGTTACGGGGACGTGGCACGCGATTCGCGGGGTCTCCAATGGCTCTAATGGGTGGCTTACCCGTATATAAGAGGCATGACACTCCAAGCACAGAGGTACGCAATCTATCTGAGTCTTCCTGAGAACACGACTTCCAGTACTGACTTGAACATCAGAATGTCTGTCCACTGAGGTCCCTCAGTGATCTTGCAAGTTGGAGCCCGATGGGATCGACAAAACGCTTTCCCTTAGCCTCCTCTACTTGAGCTGACCCCCGTTGCATAACAGCAACACTATCCAACCATTATCTTTAGATGGAATATACCTTAGTATATATATATATATATATATATATATATATATATATATATATATTAACGTCTGTATACTATAGGGTTTTTACGCAAGAGTTAGAAGATTTCAAGAACTTTAAAATTAATAGTTGTATTTAAGGGACTAAAAGGAAAATACATTTATTTTTAAGGACTAAAAAGTAAAAACCCTTTTTTTGTGACAGAAAGATGGAGCTATACCTCCAATTACTAAGGTAAACAAGAACTTAAGTACAATCAAGGTTCATCGCATCGGGGAATCGGGGTGAATCGGGTTTTTTCTTGATCCGCCACGATTCACCTGAATCAGATCGATTTGTATGGGAATCGAATGGGAATTGAGCAATTTGAGTTTTTCCTGATTCGATCTAATTCGGCCGAATCGGATCGATTCGATCCGCCACGACAAACCATGAGTACAATACATAGGAGACTGACTTAAACATAAGAAGGGCAGATCTCAAAACTATAGTCAAACCAACAACACTTCATAAATCAAAGGAAACACTTGAGCCTGAAGAGAAGAAGTCCTAAACCAACAAATGTGTACAAAAGAACCTCGCGATAAGAGACAAGATCAAATAAAAAAGAGACAGGATCCCTTTAGTACATGGGATGAGGAGATTTGGTCAGTACAAAGAAGGGGGTGAGATTTTTTACATTTAAGTCTCTGTGCAATTTTTTTCACATTTGTTGTAGAGATTGAAACACAAAAATTCCCTCCCCCGGCCCTCTCTGTACTGATCGGATCTCCTCTTCTCCTGTGCTAGAGGGAATCCGTCTCAACCAAAATAGATGATACTTGAAAGCTGCCATCACCGATCACTGCATGCTTTTACTTGAAGCCCTGCAAATTAGTCCTCCATCAGTATTACTATGTTCCTTCTTTCCTTTAATTATGGACATGGCCATGGCCATGTCAGGTCCATGTCACTGCAACTGGAGATGGGAATTCTTCTTAGGACAGAGATGGACGGACGGCCCATTGGTCTCCAAGCTCGACCCACAAAGTTTAACAACATGGCCAGACCAGGTCTGACACTGGCGCAAGTGCACACTGAGTTAACTCTGGTTAGACTAGGTAATAAACAGCTTTTAGTGATGGGAGAACTTATAACCGACCCAGTGATTGGTTAATCTGCTCCCAAGATATGTCTTTTATGTGCAAGAAGATTAGGACATAAGAGGGTGATGAGGTCTTAAGAACCCTTTTGAAGGCCCCTTAATTTGATGAAGAATATATTATCTGCAAATTATAAAGTACCCACGGATAGGTTATCCATTATATTTTGGGAATCTGCCTAGATAAGTTAAGTTTTGGTATCTAACATAGTGTTGGATAGTGTATCAAGGGCCATCTTGATTTCTGAATCTTTTATACAAAGATGCTAAGGCCATGAATATAAGCAATCCCATTTTGACATCTTCTTTCTCTATTCCTCTCTACCTAAAGTTATCTGGTTATCCCCATTTTTATAGATAGAATAGAGTTATCACCCTTATTTATAGATAATTTTAAGTTAGAGAAATGCTTAGCGCTCTCTAAAGAGAAAAACAAAGAAGATATGAATTGCTCTCTAAATAATTATATTAGTTGAAAAAAAAAGAGACTCTCCTTAAATTTTTAACGAATAAAATTATTTGATGAGTAATCCACATCATCTTTATTGTCCTCGTTAGAAGAGACTAAGTATTTCTCTTTTAATTATCTATAGATTATCCCCTCTTTTCCCCCTTTATTCTGCCAAAATGGTCCCAAATCTAAAGTGGGACAATTAAGTGTCATATCTTCTCTTATATATCTACCTTTAGATCTGTCACCCGCCAAAACGAAAAATTTGTGACCAAATTAATTCGACCACAATTCGATCTCAGATCTGAGATCGAATTATGATTAAAGAAATTCGGTCGCAAAATCTTTCGTTACGACAACTTCACGTCTCAAACATTTGCGACTGAATTTATTCAATCACAATTCAGTTTCAAATCTAAGATAGAGTTGTGACCGAATTAATTCAGTCACAAATTTTAGGTTTGAACGAATCAAAACAAAAAATCTTTGTGACTGAATGTATTTCGGTCACTAAATATGAAGTTTAGTGACCAAATATTTTCAGCCATTATTCGGTCTCAGATCTAAGATCGAATTGTGATTAAAATTTTCGGTCTCAAATTCGGTATCTAAATCTGCAATTTCTTATTGTGTGCCGAAAGAAATAATCAATATTTACATGATGTTGTTGGTACCCTCATGTTACACATGAATGTTCTCCAATACTGTTGGGGTATGCCATTCTTATCTTTGTTATTTTATTAATTATATATACCAATAAGCAGTTTGATGGAAGGAGTTCTTTTTCTTGTTTATATCCAAATGACAATCATTTTCTCTTATTCCTCTTATCTTTATACGTTAAGTGTTTTGTTCATGCTCTTGGCCTAGGACATAATTAATTATCTCTTAGATCTATTCCCTTCCCTGCATTTCTTTGGGATACTCTCCTACCCAAAAAGGGTATCGCTGCTTGACCCTCAGTCTAAGATGAGTGTTAAGATTTTTTTTTTTTGTGTACATAGAGCAACTTTTTGGATATATTAATTGTCACATCAACATTAACCTTTTGGACATAATTAATTGTATACCGAGCAGTCTCCTTTGCAGTGTCAAAAATATTTTTTTTGTGTACATAGAGCAACCTTTTGGATATATTGTTCAAGGGGAAATAGTGTGCAAGTTGCAAAAAGTAATATATGGTTTGAAACAGAGTCCATGGCTGTGGTTTGATAAATTTAGTTAAGTTGTATCTGGAGTTGGATTAAAAAAAAGTCCATCTGATCATTCAATATTTGTTCTCCACACAATGTCTAACATAGTGATTTTAGTAGTTTATGTTGATGATGTGCTTACTGGGAGTGATTGACCATTCACTCTCACTGAGAGGATCAAAATTTAGATCTCTTTACGAAATCATTTGGAGCTAGTAGGTTTGGTATTTTTTGTGTAGCAAACTAGGCACGCGTGACACATATGCTTCAACTT
The DNA here is from genome assembly GCA_014218235.1 of Colocasia esculenta. NCBI lineage: Eukaryota > Viridiplantae > Streptophyta > Magnoliopsida > Alismatales > Araceae > Colocasia > Colocasia esculenta. The sequence continues at coordinate 172,190,850 of CM024760.1, forward strand.
TGTGGAGGGGGAGTACTATTAAATTAATATTCATATCTTTGGCATTTTTTTGTTATTATGCTTTTATTGTGCACTTAGAGTGCTACAAGTTTCATATCTCCCGGCATATGTATTTGATTCCTTTATGAAAAAGACATCGTCGGAGATGTGTAAACACACCGCATTGTGATGACGTCACTCTATCACAACGTGATATCGGATAATCAATGATTGTTCGGTGTGTGCGCACACTCCTCGACCGAGTGTGCAGCAAGATATTTCTTATAAAGAAATACGATTTCTGGGGGGTCGACTGTCGTTCTTCAAAAGGCATGCATGCATGCACCTCTCACTCCCCTTCCTAGAAACAATTCCAGCTGCTTGCCGACGCCCGCTGACGTCGCAGGCGCTGGGCAGGTCGGCATCACCGACAAGTGACTCCGCCGGGCCGCACGCAGAAGAATACGCTGCCGTGCGGGCTCTTCCCAGTTCCCCGGCCCGCACACAAGATTCTCGATCCATTTACGAGAGAGAGAGAGAGAGAGAGAATTGAAACGATTCCGGTCGATGCTGGTGGTGGTGGAGGTGCCCATCCATGCATGCATGTAACCTTCTTGGAAGGACGCCCTTTGTCTCCGTCCGGCCGACAGGGATCCTCCCTCTCTCGGGCGATCTGCACATAAGAATTACATAGGTTTAATTATTTATCCCGATCTCGATTTGCCAATTAAGGTGACGAGAGCATATATATATTGCATGCATTCCAGCAGCTCGAAATGGCTTTACATATATATATATACGCAGACCGACATCGAAGTTTGATTTTAACCTTTGTCTCGCACGCGTACGTACGTGCTGAGATCTTGATTTGAAAGCTGGAGGAAACCCCCAGCTTTTGGCCCAGAACTTTTCTTCTTGGTGTTGATTGCTGCTGCTTTATGTTGGAAAGGGAATAGTTCCGTATCGGTTAAGATGGGATGTATCGGTTAAGATGAGATGTGAAAAGTGCATAAAATTTTGAGTCTTTTAATTTTGGCATGGTAATTTTGAAATTTGTAAGATAGTATCAGAACAGATCTCTCTCTCTTTCTATATATATATATATATATATATATATATATATATATATATATGTGTGTGTGTGTGTGGTGTGTGTGTGTGTGTTAATGAAGTTTATCTTGAAGTAATAGTTACAACACCTAAAGTTTAAGTCTGAATTATATTGATAATTACATCACTTGTTCCTACACTTGCCCCCACACGTAAAGGTAATTATCAATAAATGGATGGCGATTTTGTTGTGCCATTTCTTTATGGAATTTCCAAATGTCATGCCCAAAAGATTCCATTGCATAGAAGAGGCCATCAGAGTATCAGACTAGTTGGTGGTGGAGATGCACTTTAGAGATATGAGAGAGATTGAGAGAGAGAGACTCTCTATATATTTATATATATGTATGTTGAAATTAAGGAGAATACGAATGGATATGGCTATATAAAGGGGCGTTAATGGGCCGGCTCATTTGCACGTGCGCATGCTGATGGAGATAAAAGAGAGAGAGAGAGAAATAAATAAATAAAAGAGAGGGGAATCAGTGTGTGGTGGGATTGTGAATATTATCCTCCCAAATCATACATGATATCCATGTTGTGGATACCATCAACACCAATCTTTTTCATGTGGGAGCCAACTCTGTCATTGAACAAGATGACCTTTTAGAAAGTGGGCAACTCTTGTTTTGGTACAATCATATAAATCTCCCTCACTTCTATCATTCTTGATCTATCAAAGAGAAATTGAAATTTTGACATGCATGGTGAGTCCCACTTAGTGGTGGCTTTTGTCCTACCTCTTCCCCAAGAGGGATTGGGCTGTCACCAGGCCATGGCGGAGCTTTCTTCGTTTGTATGATCTTATACTTCATCTGCCGACTTCGTGCTTCATCATTAACTGGGGAGGTTAATTGGTCAGGTTTAATATTAGGGCATTTTTTCTTGAAAATAAAGAATTATGAAAACTATTTTTAGAAGAATGAAGACCCAGTATGTTTAAAGAAAAACATGCTCATTGTTTGTGATTTTGTAGCACACCTTTATAAACTTTCATATATATATATATTTACATGAGGACTATTCTTTATATGAGTTATGTAGGAATTAACATGCATAGGGAAGAATTTTTTATTTGAAGCTCCCACCACTTGTACGTAAGAGGCATTTAGATACACACATTTACATGAGCTAAATCCTTCCCCTGTTGTGTTGTACGAGAAGATAGAAGGTATAATTTTTAATCAAAAGTCTGCCCACATTAGGGGAGGTGGTGAACAATCACACTCAACATTGATGCCTTCTTTAAAAATAAATAAATAAAGACAGACTAAGTGTGAGGTCCAATCAAGTACTCTAACATGTGTTAACACGTCCAATCATGCTTCAAATAAATGACTTCAGTTGATCTCATTCTTTTCAAATAATAATAATAATAATAATAAGTAAACCATCTAATCAAAGATCTCACAATCTATTTACATCAACAGCATGCATGCAATAGACCACATAACAGAGACAGAAATTGATTTGACGAAATTAACATTCTTCTAATCATTAAAGGAGTAGCTAACGAGTAAACATATCATTATCTTTATATGTGTGCAACCTCTTATCTTATGTTGTCCCTACAAGATAATCCAACAAAAAGATAGGCCTGGAAAGAGTGTACATTTAAAAGAGGTGGGTGGGTGGAAGAAGTTTTAAAGTAGATATATATATATATATATATGAATATCACATGCAATGGCCACCCACGATAGACCTTTTCTTACTCCCATCAGTTCATGGCATTAAAAAAGTTTTAAGTTAATTAACTGATTAAGAGTAGAGGCTGTACAGAGTAGGGAGAGGGTGAAGGTCCACATCTATGCTGAGATATTAAAGTTCTAGAGATCAGGTTAGATATATAGCACATAACTCGTTTTAATAAGATAGGTAGAAAAACATATCACTATAATATCCATGGTGCACAAAATATATCACAATAGAAATATTTAGTATAAGTATACACTTATATTTAAGGAGAGAGCTCTTATTGATCCATCTAAGATAGATTAATAGATCTGTGCCTAACTTAAATTTTATGAGTCCAACGTAAATATGTACAAGTCTAACTCAAAATTTTATGAGTTGCAAGAGAGAGCTCTTATTGATCCATCTAAGATAGATTAATAAACTTGATAAGTCAATTTATGTGCCTAACTTAAATTTTATGAGTCCAACGTAAGTATGTACAAGTCTAACTTAAAATTTTATACTTACAACTCAAGTATAAGTGTACACTTGATATCACAAATTTTTTTTCTAATAATATACATGGTGTAGAGAAGGTTTAGGTGGATGCGTACATGCTCTCGAATGGATGAAGGGGAACTGAGTGGGGGAAGCATCTATGTAGAAGGGGACCAGAGAGGAGAGATATGGTTGAAGGGGCAGGATAAGTGTCGGTACATCCGCACGTGTGACCCTTTGTGTGGAGCCAGACCCACACGTGGAGATCAGGGGGAGGATTGTGCCGTACGCATTGGTGAAATTGAGTTCGTGTGGGAGGCAAAATAGGGAATTAATTATTAGGGGTACCCACACGAGGAGATGGGAATTAAATAGTAATAATTGCTTTATCCTATAGGTATAATAAAATTTTATACTAATGTATAAGAGAAGATGAAATGATACGATCCTTTCTTAAGGATAAATTAATTAGAAATTTTTATCAGATATTTAATTTATTTTTTTAATCCCGACAAAATTGTAATTTATTATAATAAATATTATTTTTTATTATAGTATATGTTAAACTCTGTTATAGCAATGATTTTTCATGTTAAAGTGAGAGACTGATAATTAATTTATTTTTTCTTAATTATACAATTATGTTATTTTACAAAGGTAACAAAACATAAAAGATAACATATCTACCTTGAGCATACGGGTATTCAAAATATTATATATACATATATATCAACTTTTCATTTCATTAGATCACATTATATCCCCAATCATACCGTCAGTTGCCGCCATTGGTGACATCTTCACCAGTATGTTTTTGAAAAAAGTTTACTGATCTACTTCCATAAATATAATAACGTCACATCTAACTATATTTTTAAATATCTATTTATTCATCTAACAGGACTCACTGTGTTGCACTCGTTTTTAAATTTTTTTGTTTAATGTTCAACTTTTATTTTGACATTCAAATTTTTATTGGCACTCAAACTCCGCTTTTGACATTATCTTCAGCGTGATGTGGTGTAACAAGTAGAATTTGGACCTCAAAATGAAACATTAGACTCTAAAATTTTTTAAAATTTTTTTGACAGAATGTGGCACAATAAATTACAAAATAAACTAATAAACATCTAAAAATAATGATTAATTTATAAAAAATTCATCAAAGTATAATAAACTTTTCTCTCGCCCAATGTCATACTGTACCAAGGAAACAAAGAGGGTAGATATTAGATACCATCATTAAGCCTCAATTTTGTAGGAACCTCGTGCTATTGGAGTTTATTCTCATGTCCCTTGTTGGCGGCATGATTATATGAGTTTTTCCTATTTGGAACAAATTGCTAAAGAAGCTGAAGTCTACGTCATCACACTACGGGAGCAATCTCCTATATATCTCATTACTGTTGGATTGCCTTGTAACTGTTGGCTTTGGGCTGTTCATTGATCTCTGTTATAACTCTTTTTTTTAGAAGAACATTATGTCCTCTGTTTGGGGAATGATCTTTCTATTTTTATCATGTACTTGTAATATATATTAATATGAATGAAATCTATGCTAGTTTCCTTGGGTTAAAAAAAAAAAAAAAACATGTCACATCTGCCTGCTCAACTTGTGAATCAAATCTGAGCATTTATATCTATGAGGAGACTTGTCCTCGCTCCAGACATGGCAATTGAGGAAGGGAAGGAGAGAGAGGGAGCTGGGGGCATGCATGATGCCCGGGGAGATCAATTTCTATCCGTACTGCACGGTCAGGCTGTCTATCCTTGTCCGCTTTCATGATCATGAATGGGCATGAGCAAGACCCGTCGGCATCACTGAGTTTGAGATTTTAGTTGAAGCTATTGGATGTGAAGAATGGAGAAGGGAGAGCAATCAGTGAACATGTAAGTTAATGTACCTTGTCGGAATGTGGATACAGTTCCATCTGTGTATGTGGTCTCCCGAGGGAGAGATAAGAGAGAGAGGGAGAGAGAGAGGTGTAACATTTGAAGGAGATAATATTAAAGGAGGAGATAATCTTTCCTAGTTGAGATAGGGCATAACAGAAGGTGGGGTAAGCCCACCTAAAAACTTCATTCAGGCATGTCATGAGAAACATATATATAAGAAAAGAAAATTATGGCATGCCCCATCTTACAAGGATGAGCTGGACCCACCCGGAGGAGTGATATGGTCGGCCCAATCTAGATCTTCGATGGGGAGCAGGGACGGATGCAGAAATTTTATCCAGTGGAGTTACTCAAACTATATTTAATATTTATATATTTATATATATATTAAAAATAATATAAAAATATTTAGAATAAAAAAATATTTCGATAACAATGAGACAATTTTTTATTGGGGTCCTCCGGAGGGCGCGGCGGCGAGATCTAACCGACGACCGCTGAGGCAAGGAGAGCCGAGGTCGACTTCGGCCTTCGGGGCTTTCTTTCTGCTACCGTCGTGCGGAGCAAGAGGCACACACGAGCTGGGACAAGGCGAAGCGGAGGTAGGGCAAATTGGCAAAAGAAATTTTTTATTTTGGGACTTGAATCGGTTCACCTTCGGATGATCCAGTGGGGTCACCCTTCACAAAAAAAAAATTAAAAACCTGCAACGCCCATGGTAATTTGGGGGGGGGGGATTTCAGTGGGGTCATGTGACCCCACTGCCTATGTGCTGCGTCCGTCCATGATGGGGAGGACCACGATGGGCCTAAACCTACACCTCAGGTGGTGAAGATGATGAGAGAAAATAAATACCTAACATACTCTTGATTGTTTCTTTGACTTTTAAGATAGTTGGTTTCAGAGATGTGTGTCTTAACGATGATCCTCTGATGGTTAAATCAACAGAGAGGAGAAACCTATTTGAGAATAGAATTAAAGTAGGAGAAGAGTAATTTGAAATATTATGTCTAGTGTTGACATCTATCCCTTGTCACCCCCCCCCCCCCCCAATCAACTTTTATCTGAGATTGTTGGTGCCTTTTTAAAGGTGGACTTGAGTAGGAGAAGTATGTGGGTTCTAATATGAGATTTTCCTTTTGATGATCCCTTGCCTTCTCTTTCTCCCATATGCTAAGTGGGCTTGTCTAGGCCAAACCCGATAAAGCTGTTGTTGTAACACTTCATCCAAACATAAAACACATGTCACAGCTGTGGCAAGGTGCTACATAGATGAGACTCATACACACTCGTTATGGGATGGACCTTCTGCATGGCATGTATATAGCAAACTATTCAACATCATAATCTCATAACATAATAAAATACAAGTGCAAACTTTTACATCATGTTCAAATAGTACACAACAGTGACTATTTACTCCTTAGTTTGATACATAACCAGAATCAACTAATATTACAAAGAAAAGAGTCTTCTTCTTCTATTATCTTCAGAGTTTTACAGCGGCTTAAGATGCTAAACTCCAAGTCACCTTAAATTGTCTGATCTAAAATTGTTATAGAAAATAAGACATGAGTTGAAAGAACTCAATAGGCAAATCAGAATTGAATGGGTTTATAAGATTATGCTTAAGAACGAACAATCAATGACTAATCATGCATTTAAACACAATTCGTATTCTTGAGCAGAAAAGAGCATATAATCATAACCATATAAAACATATTGAAAACTGCTTTCAGATCTTATAACAAACTTCACTTAATCAAAGATTTTCTTCAAACAAAAAGCAACAAAATTGAGTTTCTTAACGTAGATCGACAGGCATCAAAGCTACTCTCACAGAGGTATCGAACTTGCATTTTCATTGCCTAGATATTCTAGCACATCTGATCTTGCCGTGCACACAAGCGAAGACTGATCACTCACCTGCAGAGTAGGACACATCTACAAGTGTAGGATTTTTCTTGAGAGCCTTATTGCCCACCTACAATGTAAGGCACACCTTATAAGTAGAATTTTTCTTGAGATCCCAAACAGAGCTTAGCTAAATTACCTACAAATGTATAATGTTCTTGCATAAACTGTCGCCCTATAGTTGACAACTTGTGATCGATACCTACAACAAGCAATCCAAACCACTCTTTAATAGAGCACCGCCTTACTATGTTAATAACTTACAAAGCGAGATTTACAGTAGAAGAGTCGAAGGGTTCTAAATGGAGCCTTAAGCTTACATAATAGGAATTTGTTGTACTCTGTAGATTTGATGACCACAAAAATACTAAGTGTCAGTTATGTTGATAACACCACAAAGCACAAAACTGGTGTTCATGTTAATGACTCAAGTATTTGATTTGTTTATTTGTAATTTGAGGGTCTAATTTGTGTGTAAGTGTACAGAAAAATAGTCCAAAAGTTTCCTTTGCAGTAGACTTCACAAAGGCCAAGTCTTGAACTTAAAGAAAATCTAGATTGTGCAAAACTAACAATTGGACGATCGATTTCAAGAAATTGGTCGACCGAAATGTGTCAGTCAAAGTTATACAGTGCCAGTCGAAGTTGTACAAAGGGCCAGTCGAAATGGAATTGGATGAACGACTTCAGAAAATCGATCGACTGATCTTCCCAATCGAAGTGATACTTTCATTACTAAAGAAGGCTTGATGCATTAGTCGAAGTGGCACTTCAGCTGATGAAGAAGATTTAGAAATCGAACGATCAAATTTCAAGAATCGGTCGATCGATTATGATAGGCCAATCGATTGATGGTAAAGGCCAATAGATGGTGAAACTCATTCTGATTGGTGACCAAGCTTTCTATTGGTGAATATAAGAAGCTTTCGATTGATGATCAAACAGAAAATCCGACGACCGATTTGGTAAAATCGGATGACCGATTTCATGAAATCGGATGACAGATTTGAAGAGTGTATCAGCACATGAAGACAAGCATGATGACACCAAGTCGAGGTCTAGAAATCGGACAACCGATGGTGAAAAATCGGTCGACCGATTCTGCCGACAAAGTTTCCTAATCTGAGAGGACTCTTTCCTCCTTTAGGATTCTTGCCAAAGATCCATCCAATACTCTTCTTCTTTGGATGTGGGCTATAAACACTAGTGGATCTGAAGCCCCAGAAGTTAACCCAATCGTACAAGGAGCGTTCTACTTTTGAAGCTAGGGTTTTTAGGTGAGATTCTGAAGAAGCTTGCATCTACCTCAAAGTCAAACGTTAGAAATCATCTTGTTGCTATGTGGAGTTGCTACCAAGCACCAGAAGGCTATGCTACGTCCAAGCAATGTCTAGAAGGCTTTGTGGAGAGATCGACGTGCGTCGTACAATGACGTTCTTGCTTCTACTGTAACACCTCAATTTTATTTATGAAAATAATTGGTCATGTAATTTTTAAATATTACATGATAACACTATGATTAAATGAAGTATACCTCACACTACCATTACCAAAATAATCATGGAGATAAGCACACATGAGGTTACATAAATTGACAACCTAAGTAAATAAAGTTTTATTAATAGGAAAGGATTAAAAGGAAAGTGTATTATAATAAAATCAATATATATGTATATATAATTACACACTTGATTACGTAATAGGGTTATTGTTCATATACTATTCACTTACGTAATATGGATTACGTATTAACCTCCCCTTACGTGTTAACCCAGGGTTGAATCCCTTCGAAGAGCTCATCCTCATCGTCCACCTGTTGGGGAATTCACGCACGCCCTTCATAGAAAAATCCTATATATACACCATTGTTATCTTTATCCAAACCTCGTCCACTTACTTATTACTACTCTAGTCGAAGACTGTGGAGGAAAAGAAAGGAAGGGAGCTGAACTCTGAACGAAGGGTGAAGGCTCTAAAGCTCTGATTCTCTCTTATTCTTGGTCATCTTCTTCTTGTCAAGTAGGAAACTTTGTCTTCTCTTTCCCCTCTCGCTTATGCTACTCTAAGTGTCTTCTGAACGTTTGTTATTGTCAAAAGAGACTCTTGTGTATCAGGTTATAGCCCTCCACCTCTCCTCTAACTCTCACCTACCACTGCAAAGAAAGTCTGTAACACTACCAGAATTGATCGATCGACCGATTATTTCAGACGACCGATCCCCTCCTTCTTACCTACCCAAGAGAGAAAAAGAAGAGAGATATGGAGCTTAAAAACCTCCCATTTTCCTTGAAATCTATGTGCAATTATAAAACAGTCCTTGCTCTTCTATTCCTGATTGTTTATTTCCATTCACAGGCCAAAAAAGTAGTGCGATTTTGATCTGTGTAAATTTGACTTTTTTCGGAATCGGTTGACCGAATACTGAAATCGATCGATCGATTATGAGATTTCGGTCAACTGACTCTACTCCCCAGTAAGAACCCACTTCGACTGACCAAGTCAGTCGACCGATTTTTTGTAAGTCAACCGACTTTGCCATTTCGGTCGATCCATTTCCCCAGAAATATCAGAACAAAGCTACTGGCTAGGTCGGTCGACTGACTTTGTCATTTCAGTCGATCGATTTCCTCAAAGAACCTAGAACCAAGCTACTGGCTAGGTCGGACGATCGAGATCTTCTGAACGGTCGACCGATTCTCCTGTTTGTTCAGCCTTGACCTTTTCCAATTATACCATATGATTCTATATTACTTAAACTTGGGCCAACCCAACTTAATTATTGATCTTAACTAGTCCTGCTATCCTGACACTTTTCCATTGGACTTTCTTTAATAATAATGAACTGTAGTATGGAATGAATTTTATTACTGTTTGGTTCAGAGCAAATTCTGGTATAATATCATCATTGCACTGTATTACAGTATCATTGTGTGTAGCAGTTTGAACTCTCTCAATGACTGGTATGCATATTTTCTTTCAATATTGCCTTCTTGAGCCCTTTTATTGTTGAAGGGAAATTTTCTACTGGGCAAAATTGCTCATGTTTTCCCTCACTTTCCTTTCAAGCATCTCAGATGGGACTAACTCTCCAGGAAACTATGCACAGAGTGAATCTTAATTTAGCAAACCCTGCTCTCTTTAGATTCTGCCACTCAAATTATTGTATATATTAAACTCAAAACTATCAGTTCATGTAATGTACTATTCCGCTACACTGTCTTATGTTTATAGAGGATATATTTATTGCTTTATCTAGAATCCTCTGTCATATTCGAAAATCGTCAATTTGTAGGACGTGACATCTACGGTGGCTCTCCGTATTTCAAATATTGTGATTTCTGCTCTATTTCTTTCCCCACTGCCATGTGCTTATTAGGTTAATTCAAACTTGATTTGAACATCAGTGTGTTGTGCTCGCATTGTGAGTAGTGGTTGGTGCATGGTGCGTGCGTGCGCTACATATCGAGTTGTCTCATCCTCGAAAACGAGTGGGGTTGGTGTTGTCCCCGGAAACAATGGTGTGAGGGTTTGTAACTTGTACCTGGAAACAGGTTTGTGAAAATCCTCACGGGATGTGGGTAGTGGGCGTAGGTGCACCTATGGTGTGTTAGCCGAACCACTCTAAGTCATACGTGTAATCCATGGTTTGATCCATTTCTTCTACCTCTTTCTACACACGTTAGGATAGTTGGTTTCGTTGTTATAATTGTTATATTCCACTGTGCATCTCACATAATAGATTTACTTAGTTAAGTTTAACTTGCCATATGTGAAAGAATGTTTATATAGGTGATAACCAATTCACCCCTCCCCTCTTGGTTAGGTTGACTGTCGCACATACATTTTCTACATCAAAATGTGGTTTAAGAGGGCATCTAAAATTATCATTGATTTAGCCTCAAATGAAGTAGGAGCAGAGATGTAAGGTAAAATCCAGTATGAACAAGGTAAGAATTCAAAGTTCTAGTCATGCTTATCTTCATATTAGAGATTCTAGCCTAGAAAAGATCCTCTTTCATACTGGCCAGCAAACTCCTCCTAAAAGAGCTCCAAGGATTGCATGCAACGATACCCAGCTCTCAATTGTGACAATAGTGCTTATAAATGGCCATTATCTTATTTAAACAATGAAAACTAAGTGGTTGAGACACTTGGCACTCATGCATACAGAAGGCTCAGATTTCCTTGGCAAAATCAATGGGAAAAGACATGATTTAACTTGGGTTGGAAAGGCTTAAGGGACACATTGCTAAATCTTTCAGACAAGTCATCATAACATCTCAATCCCAAGGTTTATGCAGGGTTCCACTAGGGAGATTCTTCATAATTATATTAGGAAAATAATTATTTATTTCAATGAGATTTTTGGACCACAAGAAACAACCTCTAAGTTTAATCCAAAGGATTGTTTGGATATGTTTGATAATCGAAATGGAACATAACTGGTAAATGAAGTAAAAATATAACTAATAATTGAAGCGGTAATTGAAGTGAAAATAAATTGATAATTGAAGTGGTCATTGAAGTAGAAATGAATTGATGATTGAAGTGGTAATCGAAGTGAAGATGAACTAATAATCGAAGTGGTGAATGAAGTGGAAATGAACTTATGATTGAAGTGGTACTCGAAATGGAAATGAAATGAGAATTGAAGTGAGACAACTGATAATTGAAGCGAGACTTAATTGATAATCAAAGCAAGACTTAACTAATAGTCGATTACAGACTTAGTCTTGTAATCGATAAGGGGCTAAATTGATAATCGAAAGAACTTGAACTGATAATTGATTACGAACTTAGTCTCATAATCGATAGGGGGCTGAACTGATAATCAATTACGGACTTAGTCTTGTAATCGATAGGGGGCTGAATAGGTAATTAGAAAGACTTGAAATGATAATTGATTACAAACTTAGTCTTGTAATTGATAGGGGGTTGAACTGATAATAGGAAGGAATAAGGAGCTTGGGTTCAAATGATCATTTTGTAGACTTAACAAAAGTCTTGTTTTAAGTTCTTAATAGAAGGCTCGTTTTACAAACTTGAAAGAGAAATACTCGTTTTGATTCAAATTGCATAATTATATTGAGTTTGCCCAGCAAAGTCCCAGATTTGTATTCTTGTTAAGGGGGAAATTCTAATTGAATAAGATGGAGCAAAATGGTCAACATATAAGGAAATTAATTCTTAACATAAATATAGATAATCTAAAAGCATCAATTCTAAGTGCAAGGTGTTACAATTTTGGACCTGTCCAAGGGCCTATGATGAGTCCTCCACTCTACATTGGCCTCGGGACTAAGGTCCGAGCCCATGATAACTATGAGAGATCTAGTTGTTCAATGTTGCTCAAGCGAATTGAGAAGGTCCTAGTCTGGGTCGTCTGCACCGGGCACAAGGTGAATTGAGGTCGTCTGGCCTATGTAGTCTATGGCAATCCAATGTAGGTCTAGGGAGATCGACCTGTGTCACTACATTGGGCTCCAAGCCTCCCAAGTGCCATTACAAGAAAACATGCATGTGTCAACGAGTATATGTTAGTGGCTAGGATAGCTACTGACATATGTATATGTCAGTAGCTTGATGTAGTCATTGGCATATGTCCAACATACATCAATGGTTTACTGTAGCCACTAATATACATTGCATATATGTTAGCGGCTTGATGCAGCTGTTGACATATGTACAAAATGTTAGTGGCTTACTATAGTCAATGATATATACATATGTCAACGGCTATAGAAGCTACTAATATATACGCAATATATATTAGCGGTTGCGTGGCCCGTTGACATATGTTCTACATATGTCAGCAATTATGCACTGATAGCCCATCGACATATACTCAACGTGTAGTAGCCCGAAAAATTCATTAATTTAAAATTATAGATAAATTAAAATTTTATCAATTAATAAATTCAAACTAGTTAAAAAGGTACGCATCATTATTGCATGCGTATAAACCCATACAAAAAATTTGTAAAAATAATAGTTATACTTTAAATAATGTTCTCTAATGACCCATCAGAAATTTGGGCATAGAAAAATCATTTGGACTAAGTTTAAGAATTTATGTGACTTATTATATATCGTAATTAAGGAATAAGTCGGAGAACCCATTATCACATGTACCAAAGTGAATTATAAATCAAAATAAACATATGGGTAGACATTAAACAATATGGGTTGACAGCCCATTATGAGAATTGGACCAATGGATAATTTTGGCCCATGAATAAATTCTCTAATAAAGGGATAATTAAAAATTCATTAAGTAAATTAAGTAATGGGTTTCCCTAAATGGTCCATACATGAAGTAATGGGCCCAAAAGCTAAGGCCCATTGTTGGATGAGAGATATTTGAGCCTAAATTCGTACCTAAAATACTAATAAATAGAAAATTGGTTAAGATAATGACTATTTTGACTCTTAATTATCTTAAAAAGAATCCTAACCCTAGTCAAACTCAATAAGGCTCTATCCTAATCTAAAAACGGGATTTAGATAAGAGGAAATATTGATAAAAATAGAAGACTCATATTAAATAGGGAAATTCGTAAATATATTATCTCCTAAATTAAAAAGGGGTAATTAAAGCACTATTATGACTCATATATATCTAGAAAAGAGACCTAGACTTATCCCAATCCCTTACCTATGAAATTAGACCTCTTCCCAACCCTATTAGATGGATAAATGCTAGAAAAGGGGGAGATAAATGAGGAATTTTGGAGTTTGAAGGGAGAGAAGAGTTGTAAAAGGGTAGGACTCTTAAACTAGCTGATACACCCCCCAAATCGTCCTTACCAACCCTTAGTCCATTGCTGGAGCTTTGGAGGACGAGGAGAGGAGTTGCTTTGGAGGACGAGGAGAGGAGTTGTGGACGAGAGGAGCAAGGAGAAAGAGCTTGGAGAAAGAAGGGATTTTCTCATCTTCTTCGTCTTAAACCCTAAGATTCTTTACAGCGTGAAAAAGTAGGCAATCTCTCAAACTAAATCTAATTAAAATCAACCCTAGGTAGACCTTAATTCCCTCTATCAAAGCCCCATGTTTTCCCTAATTTTTGTTGTGCCATGAAGAAGTATTTAATGCTCCAATCTCTGTCATCATCATGTACCCAAACCAACTTGTTTGCCTTCAATCCATGTAAATAATCGATTTCATGCCTTGCAATTTTTATCATAAATACTACATGATGTTAGGCTTCGAATGATTCTATTTTGCCCAATTTCCATCATGCATCCTATGCGAATTAATTCGGATTCCATGACTGTGCATGTTTTAGGTCACCGAAATGTAACCTAATTAAAGCATGCCTATTTCCTGTCTATATTCAAATTACACATGCTTGTTGATACCCCTACATGTCTAGTTTCATTTAAAACTAGTTTCATGCTTTTTGGACATTCCTGTGATTCTATACGGATTTTTGAATGACCCTATATCATGCCATGAGAGGGATGGACCGAACTCAAAAAAGGGTTGTTCCTCCTTCTGGGGTCGGCCCGCCTTCTGAAATCGCGACGGCCCGACCCGTCGCGATCTCAGAAGGGTCGCGAAAGGCCGAACCGCTGCGTCATGAATGCGACAGCCCGAGCCGTCGCGGTTTCTACCACTCACACAGGCCCGGCCTGGTTCAGCAGGACGCGACTGGGCCGGTTGTCGCGACTTGAAACGCGATGGGTACCCCTGTCGCGATTTCAATATTTTAGCCAGAACCATTATTTTCTCATAAACCCTTGTTAATTAGACTATTTAATCACTGTTAGAACCTTATTTGGTACTGAAATGAATAGTAACGAAATGTATATTAATATTTGGTAATATTTACATAAAATCCATTAAATAAAAGTTATGTGCACGATTATTCTTGCTCCTAGGATTTCCTTTCACTTGCACACACTAAACGTTAATGTTGCCATGAGACGTTATTAAATTACTCAATAATATATCTGGTAATTAAGTGTAATTATTCACTTAATCTCCCTATTATTTTAATAAACTTCCCTTCATTTTATTCGTGTGCTTTGTATATTGTTATCACGTCCCTCTGCCTTCGACCACTCGAGGCAAGATGGACAACGTTTCGTTACACCTTCTTTCTTGACTTGGACCACCTCTCCGTTGGGAATACTCCTGACCGGACCAGGGACTACTTGTCAATGCCTCCATAAGTCTCCTTGGCTTTGGTGGACATCCATTGCCAACGAGCGGAATGTACCATTAAAACCCTTTACACCACTAGGGATCAGCATGATCCAACAGTCTTAGTTTGTTCTCTCTTACCTTGAAGATCACGCCGGAACTCTGGCCTGTGTTCATAAGCATGGCTAATGGGCGGTTGTGACTTCTACCAAACTGTCAGCACACGACTGTGCCGTGCAACTGTACTATCGTTTGTGTATCGTTGTTTTACGAATATGACCATGTTCTCATCTACTATCTCTATACTCTCATCTATTCACATTCTCTCTGTACTCTCATCTATTCATCTATTACTCTCATCTATTCTTGGTACTCTATTTGGCCATCAAATTGATTGTCGAAAATAATAAACATGACTATGCTAGGCAACATTATAAAGGGCCCGATCTGGTCTGGGAGAGCGCTCGAAAGGCTATAACTCGTGGGGGTTTAATGATCTGGGTGTTTTGCATGCACCTAACGCAGAGCTATCAAGATTTAATCTATGACAATCAATCACGTTACTATATACTCTGGGTTGATAAAATGATTAACCAATCGTTAAGTGCTATCGCGACTAGTGCACTTTTGTGCAATCGTTACACGCTATC
This sequence comes from Colocasia esculenta, assembly GCA_014218235.1. NCBI lineage: Eukaryota > Viridiplantae > Streptophyta > Magnoliopsida > Alismatales > Araceae > Colocasia > Colocasia esculenta. The sequence goes on from CM024760.1 coordinate 172,206,719, forward strand.
TCGTTATATGGCCAATCCTTTATCATGCTAGTTTTGCAATATTCTTTTTAGAAGTTTTATCGTTCTCTTGTTATCGTGTGACATTAATCTCTTGTCTATACTTGATCGTTCTCTCTAGTTATCATACTTTACAAGACATTAATTGTCACGTCCCGTCATTTAATATATCTATAAATGCCGGAACGTGAACGCATGAGGAATCAAGAGTAAACTTTGAATTATTTGAGCAGAAGAATGCTCGGACTTTACTAATCAAAAATAATTATTCATTGACATTCCACAGGTATTACATGACTCTCCATTACAATTCACACTTAAACGCCGTAAAGGTTGGTCTCTCAGCCCACAAATCCTGATGTCCCGCATTCTAGAACCGTAGATACCTGAAAAAGTAGGATTTGGTGAGCTAACTAGCCCAGTAGGATTCAAATTCTCAAATCAAAGGATTACACGGTATGATGATCAAGGAAAAGGCTTGAGTGAAATCATAGATGGACCAACAAGTATCTGAATATGACAGTGAATGTGAAACAATAGAATTGATACACAAGTATGCTCAGGAATTCACATTGAAACTCAAGTTCTAGTTCATGTGAACACAATAAAAGACTTGACTGATATCAAAGATGAACAACAAGTATCTCATCATCTGGCTCATATATATTCTCACAGATAGGTATCATGATGACTATATCAAACAGGTATTGATGCAATGCCAGACATCCCGGTGTCCTCATTGCCCCAAGACAAGGATAGAACAGGCATCAAAGAGACAATACCAGATCTCAGAACAGTAGCTTGATACAGTGACAATAAACTCAGGTCATGCTCAGGTATATAACTCAAGTATTGGTTCATATATCAGTTCACACAGTATAGGAAGTTTGATGACCATAATCAGGAAGTAGTGATGCAATGCCAAACATCCTGGTATCCTTATCACTCCCGTACGACCGGTAATGAATTCGGGTGCTCCTCCCAGGACTGGACCAGCCCTATTTGCACAGGCATATCAGTTAGGTGGGTCCAAGGACCCATAAATGTCATCATCATTAGTTTATCACATCTCACAAGGTGTTCAAGCTTTTGAACTCTCAAGATAGCAAGTAATATGAACTTAGTTGCTGAATACAGGAGAATGGACTCAACGGTGTACCATTCGGAGTTGACGGTTTCAAGGATAATTCAATAATGAGTAAGGTATCCAAAGTGGGTGATCTTCATAGTAGAATGACAGTAAATATCAAAGTAAATATGAGGGTAACTTGGTAGGCTAATAGGGTGAAGTTTAAGCAAGGATTTGCACATGAAAAAGTGCTGAAATTCGAATCAGGGTCATAGCTGTCGACAGGTGAAAGGGCTGTCGACAGATGGCTATAGACAGAACTCAGGTTTGCTGGACTGTGTGTATCTGTCGACAGCAACCAGGGGCCTGTCGACAGCTACACACAGTCCCAGTTATCTGGGTTCTGGATAGCATGCGCCTGTCGACAGCTTTAGGGCGGCTGTCGACAGGTAGCTGCAGAACTTCTAGAAGTGCTTTGCAAATCTGTTCTAAAGGCCCTAATTATAAAACTTATAACCCAAGACATGTTTATATCAATTGGAAGAGTCTAATTGAAGTTCTCACAGTACTTTATAAGCTAAACAATCCGGATGAAACAAGAGATTGATAATTCGAACTTGGCCGGCTATAAGCTAATGTAGTGTAGTATTGGAAGCATGAACTTGATAGCAATGGTTTATTGGAAAATCCTACAAGATAGATACTAAAACTCAAGTGTTTCATGGATTTAAATCAAGGTATGAAGTACCAAACATCTGAACAGAAGTTAGTCACAAGTTCTAATGGTATTATGACTTCTATCAAACTTCTATAACATATACAAGGATCAAGGGTGGAAGAAGAAGAAGAAGAAGAGATGATCTGGAAGTAGAGAAAGTATCTTCTCCTCCCCAACATAAGATTAGTCATCAAAATTAGAAGGAAAACAATAGGATTACAGATATATCAGCTTGACTACTCAACCCGAGTTATTTATCATGTGTGGAGAACATGATTAAGGAAAAAGGAGATGAATCCTACACTTATACATGGATTTCTTAACATGAAGGAAATATAAGAACAAGAAGAAAGATGATCATTAAGAAGGAGTCCTATCAGTGCATAAGAACTCAATGGTAACAAGGTAATCAAACAAGCTTACTGAACCCCATGCCATATGGGATCAAAACTGATGCTTTAATTCCAAGGCTTAGAAAAGAAGGAGATTTACAAGTTGATGGTCACAAGAATGAATTCTACTAATACCTACATAAGTTCAACCAAAGGAATTTCCCCAATTCACAGAACAAGACATGTTCGGAAGAGATGAACTCATAACTCTTAAGATGGTTTCCAAGGTTGGAAAACAAGTATATATGTGGACATGAACTTTTAGCAAAGGCAAGATATAAGGATTGAGAAGAGAATAGAGAATAGAATCCTACCTTACTGAAGGGTAAGTTGCAGGTATTCCTGACGAAGATCCTACACCCAGCAAGAGAAGTGTTTTCCCTCTTCAGCGTGGATGATGTGTCAGCAATGTTCATCTTAAGCGTAGTAGTTACAGCAGCAACATGAACAGAAAGGGAAGTAATTGCAGGTGCAACAGCTCTCAACAGCAACTCCAGTAGCTCCTCCAACAGCACCTCCAGCAGCAAGGAGCAAGAAAGACAAGAACATGGCAAGAACAAGGGGTGTGGAAAGATACGTAGGAGGGGAGAGGAGTGGCTCTTATAGCCCAACCAAACTCCCATGCGTGATGGCACGTTGGTCATCAAGGTGTCGAGGTATAAACCCCTTTAACCATGCAAGGCCACCTAGCTCATGCAACTCTCTGAGCCTTACACCTAAGGGACAAACGTGTTAAACTCCTACTTAAGTGAGGTGGCTGCCCCAGCCCCTCACACGTAGACAGACTAAAATTCCCATAAAATCACCATCGTAAATAGCCCCTAATTCGACTGGTCCAAAGATCCTCACGTAAACATATTCAAATGATGTCCATTTGTGTTGAAATTTCAGCCATAGGCTAAGGTAATTGTTTTGCAAATTATGGTGATTTTAGTTTAATTTTTAGAATTTATTTTACACTAGGTGAAAAATCACCCAAAATGGTCGCGTCGACTGTACCTTGAAATCCGTACGTCGAAAAATTCAGATAATTACATATTTGATGTCTCCACATTTTTATAGAAATTATGATGTTCTCAGATTTTTATTTCGTTGTCGTTTTCCAGTATCGCCCTGTGGAGGCACGCACTTCGAGGTACGATACTGGGATAACGTTCATTACCACTAACTAAGTCTATCATCTAATTATTACAATTTAATAACAACCCTAAAGTATTTTAACCAAATTATTTCTATTTTCTTAACATTTTAAATTTTTGGGGCGTTACAACTCTCTCCCACTAAAAAGAGTTTGGTCCTCCAAACTTCTTGACTTAGTTTGGATAGATCACAAAGATGTAAGTTTTCAGTTTTTAGAATCTTTATCTATTTCAGATTAGTTTCACTAATCTTATTATGATTACCATGTCATATAATGTTTACACTCTCTATATAATTTATTATCATAACATCGTCAGTTGATGAGGATCTAAATATTAGCACTTTAGATATTAAAGAGCCATGTTGTGATTATGGGTTCAATTAGATACAACCTTCACTATGTTCTTTATCATTGGCAGTAGTATATCATACTCAAAGTCTCCCCTACTAAGGAATAACCTTATTCCTTAGAGTTATGTAAATACATATTTCCTTGGGAAGGGTAATAAGGTATGACAAGGTTGATGAGTGTGAAGAATATGGAGATAGACAACCAGATTTTTTATTTATTTATTTATCCCATAAGATTTCTGTTACAGAACTCTATGGTCAGCCTTATAAAGTTACAGTGATTGGCAAAACTTACTAAGTTTTGATATGTTGTAACAACTAAACTCAAGTATTCCTTACTATACTCGGTCCTATTGACTTTTCCTGATTTTGATATTTCAACAAAAGGTAATAAATATTTAACACAATTTTTATAACATAAGAAAATTCATAAAGTCAAAGATCTATTAAGTGTGTTGACCCTGATCACTTCTTAGGTTATCACTACATGGAGCTCAGGTTGACATTAATCAAGTTTCTAATTAACATTTAGAGAAAAATATGGCTTGTGGTTAACTCCAAATGGAGATTAGGTTGACTCTACCAATATATGAGGTTGACACTAAGATACTACAAGATCAACTCTACGTGATGGATACTTAGTCAAAATTGCAATCACCTAATTGAGGTCAATTCTAGAAACCATGGAGTTGATTTTTTTTTCCTACTTCTTTTCTTCACTAATTTGTTTGGGTGTCTACTCCAATAGAAGTAAACTGATTCAATCATTCACTGTATATGTATGGTTTGTGAGATTTAAAGCAATCTTGAATCTTTGGATCATCAATTGTTTGAATGTTTATTAAAGAGTCACACTTGATTTAGTGAGGGATGGACGTAGATGATGATTAATTGATTCATCTCAATGGTATAATAATTTAGAATCTAAGAAAATGGAAGTCAATGGAAGATTACATCACGAGGATAGTCATGAAATCTATATGATCGATTGAACCATTCATTTACTAATTCTTATTTAGAGTTAGAGATAATAACATATCAATGCAAAAGTCATATTGATGTAAATTAAGGATGAACATGTTTGACTTTTCTTTCAGTAGGAGAGGGCTCTCTTGGAGAAGTCATATGTGTGTTTATCATTTTTCACCGGACCTTGGATTCTTAGCATTCTACTAGTTTATTTGAATTATGAAATTTTCAGGTAGGTCAAATTGTAAAATTAGAAAGACACTATTTTGATGGAAACACAAATCATGTTTTTTCTTCTCGGTGGGAGAGTTGACTTTTTATTGGTAAGAGATATGATTTTTCTGATATTTTTATTGAATTCAAATGGGGGGTACTTCCTTATTTACATGTAATATCTTAAGTAAATGAAACATCAAATTATAACATTTACTTAAATGATATGGAATGTAATGGAATGTAAATAAGGTATGAGTTCAGTCTTACAAGGGTCCTGCTGACTCTTACAAGAGTCCTACTGACACTTCTGACTGAACCTGCTGACTGGTAGGTGTTGGCTGTCGACAGACAAGAATCGTCTGTCGACAAGTGAAGGACATATGTCGACAATTACTAACAGTTTGTATTTCTGGGTTCTGGAAGCATGGTCCCTGTCGACAGGTGATTGCTGGCTGTCGACAGGTGAGATCTAAACTTTCAGAAATGTGATAAAACTACCACATAAAATTCTACCAAGTGTTCCTATGAATCTTTACATGATTGACAACATTAAAATGGTCTTAATTCTAGTTCTAACACCATATTTCATGAGGGATACAAGTAGGACAATATGGATATACTATAGCATGGAAATCTAAAAGCAAGATGATAACTAGAAGTGCAACACTTCCTAAAACCTTTTCTTCCTTCTAATGGGATGAGTTTCAAAGTATGCTTGAGTCATAACACAACTCTAGCTAAAATATGATTTCAAGGAATGGAACAACACATCTATGGTTGTTTCAAGTGTGTACACATGGTAAACACTTTAATTATGAAGTTCTGTGTAAGAATAAGAAGCAAGAATGAAAGAAAGAAGGAATCCTCTAAATTTTCATTTCATACTCAATACAATCTATATCCAACTATACTTATCTACCTTAACCTCAGGCTTTCTACCCATCCTCACAGGTTATCCCTAGATTTATCGAACTAATGCTCTGATACCATTCTGTCACGTCCCGTCATTTAATATATCTATAAATGCTGGAACGTGAACGCATGAGGAATCAAGAGTAAACTTTGAATTATTTGAGCAGAAGAATGCTCGGACTTTACTAATCAAAAATAATTATTCATTGACATTTCACAGGTATTACATGACTCTCCATTACAATTCACACTTAAACGCCGTAAAGGTTGGTCTCTCCGCCCACAAATCCCGATGTCCCACCTTCTAGAACCGTAGATACCTAAAAAAGTAGGATTTGGTGAGCTAACTAGCCCAGTAGGATTCAAATTCTCAAATCAAAGGATTACACAGTATGATGATCAAGGAAAAGGCTTGAGTGAAATCATAGATGGACCAACAAGCATCTGAATATGACAGTGAATGTGAAACAATAGAATTGATACACAGAGTATGCTCAGGAATTCACATTGAAACTCAAGTTCTAGTTCATGTGAACACAATAAAAGACTTGACTGATATCAAAGATGAACAACAAGTATCTCATCATCTGGCTCATATATATATCCTCACAGGATAGGTATCATGATGACTATAATCAAACAGGTATTGATGCAATGCCAGACATCTCGGTGTCCTCATTGCCCCAAGACAAGGATAGAAAAGGCATCAAAGAGACAATACCAAATCTCATAACAGTAGCTTGATACAGTGACAGTAAAACTCAGGTCATGCTCAGGTATATAACTCAAGTATTGGTTCATATATCAGTTCACACAGTATAGGAAGTATGATGACCATAATCAGGAAGTAGTGATGCAATGCCAAACATCACGGTATCCTTATCACTCCCGTACGGCCCGTAATGAATTCAGGTGCTCCTCCCAGGACTGGACCAGCCCTATTTGCACAAGCATATCAGTCAGGTGGGGTCCAAGGACCCATTAAATGTCATCATCATTAGTTTATCACATCTCACAAGGTGTTCAAGCTTTTGAACTCTCAAGATAGCAAGTAATATGAACTTAGTTGATGAATACAGAAGAATGGACTCAACGGTGTACCATTCGGAGTTGACGGTTTCAAGATAATTCAATAATGAGTAAGGTATCCAAGTGGGTGATCTTCATAGTAGAATGACAGTAAATATCAAAGCAATATGAGGGTAACTTGGTAGGCTAATAGGGTGAAGTTTAAGCAAGGATTTGCACATGAAAAAGTGCTGAAATTCGAATCAGGGTCATAGCTGTCGACAGGTGAGAAGGGGCTGTCGACAGATGGCTATAGACAGAACTCAGGTTTGCTGGACTGTGTGTATCTGTCGACAGCAACCAGGGGCCTGTCGACAGCTACACACAGTCCCAGTTATCTGGGTTCTGGATAGCATGCGCCTGTCGACAGCTTTAGGCCGGCTGTCGACAGGTAGCTGCAGAACTTCTAGAAGTGCTTTGCAAATCTGTTCTAAAGGCCCTAATTATAAAACTTATAACCCAAGACATGTTTAATATCAATTGGAAGAGTCTAATTGAAGTTCTCACAGTACTTTATAAGCTAAACAATCCGGATGAAACAAGAGATTGATAATTCGAACTTGGCCGGCTATAAGCTAATGTAGTGTAGTATTGGAAGCATGAACTTGATAGCAATGGTTTATTGGAAAATCCTACAAGATAGATACTAATACTCAAAGTGTTTCATGGATTTAAATCAAGGTATGAAGTACCAAACATCTGAACAGAAGTTAGTCACAAGTTCTAATGGTATTATGACTTCTATCAAACTTCTATAACATATACAAGGATCAAGGGTGGAAGAAGAAGAAGAAGAAGAGATGATCTGGAAGTAGAGCAAGTATCTTCTCCTCCCCAACGTAAGAATAGTCATCAAAATTAGAGGAAAAACAATAGGATTACAGATATATCAGCTTGACTACTCAACCCGAGTTATTTATCATGTGTGGAGAACATGATTAAGGAAGAAGGAGATGAATCCTACACTTATACATGGATTTCTTAACATGAAGGAAGTATAAGAACAAGAAGAAAGAGGATCATTAAGAAGGAGTCCTATCAGTGCATAAGAACTCAATGGTAACAAGGTAATCAAACAAGCTTACTGAACCCCATGCCATATGGGATCAAGACTGATGCTTTAATTCCAAGGCTTAGAAAAGAAGGAGATTTACAAGTTGATGGTCACAAGAATGAATTCTACTAATACCTACATAAGTTCAACCAAAGGAATTCCCCAATTCACATAACAAGACATGTTCGGAAGAGATGAACTCATAACTCTTAAGATGGTTTCCAAGGTTGGAAAACAAGTATATATGTGGACATGAACTTTTAGCAAAGGCAAGATATAAGGATTGAGAAGAGAATAGAGAATAGAATCCTACCTTACTGAAGGGTAAAGTTGTAGGTATTCCTGATGAAGATCCTACACCCAGCAAGAGAAGTGTTTTCCTCTTCAGCGTGGATGATGTGTCAGTAATGTTCATCTTAAGCGTAGTAGTTACAGCAGCAACATGAACAGAAGGGAAGTAATTGCAGTTGCAACACTCTCAACAGCAACTCCAGTAGCTCCTCCAACAGCACCTCCAGCAGCAAGGAGCAAGAAAGACAAGAACAGGGCAACAACAAGGGGTGTGGAAAGATACGTAGGAGGGGAGAGGAGTGGCTCTTATAGCCCAACCAAACTCCCATACGTGATGGCACGTTGGCCATCAAGGTGTCGAGGTATAAACCCCTTTAACCATGCAAGGCCACCTAGCTCATGCAACTCTCTGAGCCTTACACCTAAGGGACAAACGTGTTAAACTCCTACTTAAGTGAGGTGGCTGCCCCAGCCCCTCACACGTAGTCAGACTAAAATTTTCATAAAATCACCATCGTAAATAGCCCCTAATTCGACTGGCCCAAAGATCCTCACGTAAACATATTCAAATGATGTCCATTTGTGTTGAAATTTCAGCCATAGGCTAATGTAATTGTTTTGCAAATTATGGTGATTTTAGTTTAATTTTTAGAATTTATTTTACACTAGGTGAAAAATCACCCAAAAATGGTCGCGTCGACTGTACCTTGAAATTCGTACGTCGAAAAATTCAGATAATTACATATTTGATTCTCCACATTTTTTGGAAATTATGATGTTCTCAGATTTTTATTTCGTTGTCGTTTTTCGGTATCGCCCTGTGGAGGCACGCACTTTGAGGTACGATACTGGGATAACGTTCATTACCACTAACTAAGTCTATCATCTAATTATCACAATTTAATAACAACCCTAAGGTATTTTAACCAAATTATTTCTATTTTCTTAACATTTTAAATTTCTGGGGCGTTACATTAATTACTTAAAGCATGCCTGTTTACATGAGATATTAAGTCCTACTGAGCATTATCGCTCACCCTGGGCTATTTGTTACATGTGTTTCAGGTAAGTCGGATGATGACATTATCCATACCAACGAGAATGGACTGGAGTGATGAGCGACCTGGAGTCATTGCGATGGAATGACCTTAGTATCATAGAGTCTAGTTAGATATTGTTTAATTATCCTTTCCAATATAATGATGTTATTGAGCCCTATATTTTGGCTAAGAATTAGTGGTTGTAATAGTTTAGGTGATTTATCAATAAAATAAAGAGTTTATTACAATTATTGTTCATTAGCTGCTCTGATTATTGCGACTTTATGCGCAATTTACGTTACCATACACTTTGCTCACGTCTCTCCAATTTATTCCATTGTTAAATTGGAGGGGCGTGACACAACCTATGTCAACGGCTTTAACTAGCCGCTGACAAATGTTGCACATATGTCAGTGGCTAGTCATAACTATTGACATGTTGATTTTTTATATATATGTCTCATATATGTGGCTAACATATTTATGCACTTAATTTTTTACTTAAATAAGTTATAAATATTACTATTAGCTTCATGCCTCTCTTCCTACACAGAAGATCGAAGAGGGATATGTTGACAGTCATATATAACAGAGACTTCTAACGTATTCTTGTGTGAATAGTCAAATGTGTCAATTAGTGCATGATTGATCAGATCGAAGTATCATTTGATATTGTGTGTGTTAATCGAGTACAATTGATTGCTCCATAGTTGATCGGGTCGTCCAATCTTCATCGGATTAAGGTGTATAATGTGATTAATCGAATACTGGGTCCTTTGTTTTATCTATGTGGTTGATCGATTGTTATATCATCTCATATGCTGATTGAATATTATGTCATCTTTGGATATATGTAAATCGGTTCGTCTAGTATTGATCAAATTAATAAATAAGATGCTCGTCTAGTATTTCTCCCCTCTCTTGCGATCAAAACCCTCCTCCTCTCAGTGCCCCCTACAATCGTTGCCCCCACCGCCACCTCCAGCCGCCTCCAATCGCCCCTCCACTGCCAATATAGTACAACCCCTCCCCCCTTTCACCTTCTCCCTTCCGGGAGAGGCGCATGGGCCGTGGGGTGGGGTTTCACAGTGGCTTGGGGTTGGACAGTGGTGTACGTGCAGGGGGGTTGGCTGACGAGGGTGGAGTAGGGGAGGTCTCTATGCAGGGGACACAAGGAGGTGTGGTTGTTCTTTCACACGATGACCATCATGGAAGTGGCCCACACCCTCCGAGACTATGGCATGGTGTTCCTGGCGGCCCTAGTGGGGATGGGCATAGAGATGAAAGTCAGGGCATGTGACGGACCACATTGTTCAAACCCGTTAACCTGATAACGAGCCTGACACGACTCCGCCTCCCGCGAACGAACCGAAGCCTCGCAAGGGATATCATTCACACATGTCCGTAGAAATATAAAGGAAACAACTGAACAGAAGTAAACTTTCCATTCCACAAATATTTACATGAGATTTACATAGCCAATTCCTCAACTAAAACCATAAACCAGTACAACAAAACCTGGGGCATACCTCGAGGTGTACAAAGAGAGAGAATTACACTGCTGGTGGTGGCGTAGACCCTGCTCTGCTACGGTGCGGCCTAGAACTAGAAGACGGATGGGAAGCCTCCTACTCTCCCTCACCTGAAAGGAGTAGGGGGGTGAGCCTCGCTAGTCACTGGCTCAGTAGGGAAATTCCCCTAAAAGAAACCGAGCAAAACACAATTCAAGTAACTAAGCAGGAAGCTATGCTATAGCAATTTATAGAGTTATCTAAGCAGAATATTAAAGTTGTAACTTACTTACCGATTGCTTACCTTGAACGTAGTTTAAATAAATAAATAGAAAATCTAAACAGGTGTACGAGCTAAAGTAGGTAAACGCCAAACTCGTGTCGCGCAGCCTGGCTCACGACACCAGCAACTGACCCGGACAAACACACAGGTCTACCTCTCAGTCTCGCAGCCACGGACGAAAGGTCCAACTGCTGCTCCACTAAACCAAACAAGAACTGTGGAGACCAACCAAACCACCACACCTGCAGGTCACACAGCCCGCAGGCCCATGCCTAACACCTTTAGGGACTCTGGCCTAAACTCCCTAAAGTGAGGCACTGGAAATAGACTAGCTGGGGTCCAGTACGTCTACTGGTGTCCGTCCCCCCAACTACGAGCGCGCTACAAGTGACTAAACACAAACTCTCACAAGTCACTATCTCACTACCGTCTTTCCCACATCCAGACGACAACTCTCCCCGAGAGTGAGGGTGTTCAGGAAGACGACAAGACCCTGACAGTACCACTGTATCGGAACAAACCCCGAGCACACCCACGTGCATGTCTCACCTCGGAACCTGGGACTCCCAACTGAAGAGGTAACCATGGAAGGCATAACACTACCTGCCACGTACGCAAAAACTCGTGCACGCTACACAAACCACGTGAACACACACGGGTCACTGTAACTAGTCACACACTCACAACCACGTGAGCCTAAAGCTCACCATGAGAACCGCATTTCCAAGGTGCACAACAAGTGCCAAAGCACCGCTAAACACTTCTACACACGTCGGTTAACCATAAACGGCACGTACCATAACAAACACATGCAAATGCAACCCCTCAGCTGTGATCGCGACAGGGGCCTGGGCCGCGATCAGGTCGCGACACCCCGACATGTCGCGATCGCAAACGCGAACACGACATATCGTCTTGTTGCGATCTGATTGCAACAGGGGAGACTGTCACCTTCGCAGGCGAAAAACCCTAACCGGGCCCCCTTCCCCAGAAAACTCCAAAAACCCTGCCAAACATGGTTTTCAGTCCATTTTTCATGCTCTTTGTGATGTCCTAGCATGCTTTCTATGGTTCTTAATGTTGTAAACACAACACATGCCACACACATACGAATTCTACAGAAGAAAAGGGTAGAATCTCCCTACTTTGATGAAGAACATAAAAACGGACGATAACCTGGCGTTTCTCCCGCTCCACACGTGATCCTCGCGGTGAGAACACATCCAACCGAGGCCCACGAGCTCGAATCGCCCAAAATCCCACGAGCAAAACCTCCCCTTGCCAATCAGAGCTTGTGAAAGCTCTGTTCTGCCAGGGTTTCTTAAAAAAGCAGCTCAGTTGGGAACGCGACGTATCGCTACGTCGCGACCAGGTCGCGACGCGGCTGCCCGTCGGGATCAACCTGTCAATGTCAGCATGCCCGCCCCGTACGCGACATGCGGCACGCATGCAGACGACGAGCCAAACCAGCGACAACCAGAACGCGACGTCCCCGAGTGTCGCGATGAGAACGCGACGGATCCCTCTGTCGTGTTCAGGGACAGAGAACAAACCTGCGCTTTGGGCCGACCAGCTAGCCCACAACGCTCCGAAAACCTGCGTAAGCACCTGCTACACACAATGTGGGCCACACACTGGCCACCACAACAGATATAAGACGATCCGAACAGTCGATATGCTACATTACTATCACCTAAAAGATATTTCATCCTCGAAATTTAAATTGGAACCCGATATCAAAAAATTTCTTTAAAATTAACAGGGTACTATCTCCTAAAATAATTAAAAGCTTACTCAAACAATATGGATGCGTCTTCATCATTTCCTCTGCTAGTTCCCAAGTATCTTCACCGCCCTGTCTGTTTTCCCATCTGACTTTCACCAAATCAATATTCTTATTTCTGAGCTTTTGGTCTGCGGCCTGTGATCTGTATTGGATATTCTGACATAGTCATGTCTGGCTTTAATTCACTTCTCTGGTAACTAACCACTTGTGATGGATCCTTAATGTACTTTCTGAGCATGGAAACATGGAATACATCATGAACATTTGTGAGGTCTGCTGGCAGATCTAACCTGTAAGCTGTCTCGCCCAATCTTTCTATTATCTTGAACAGACCTACATATCTGGGGCTCAACTTGCTTCGCTTGCTGAATCTAAATACACCCTTAGTCGGAGAAACCTTCAAAAATACATAATCCCCCACTTCAAACTGCAATGGTCTGCGTCTGCTATCAGCATAACTCTTCTATCGACTTTGTGTTGTCTGAAGCTTTTCTTTAATAAACTTAACTATTTTTGCACATTGCCTGATTAACTCCGGACCTAGAACCTGCCTCTCTCCTACCTCATGCCAATTCAGTGGTGTCCTGCATGGTCTGCCATATAATGCCTCATAAGGTGCCATTCCAATGCTTGCTTGATAGCTATTATTATATGCAAATTCAACCATACTCAAATGACGTTCCCAAATTCCTCCACAAACCAAACAACAGGCTCTCAACATGTCTTCTATTGTCTGGATGGTCCTTTCTGTCTGTCCATCTGTCTGCGGATGATATGCTAAACTATATCTTAATTCAATGCCAATTACGCTCTGCAAACTTCTCCAAAAGCCTGAGGTGAATCTTGGATCTCGATCTGAGACAATAGTGACTGCAATTCCATGCAATGGTATTATTCTTTCTACATATAATTTGTCTAGCCTGTCCACTGACCATGACATATTAACTGGTAACAATCTGCAAACTTTAGTCAGTCTATCAATGAAAACCCAAATGTCATTATGACCCGCTGAGCTGGGCAAACCCACTATAAAATCCATAGCTATATCATCCCATTTCCATTGTGGTATGGGCAAAGGTTGCAACAAATCTTCTGGTCACTGATGTTCTGCTTTTACTTGCTGACAGACGGCACATCTTGCTATAAATTCTATAATTTCCTTTTCATGTTTGGCTACCAGAAAAGACCCTTCATACCCTGATACATCTTAGTACTGCCTGGATGAATAGTGTATCTTGACCTGTGGGCTTCTTCTAGTACTTTCTGTATGACTTCTGCATCAGCTGGAACATACACTCGGCCTTTCAATCTGACTACATTATCATGGCCCAAAGTTACCTCCTCCATTCTTAAAATATCTACTAAGTTCTCATCTACTTTCTGAGCTTCAACTATCTGCCTATAAAGAGAAGGTTCAACTGCACTGTTCGCCAATACTGCTCTCTGCTGACTGTTTGGCGAATTATCTACTACTTCTTCATATAGTTTCCATTCTCTGATCATAAGTTGATTCATAACCGCTTTTCTGCTCAATGCATCTGCCACAACATTTGCTTTACCCGGATGGTATCCCAAACTGAAATCATAATCTTTCAAATATTCCATCCATCTGCGTTGCCTTAAATTCAGATCTTTCTGTGAGAATATATATTTCAAGCTCTTATGATCCATGAATATTTCAAATCTTTCTCCATATAAGTAATGCCGCCAAATCTTCAAAGCAAATACTACCGTTGCCAACTCCAAATCATGAGTCGGATAATTCTCTTCATGTTTCTTTAGCTATCTGGAAGCATAAGCAACCACTTTTCCATGCTGCATCAATACTGCCCCTAAACCTCTTCTGGATGCATCTGTATATAACACAAAACCACCACTACCTGAAGGAATTTCTAGTATTGGTGCTGTAGTAAGCCTCCTTTTCAATTCAGCAAAGCTGCGCCTGCACTCGGAAGACCACACAAAATGGACTCCCTTCCTAGTCAACCTAGTCATTGGGGCTGCTATTTTAGAGAATTCTTGAATAAATCTTCTATAGTAACCTGCAAGACCCAAAAAGCTTCTAATCTCTAACACTGTTCTTGGCTCTTCCCACTTCAACACTGCTACCACTTTCACTGGATCCACTGCAACTCCATCACCAGAGATCACATGACCCAAAAATTGTATCTCTTTCAACCAGAATTCACATTTATCGAACTTAGCATACAACTGGTGCTCTCTCAATGTCTGCAATGTGATTATTAAATGGGTTGCATGCTCCTCTTCTGATGTTGAATATATCAAGATATCATCGATAAAAACTACTATAAATTGATCCAAATATGGATGAAATATTCTATTCATCAAGTTCATAAAAGCTGCTGGCGCATTTGTCAACCCAAATGGCATTACTACGAATTCATAATGTCCATACCTGGTCCTGAAAGCTGACTTTTCAATGTCTTCCTCCTTAATTCTCAACTGATGATATCCCGATCTCAAATCAATTTTGGAGAACACCTTTGCTGATTGAAGCTGGTCAAACAAATCATCTATTCTTGGAAGCGGATACCTGTTCTTGATGGTAACCTTATTCAACTTTCGGTAATCTATACACATCCTCAAACTACCATCCTTCTTTTTAACAAAAAGTACTAGCGCGCCCCACGGTGAATGACTTGGCCTGATGAAACCTTTCTCTAATAGCTCCTGCAATTGCTTCTTTAACTCTCTCAATTCTGCTGGTGCCATCCTGTACGGTGCCTTTGATATTGGCATACTGCCTGGCTCTAACTCAATAGTGAAATCTACCTCTCTGTGCGGCGCTAGCCCCGACAAATCTTCTGAAAATACATCTACAAATTCTCTAACCACTGGCACAGACTCTACAGATTTATTTGACTCAACCAGACTCACAGAAGCAAGATACGCTACACATCCTGCATTAATTAACCTTCTAGCCCTGAGCTTAGAAATAATAAACTTAGGAGAATAGAAGGGCATACCTTGAAATTCAAAAGCTATTACATCTGGTCTACAAAATCTGACCATCTTCTTTCTACAATCTACCAGAGCACCATATGCCTCTAACCAATCCATACCCAAAATCAAATCATACTCCCTCAAAGAC
This sequence comes from Colocasia esculenta, assembly GCA_014218235.1. NCBI lineage: Eukaryota > Viridiplantae > Streptophyta > Magnoliopsida > Alismatales > Araceae > Colocasia > Colocasia esculenta. Next base: position 172,222,628 of record CM024760.1, read on the forward strand.
AAAGCATACAACTTTGCCAGCAACTGATTCCCATGAATCACAATTGGAACCTCATCTAAACAATAGGAAGTAAGCATAAAATCACCGGAAGGAACCTCAACAACCAATTCACACTGTCTTTCTTCCATGGGATGAGCCAAACTATCCAAGAAATCTTCAGAAATAAATGAATGAAAAGCACCCGGATCAATTAATTTTGTAGCTGAGAAATCAAAGATCGGTAATATACCTTCAATAAGATTTGATGCTTCTGCCTGCGCTCTGGTGATTGTCATCACCAGACCTCGACCTCCTCTCTGGAAAGGGGTTCCTCTACCTCTCTCTGCTGACGGCTGATATGTCTGCTGCTGCTGCTGAGTCCCTCTGCCATAACCATATCCTCTAGACGGACTATCTTTGGCATAATGTCCTGGCTAACCACAAGCATAGCATGTGACCTCTCGAAAAGCTGTGGGCTGATCTGCGATACTCTGGTGGGACTCTTCTGGAACCGATGGCCTGTAGCCACGCCCCTGCTGGAAACCACCCTACTGGAAACCTTGTTGCCTGCCTCTGCCTCGTCCTCTTCCTTGGAACAATTTCTTGATCTGCTTACCCCACTTTGCTATCCCGGACGATGATGCTCCTGAGGGTGCCTTTCCTTTGTTGATGCCCTGCGACTGCTGGGGAAGTCAAAAGCTACCTGAACCTCCCACCTGAGACTGACTCTACCTAGCCTGCAAAGTCCTCTCCAACACAGCTGCTCGCTATGCCGCCTCCTCTACTGTCCTGTACATCAGTGGAGCTACTGCATCCTGCAACTCGGACCGCAATCCCCTAATAAAATACTCCACCATTATTGCATGATCGGTCACCACATAAGGAGCATACCTACTCAATGCCACAAATCTCATCTGATACTCCATTACGGACAATCTCCCTTGCTGCAAAGTTCTAAACTGCTCCCTCTTTGCCTGCTGGATCTAAAGTGGAAAGAACGTGTCATTGAAGACCGTCAGAAACTCTGCCCAAGTAATCTCATCTTCTGTCTTTCCTGCAAAAATAGTCTGCAACTTAAGCCTCCACCATTCCTGAGCAAATCCCCTCAACTGATAGGTAGTAAGAATGACTTTGTCCTCCTGCGGGCATCTCATAGTCACAAATACCCTCTCGATCTCATGTATCCAATGCTCTGCAGTATCTGGGTTAGGGCCATCTGAGTAGGTAGGGGGCTGTAACCTCAGAAACCTCTCCACAAGAGCCGTGGACTCCTTTGCGATAGCTGGTCTCGCTAGTACTGTCGGGTGTACAGGTACTACAGGGGGTAGCTCAACTCCTACTAGGGGTGTAACTGGGGCTGCTAGCACTGCCTCCGCAACAATTGGTACTGCTGGCTGTGCGGGTGCTGGCTGATCCATCCTCATACGGATCTCCGTAAGACTTTCCCATATCCGCTCAATCATCCTCTAGGTAGGATCCTCCGGATCATCACCACCTCCTCCCCAATCTCTCTGATCTGTCATTTCTGGCCCTGTACAAACAATTTTCCAACCACACAACACAACTCATATTAACACAAAAACCCAGGGTCAACTACCAGCAGTGGGTTTAAGTAGAGAATAGGCTATGCAAATTTCATGTTCCTTTGCACTTATAGGGACTATGCTCTGATACCAATTGTGACGGACCACATCGTTCAAACCCGTTAACCTGATAATGAGCCTGACACTACTCCGCCTCCCGCGAACGAGCCGAAGCCTCGCAAGGGACATCATTCACACATGTCCGTAGAAATATAAAGGAAACAACTTAACAGAAGTAAATTTTCTATTCCATAAATATTTACATGAGATTTACATAGCCAGTTCATCAACTAAAACCATAAACTACTACAACAAAACCTGGGGCATACCCTGAGGTGTACAAAGAGAGAGAATTACACTACTGGTGGTGGCGCAGGCCCTGCTCCGCTACGGTGCGGCTCGGAACTAGAAGACGAATGGGAAGCCTCCTGCTCTCCCTCACCTGAAAGGAGTGGGGGGTGAGCCTCGCTAGTCACTGGACTCAGTAGGGAAATTCCCCCAAAAGAAACCGAGCAAAACACAACTCAAGTAACTAAGCAGGAAGCTATGCTATAGCAATTTATAGAGTTATCTAAGCAGAATATTAAAGCTGTAACTTACTTACTGCTTGCTTACCTTGAACGCAGTTTAAATAAATAAACAGAAAACCCAAACAGGTGTACAAGCTAAAGTAGGTAAACGCCAAACTCGGGTCGCGCAGCCTGGCTCGCGACACCAGCAATTGACCCGGACAAACACACAGGTCTACCTCTCAGTCTCGCAGCCACAGACGAAAGGTCCAGCTTCTGCTCCACAAAACCAAACAAGAACTGTGGAGACCAACCAAACCACCACACATGCAGGTCACACACCTCACAGGCCCATGCCTGACACCTTTAGGGACTCTGGCCCAAGCTCCTTAAAGTGAAGCACTGGAAATAGGACTAGCTGGGATCCAGTACGTCTACTGGTGTCCATCCCCCCAACTACGAGCGTGCTACAAGTGACTAAACACAAACTCTCACAAGTCACTGTCCCACTGTCGTCTTTCCCTCAGCCGGACGACAACTCTCCCCGAGAGTGAGGGTGTCCAGGAAGACGACAAGACCCTAACAGTACCACTGTACCAGGACAAATCCCGAGCACACCCACGTGCCTGGCTCACCTCAGAACCTGGGGCTCCCAACTGAAGAGGTAACCACGGAAGGCGTAACACTACCTGCCACGTACACAAAAACTCGTGCACACTACACAAACCACGTGAACACACACGGGTCACTGTAACCAGTCACACACTCATAACCACGTGAGCCTGAAGCTCACCATGAGAACTGCATTTCCAAGGAGCACAACAAGTTCCGAAGCACTGCTAAATACTTCTACACACGTTGGTTAACCATAAACGGCACGTACCATAACAAACACATGCAAATGCAACCCCTCGGCTGTGATTGCGACAGGGGACTGGGCCGCGATCAGGTCGCGACACCCCGACATGTCGCGATTGCAAACGCGAACGCGACGTATCGTCCTATCGCGATCTGATCGTGACAGGGGAGACTGTCGCCTTCGCAAGCGAAAAATCCTAACCGGGTCCCCTTCGCCAGAAAACCCCAAAAACCTTGCCAAACATGGTTTCCAGTCCATTTTTCATGCTCTTTGTGATGTCCTAGCATGCTTTCTATGGTTCTTAATGTTGTAAACACAACACATGCCACACACATACAAATTCTATAGAATAAAAGGGTAGAATCTCCCTACTTTGATGAAGAACACAAAAACGGGCGATAACCCGGCTTTTCTCCCGCTCCACACGTGATCCTCGCGGTAAGAACACGTCCAACCGAGGCCCACGAGCTCGAATCGCCCAGAATCCCACGAGCAAAACCACCCCTGGCCGAGCAGAGCTTGTGAAAGCTCTGTTCTGCCAGGTTTTCTTAAAAACACAGCTCAGTTGGGAACGCGACGTATCGCTATGTCGCGACCAGGTCGCGGCGCGGCTGCCCATCGTGATCAACCTGTCGACGTCAGTACGCCCGCCACGTGCGCGACATGCGGCGCGCATGCAGACGATGAGCCAAAACAGCGGCAACCAGAACGCGACGTCCCCGGGTGTCGCGATGAGAACGCGATGGACCCCTCTGTCATGTTCAGGGACAGAGAACAAACTTGCGCTTTGGGCCGACCAGCCAGCCCACAACGCCCCGGAAACCTGCGTAAGCACCTGCTACACACAATGTGGGCCACACACTGGCCACCACAACCGATATAAGACTATCTGAACAGTCGATATGCTACAGGGCATGTGGAGCACCTGGCTAAGTGCATGGCCCCCAGGGAAGTGTTGATGGTAATAAGGAGTGACCACAGGGCGTGCGCATTCTTCTACCCCCATCATCGACTTTTGCACCTCCACTGCTTTGAGGACTCTGCCGGTGAGGTCATCAACTCAGTGGTTATGGCTTGCAAAGACTCGGAGCTATAGCTACTAAATCAATCGGGCATGCCCACAGGATCGATCCTCCCTTGCAAGTGCGCCAGTATGTCAATCTTCAGCTAGCCCTCTGAGATACAAGAACATGATGGAAGAGATGGCACTTGAAGAGGTAGGCCTATTGGATAGGATAATTATTATCGTCTATTTTTACTACCCAGAAAAAGAATCATCTATTTGATTTGCCATAATTTTGGACAATTTGAATTGGATCTTTCTTCTCTTTTTCAATTTTTAATTTCTCTTTTTCGATGTAGGTGACCCCAATGTAGATCTAAATTTTGCGTTCATCTTCCGAGTCTCTCTACTTAAGTATCTCTATATATGTATTGATCGGGTGAGTCTAGGTGATGGCTCATGCATGGTTATACATGCTCTCCCCACGTGTTTTTTATAAATATTATGTGAAAATATAATATGGATGTGGATGTGTGAGAAAATATCTAGTAGAATCGATTCCCAGTAACATATGTTAGCGGATACTTTTAGCCGTTGATACTAACATACGTCTGTGGATTCTTGGACCATGTCAATGGCTCTTGCAACCACTAACATATCTCTTATATGTTGAAGGTCCAACAGAAGCCGCTGACATATCTTAAGTCAACTACGTTTTCATCGGCAACTTTATCAACAGTGTACTAGCTTCTGATCACACATGCTTTTGTCAGCGGTTTTTACACTTATGTAGTGTGCAAGTGCTGAAGGCATATGGTCGGGTCCCCATCTAGTACTTGATGTGATAATACAACACTGAGGTGGCAGTGCGGGATTATGCCAACCTAGGACTTGAACGATTGAGAGATAGTTTCGAGACACATCCACGAGGCACTTTCAACCTCAATGGGTTATGTCGCCGAGGTGGTAGCATGGGGCTATGCAGACCAGGGACTTGAGTGATTGGGGGATGGCAACTAAGGGAGCATGTCCAACCTCCATGGGCTACATCACCAAGGTTAGCACGGGACTATGCCGACTGAGGACTTAAGTGATTGGAGAGTGGCAGCTCAAGAAACACATCCAACCTCAATGGATTGCGTCGCTGAGGTGGTAGAGTATGGATGTATATCGACCTGAGACTTGAGAGATTAGGAGGTGGCAACTCGGGGAGCACGTCCGACCATGTCACCGCTTGTTGGGACATTGTAGCGTGCATCGGAGTTCTCTTATACAGTCGAGCTTTCCACTAACAACGCCAATGATATGGTCAACCCAATCTGGCTTTTAGATCTTCATTGGGGATGACCACGATGAGCCTGAGCCTAGGCCTTAGGCAGTGAAGATGAAGAGAGGAAATTAACAAGTGCTTGGCTTACCCTTGACTACTCCTTTGACTTGTTAGACAATCAGTCCCTAAGATGTGTGTTCCGAGAACAACTCTCTGATGGTGAAGTCAGTAGAGAGAGGAAGCTTGTCTGAGAATGAGATTAGAGTAGGAGAAGAGTTGTTTGAGATACTATGCCTAGTGTTGATGCCTACCCCCCCCCCCCCCCCACACACACACCTAGGATTGTTTATCTTCTTTAATTAAAAGTGGCCTTAAGTATAAGAAGCCTGTAGGTTCCAATATGAGATTAATTTTTCCTTTGGAGATTCTTTGTCTTTTCTTTCTCCTAAATATGAAAAGAGCTTATCTGGACCAAACCCAATATAGCTACTTTGGACCAATCTAGGGGCCCTATCAAAACCCAAGGAGTGGTCTTATTGGTGTAGTTTGATCCTAAAATCTCTGTAGATCACATATTTTTCACCACGTCTTGGATATGAATTTGGTCTATGAATGAGCCATTCTTGCCCTGTCCTAAAATGGAAATGAGAATGAGATCCAAAGATTGTGTACACAAGGTGCTCGACCATATGCCTTCAACAGGTCATGCATCTCGCATGCAACGCCGCACGGCGCTGTGGGGTGACCCGCGTAGGCACTCCCTCTGCCCATGGCTGCTAGACATGGCCTGCACCCACCAGAGCAAATCATAACTCTCCATGGATGATGTGCCATTTTCTTTGCACTACTCTCAATGTGCTTCTAATAGGGAAATGCTTAAGATCCGGGCGCCCGGGCAAATGATTTGTCCGGGCGCCCGAGCACGTGCGTGTCCATTGAGCAACATCCTATTGTCTGGGCCCCACGCCCAAGCAACTACCCAATGAGGCGGCGCCACCTGGGCGCCCGGCAAATCATTTGCCCAGGCAGCCAGGGTGCTTAGCATCTCTCCTTCTAATATCACTCTTTTCAGGGACCAAATTCCCAATAACATACGTGCATGCAACAGAAACAGCCCACTAAATTAAGGTGGTCCATTTACAAAAAAATCTATGTCCAACAAAAGCGGCCCAAGTCCAGTTCTTCAGTGGACCAGATCATGCATGTTCAAACTACCCACGACTTACCATAAAAGACGCATTGCCAACCCATACAAAATGAAGAAGATGGATATGCTTTAACACGACACCTCCTATGCCATTTCACCATCTACTATCTCTATGATCACCTATTCTATATTTTCTTTCCTTTTTTTCTTTGCGAGAAGCTTTACTGATTTAGCCTTGGAGGCTCTATTTTTTTTTCCGCCTGGACCACATCAGAGACTCTTAACTCGTCTACATATCTTGGGGGACACTTGGTATCACACACACACACACACGCCCAGATATATAGAAGGGGGCCGCTTCATAGCACAATGCTGCATGTTGTGAAGTCCACCCTATGTATCTGAATAATATATACTTTTTCCTACACACACAAATATATAAAGCTAGAGATGTTTATTGTCCTCCATAACGGATAATAAAATTGATGTGAATTATTTGACAAATTAATATTAATCCTATTGATGAAAAACCTAACAAGTCCCCTCTCTCTCTCTCTCTCCTCTCTCTCTCTCTCTCCTCTCTCTCTCTCTCTCTCTCTAATTAATATAGGATTACTTGTCGAATAAATACACGCGCAAATTGCAGCTGCCAAGACAATTGACAAGTAAAGGATAGAGTTTTTCTGTGATAAACCTCTCCATCAGTACCGTTGCGGTTGTCTCCCGGTCCTCCTCAGCTTTACATAGCTTTGATCGATATAATGACAACGACAAATGCAAAACAAGATCAATCAATCCTCGAGACACAAATCTTCTGCAGTTTGGTGACAGTACCCACACATGCACATGCCAGAGAACCCACGGACCCCTGCAGTGCTCCAAGTGTTGATCTCAATTAAGTGCTCTCATATATGGCCTCTCTTCCATCCATATACGTACATGTTTACGTCATGCCAGTGTATCCTTGCCCTCATCATTGTTGGGTAGCCGCAGCCAACAGGCATGTGGGGGGCGGGAGATTCCAAATCTCCTCCGGGGCTCCACCACGCCGCCCTCCATGGTTTAATCCGGTTGGCATGCCTGCGCGCGACGTGTGTGATCCTCCATGCATGTCCCAACGCAGAGCCCCGCCAACTCTTGTTTGATGCCCCCGGCCGCCCTCCCTTGTCTTAGCTCCTGTTGTTTCCGGCCTCCGAGAGCCCACCGGCCCGAGACCATGTGGCCTCCCGCGTCTTCACGCGCGGGGACGCCGGGTGAGACCTTGCATGCAAACAGTGCATGCCCGGCTATATCCATCAAGAGTAATGCTATGCTCTCGGCTGTGCCGGGAGCATAGCTTAGCTGGAGGGGCCGCGCGCCCCTCCGCGCGCGCCGCGTGGAGGGCGCGGCCCCCCCAATATTTAATACTGATTTTTTTTTTTTTTACAATTTGTACACATAAATGATGTATTTACGCACACAAATATATCATTTATGTACACAAATAGTACACAACACTTACACACAAAAAAATTGCATTAAATGCTGGAGGGTCCGCGCCCTCCACGCGGCGCGCGCGGAGGGGCGCGCGGCCCCTCCAGCTAAGCTATGCTCCCGGCACAGCCGGGAGCATAGCATTACTCATCCATCAATGAATGGGGTTCCAGCGGCCGCCCTGCAGAAGAGAACAAAGAGAAGAATAGTGACAGGGAAGTTGGAGGCGTTGCTGGTCCTTCCCCCTAGCTAGGTATCTCTTGCAACGTACCATTAATGTGGCTTCCACCTGATCAGTTCATCTCTCTCTCCCTCTCTCTCTCTCTCTCTGTGCCCACATGCATGAGCTCCCTGTTGGAAGGACGCCGTTGTCTCCTCCTGCTGAGAGCGATGGGGCATGCATGCTCGAGATATGTTAATCGGAACCAGCTGCCGGCCGGCTCTTCCTCTTCGTCAGAGGCGACGACCTTTTTTCAGCGCTTCCAATATTGCCAGTTCGATGGACAACAAGAAGTACTGCAGACTGATAGCTCCTGTTACTGGGCTGTGTATGTCGTTGAATTAATAAGTTCGATCTTTCAAAGTTTTAGGAACACCAAACTTAGGGTGGTCTCAAGGAGTCTTTCACCATGTAAGCTAATTATTAAGCATGGGAAGGCCGAGAGACAAACATAACATGCCATGCCAAACTTCTTTAAATCGAACAACACAAATTATTTTTCACTCATCTAACTTTCTCCTCTTGCAATCCATCTTGCGTGTCCATCTTGTAAAGGAGAAATACCACTAAGCATGGCACACCCACTAGGGGTGTGTCATTTGTCTTTTGGAGATTATAATATCTCCCCCATCCAAGTTTTTCAAATCTCAAGGGACAAATGGCACACCCCTAGTGGGTGTGCCCAAATTAGTGCATACCATAGGTGTGTACTAAGTATTTCTCCTTGTAAAGTGCGAAAGGGTCAATCCGGTTGGTTGGACTGCACATTAGGATCCGGAGGAATAGAGTGAAAATATCTTTTAAATAGTAAAAATATCTTTACTATTTTAAAGATATCATCATTATAACCCCGATCTATCTAAATATCAAACATGTCCTAAGCGATCCATCCCTGCATGAGGTGCGCTCTGACACTTTATAGGTGGTTTTTTCAAGTTTTTTCCAGGTTTGGGGCATGGGTGGGTGAGAGAGACCCCGGGTTTCGAATCTCACGGCGAGGGTGTGTTAATTTGTCTGTCTAGTGACACTGTCATTGGACTAGTTTTTTGTAAATCTCATCTTTCCTTTGATTTCTCTCACATATTTTCACCAACTTTTGTTGGTTACGTTAATCAATAAGAGAAGACTATCGTAACTTAATTAAAGAGGGTAAAACCAACTACAAAACTTTCACAGATTCCGCCAAACATGCATGCACACAGTCAATTAAACGTACATTTCAACAGTTAATCATGCATGCAGCATATATAGTAGGTCATCTATCATGTCCGCACGCCGGCAGACACTTCACAAGCATATATATAACAAGGGGTGTTGATCACAACTCCCATTTGCGGGCATAATGCATTTGTCTCCCACGTACGAATTAATCTGATCCCCAAAAGCTCAACATAATCATGCACCTTCGTACCACATGATCAATATATCTCCCGGGTTCCGAGGAAAAGCCAGCTTAGGTCATAATATAAAGCCCTTTCGATCTTCCTATACTTCCACAACTCATATGCATGGAAGTATATATGCCCTTAATAGGTTGTGGCAAACACAACGTACGCACCCTTTAAAAAGATATTTCTATCTTCGCTAGGGTGTGAGACCACAAGTACATTAAGACAGCTCTTGTTGATCAGTTTGCCGGCCCAGTACTGCATTATGGAGAGTACTGTCCACATCAGGGACTCGGCCAAAAGTTCCCTTGTTACTATGCAGTATCCAAGGCAGCTGAAATGCCCCAGAACGTGGTGACCTAATTGTGTAAGAGCTTGCCTAGACAAAAGTTCCCTTGATATCATGCAGAATCCATGGAAGCACACAGTCGAACAGTGTCCTCAATAATGCCATGCAAGGATATGTGGGAGTAGGGGAAAATGGCTAACTAATTAGTGGAACCCTACATATATGTGCATGCATGCGTCCTCGGATGCCTCTCAAAGTAGGGTATGAACCAACAGAGACACTGGTCGGTTGCCTTCCCCATTCGATCGGTGTGCCTTTCTTTGAGACCAATATGCCAACAAAGAACAACAACAGCTGGAAGAAGCACCCCCCATGGGGCAACCGATCGAAGATGGGTAACGAGCACCAGGAGGATGAACATCCCTTCAGGTGCATGGGAGGGAGCGTCTTGTGGGGCGATCATAATATCAAAAATGGGTCGTCCTCACATGGCCAATAATTTGCCTGCAGCCGTCAGCAGTTGAGAGCGCCCACTTCCTGTTCGAGGAAATGTCAGCCTCATGCCTGCAAGTTGCGAGGGGCGGACCAAGTTGCTGGATTCCCATGCCCACGGCCCAAGCATCTTCCTAGATGCATGGTCAGTTCTTGTGGATGGAAACGCCGTCAAGGTCATGTGATGTTGAGACTTGTGTCCCCGTCTTGCTGTGGAAATCTACAAATATACGTTTAATTTCAAGTAGATGAGAGGAGAACATATCTAGTTATAATATCTTAAACGTATGTACCTTTGGGTGGTTGAGACGTATCTGAACTTTTTTTTGGGGGGTGGGGGGGGTTGAGTTCATCTGTAGAACATTCAAACCGGCAAAAATTTGTTTCCACTTTTGAGGGGTTGTGGAATTAGAAAGGAGTAGTGAGATGGAAGAAATTATTAATGGTGGGAGGAGCTATATATATATATATATATGAAGCAATATTGATCTGGCCTGGCCTTTTCCAAGACTTGAAGTACTTCTAACAAAATTGCTAGAATGGAACTCCACATCATTTTAAAATTTGAAGCATCTGAAAACTACAACTCATGCAATTGAACAATATATATATATGTATAGAAGGGATCATATTGTCACCACTAGTACCAAAAAGTGAGTTGGCACCCACATCAAATCGCATGATTTAATATGAAATTTTATATCCACGCTCTTGTGCATGTATGTGCACATATATATATACATAGCCCAACAATGTAAGCCACTAAGCCCAATATGTGCTAGATGGGCCTAAAATTAATCCAACCCAAGATCTGGCCCCAAGGAGGTCAGACCCAACAGCAAATTCTTTTCTTCAAGAGGAGTAAAAGAAATATATGATTAAAAAAAGGATCATACGCTCACTATAATAGACAAGTTATTTCTATCACTTATGATATATGAAGGACCATTGAATCTTTATTGTTTTGAGTTTTAGATTCTGGGCCAGATGTATAGGCCCGCCTAAGCTTTTTGATCCCACGATCTCGCACGTGTTTAGGCAGGGGTTTTGGATGGGTGTCAAGAGGTTTTACACGTGCGGAGAATATTTTGGAAGCCTTATCAACCGTGATCAGAACGCCAATGGCCATACCCAGATCTGAAAAACCCGAAGGGCTTGGATAGCATGGGATAGAAATTCCCATAAGATAGCTCAACACAGATAAACCCAAGATATGATGGGCCGGGATAGACTATCTTTTAAGTTCACTTCACATAATAAGTTTATCCACAGTTTTTTTCTACTCGAGCGGGCAGCAAACATCTCTCTCGAGACACATACTCCCGATTTGACAACCAAAGCTAGGCAGATAGATGGGGCTTACACATGCGCGAGGTTTCCGTCTATCCGCATGAGAATTGCTTGTTGAACCGCATCGTTCTGCAGCAACTATGACCTAGATTTCGTCATTCAATGAACGAGCATCACTTGATTATCACCACTCCATATACGTATTTATTACACTCATGCGTATTTATTACGCTCAACTCAGACACATCTAATACATGTCTAGTGCAGTATATGTGTGAGGCATTGGATCTTATTAGACCTTTAATGGGCCTTCTTCTGGAACAGTACCTGCTTACGTCAAAGGATGTTGACGTCAATAGTGGGTTGACGTCAAGTGTGTTGACGTCAACAGTTGGGTTGACGGTAGGGGTGCTGCCGTCAACTGGGTCTTGGCGTCAATCGATGTTGACGTCTACCGAAGATTCCAGAGTATTCTCATGCGTGAACTTGACGGCAATCGATGTTGACGTCAACTTCTTGTCGGTACAAGTTGACGGCAAACATGTTGACGTCAACCTGTCCGGCCTGTGTTTTTAGGGGTGACCCGAGGCCCCTTCTTCCTCACTTCTCTCCCTCTCCTTCCCACCACCTTCACCCCTCTTTTTCTCCACTTCTTTCGGCGGCCGACGGGAGTTCGTGGAGAGGCTGTGGTGCTCGTGGCAGCGGTAGAACGGGCGGGAAACGGGGTTTGAAGGATCGTCCTCGCGATGGAGCTCTGGGATAATCGGCGAGATTTGAGGTTTTTTGGGAGTTTTATTACGTTTTGAGGTAGGGACTCCGCCTCGTGACTCCCCATTGTTGCAATCTCATGATTGTTGTGTGTGATTTGTGTGAAAATCATGATTTTTGGGGAGGGTTTCTCCATGCCGGGTTTTGGGGTGAAATCACCGATCCAAACATTGGATTGTTGTTTTCACTCTATCTCCAATCTATCTTTCAAATAGTAAAAATATCTTTCAAATAGATTGGAGATAGAGTGAAAATATCTTTTGAAGGTGCATGATTATGTTGAGCTTTTGGGGATCAGATTAATTCGTACGTGGGAGACAAATGCATTATGCCCGCAAATGGGAGTTGTGATCAACACCCTTTGTTATATATATGCTTGTGAAGTGTCTGCCGGCGTGTGGACATGATAGATGACCTACTATATATGCTGCATGCATGATTAATTGTTGAAATGTACGTTTAATTGACTGTGTGCATGCATGTTTGGCGGAATCTGTGAAAGTTAATTTTGTAGTTGGTTTTACCCTCTTTAATTAAGTTACGATAGTCTTCTCTTATTGATTAACCAACAAAAGTTGGTGAAAATATGTGAGAGAAATCAAAGGAAAGATGAGATTTACAAAAAAACTAGTCCAATGACAGTGTCACTAGACAGACAAATTAACACACCCTCGCCGTACGTGAGATTCGAAACCCGGGGTCTGATCACCCACCCATGCCCCAAACCTGGAAAAAACTTGAAAAAACCACCTATAAAGTGTCAGAGCGCACCTCATGCAGGGATGGATCGCTTGACATGTTTGATATTTGGATAGATGGGGGTTAGAATGATAATATCTTTAAAATAGTAAAGATATTTTTACTATTTGAAAGATATTTTCACTCTATCTCCGATCTATCTTTAAAATAGTAGAAATTCCCATAAGATATATAGCTCAACACAGTTAAACCCAAGATATGATGGGCCGGTATAGGCTATCTTTTAAGTTCACCTCACATAATAAGTTTATCCACATAATTTTTTTCTACTCGAGCGGGCAGCAAACATCTCTCTCGAGACACATATAGATGGGGCTTACACATTCACGTCTATCCGCATGAGAAATGCTTGTTGAACCGCAACGTGGTGCAGCAAGTATGACCTAGATTTCGTCATTCAATGAGCGAGCGTCACTTGATCATCACCGCTCCATATACGTATTTATTACACTCAGGCGCATTTATTACGCTCAACTCAGGCGCATCTAATGCATGTCTAGTGCAGTATATGTATCTTATGGAGAGCATATACAGGCTCTAGAGAGCATCCATACCTTCAGGGAAACATCTTTAGTCTCTAGAAAATATGCATGACTAGGGTTTAGGACAAAGCATATGTATCTTCTGGTGAGCATATGCAGTCTCTGGGGAACATCCACGTCTTCATGAGAGCATTCTTAGTCTCTGGGGAGTATACATGATCAGAGTTCAGGACAAAATATATATATTTATTGAAGAGTATATACAATCTCTAGGGAGCATCCACATGCTCAGGAGAGCATCCACATCCTCAGGGAAGCACAAAAAGTGTCTAAACACATATTAAACACATATGAGTTGAGTGTAATAAATGTACTTGAGCATAATAAATGTGCACATACAGTGATGATAGTCAAATGACGCTCACCCATCGAATGACAAAATCTAAATCATGTGATGTGGTGTAACAAGTATTTCTCTTGTCCACGTAGGTTTGTCAGAGTGGTAGGATAACAGAAATGGCAGCAATCTTCATTCTAAATTCTTATTGGGCTGAAAATGGCCACTTTTTCTTTTGAGATGAGAAAATGGCCACTGTTTCTGTGCAGGTAGACCATAAATATATTTCAAGCCATAATTGCAAAATAATCCTTCTACTAGCATAATTGTAGCAATGTCATTCTTATATACATATATGTATAGTAATTAAAACGATTCTCTTATATACTACCCCAGCCACTACCTGCTGTCGATGAACACATAATGATGCATTACTTTTGCACTTATCTTTATACGGCAAGATTATCTTTTTAATTTATAATACAAAATGGAGTTATTTTGCACAAACAAGTTGAGAACATTACACATATTTTCTACATTTTTGTTGAATTTTAATATCAAGTTAGTATAATGTATTTGATGATGATGAGTTTCAATGCCCAATGGAGGGACATCGGCATTTCTATATTTATGCATGTAACAAGGTTGTTTTTGCGATTATCACTATTTTTAAATAATTCTAAATATTTTTCTCAAGCATCCCCCCCCCAAATTAAAACATTTTTATACTTAATCTCATCACAATTCTACATATACAAGTGACCATTCTGCCTGTAGAGATTTTATCCCCTAATTAAAATATTTTTATACTTAATCTCATCACAAGTCTACATATACAAGTGACCAATCTGCCTGTAGAGATTTTATCCCAAGTCAGAAGTTAACACCATAGAAATGAATCCCCTACTTAAGCCCTAGACCCTCTTAGACTATTGGATTAAATTGTTGCTCTCACGCAGCGGGAGATAGGATTTGAACCTTAGAGCTTCCAAACAGAGATGTGGTGCCAACTAAATCATAATCCATCAATAAATAGTACTACTTGAAGATGTTGAAGTGAGAAATATTTTATTCAACTCTTAGAAAAGAGTCTTGGACAATGTTTTGCAACCTCTAAACCACAAGAAAACACCATACCATTACAGAAATATATCATATAAATTATAAACAAGTCCAGTAGAGTACATGTGCAACCTTATATCCACCCATACCTAATAAGATGCAATATCATTAGGATGCAGATTCTATGACCTATAAAGAGGCAATGTAAAGCATTGACTTCGAGAGATAGATAAGAAGTTCATGAACTTCTAGGATGAACTGATCCATATGCCTCAGTCAATTTTGAAGCTTATTAGTGTATTTATTTATGGGTATATTCTACCTACGAGAACAAAGAGTTTGGATCCTCTCAGTACATGGGAGGATCGGACTCCATAAGTTACCAATGGGATGAGGGGGTTTGGGTGTACTTGCCTGTGTTTTACGAAAAAAAACTCAAATAAAAACGTGAAAAAATTTCAGATTTTAAACTTTTTTATAAAACTCTCTTAAATACCTCATCATCTCATTGGTGATTTATGGAGTCCAATCCTCCCATGTACTTGAGAGGAACCGGACTCGAGAACAAATGTCCAGACATTTTTTTTTTGTGCGAAAGTACAAAACATTTCTCAACGCAAATAGATCTTCAAACAAAAATATTATGATAGGTGGAAATGCTGCGACTTATTACATCGGATTTCTTATCTATTTTATTGATTAGCTAGAGTTAAACATTCTTTGAGCCAGACATCTTTTGCAAGACTTTAATCGATAGTCGTTGAGATTCTTGATCACCATACCTCGAGGTTATAGAACAGATGGAAAAACTCGAGTTTCGGAGCAAATTCTCATATTATTTGTACATCTTCCGAGCTTTCTCTCTCGATTTGTCGATTAAAATACACAAAGTAACGAGAGTTCCATCAAAATTGGCTCAAGCCTTGCATTAGCCTTTGTGGCTCTCAAATTACATCAGGTTACTTCTGACTCTCTCAATTATGTTGTTTTTGATATCTCCAAGTCGATGGGCAAGCTTATATCCATCTACATCAATCCATGGTAGATTATCTTATGTTTGACTTAGGAAAGGACAAATCCCGGGGATAATATCTCTCGAGAAACATATGAAAATTTTACGTATATGATGTGATCATAAGAAATGGAGTTTGACAAGATAATCATAAATTATAATAAGAAATAAACTTGACAATATAATCATACTCTTTATTTATTTGCAAGAGAGCAATCATACTAGTAGACATCGGATTGTGGAGAACCTATCTATTGTTGGTACTTGTGTGGATTCTTCTTCTCCAAAACTCGATGACGATCTAATATCTCCCAAGAGATACAAAATGGCTCCAAACATATCCCTTAAGAATGAATCGGAGTAATTTTGAATTTTCCACAAAAATGGCCCTAGACATTTGATTTAACTCCTCTTTTTCTGTGCATCTCTCTCTCTCTCTCTCTCCTCTCTCTCTCTCTCTCTCTCCTCTCTCTCTCTATTTACATACCCCCTTTTTACTAGATTGTGTCTATGTTCTTTTAGGTATGGTATGACACTTTTAAGTTTTTAACGATATGTTCACAAGAATACGAATGAAAATCTGTATTTTTTTGTTCTAAATAATAATTCATATGAAACATCCCTTAGCGATTCTTTTCTTGGATTTTGCGTGCTGTATAAAACTCATAATTTTAAACGAAACAAGATTAGAAAGGACTAATCTACCCATATAGTATATAATATATACATACATACATATATACACATACTTTTAGAATATTTTATATTATATACACATGCAATAAGGTAATAGCATGTATACTCTTAGCGACTTTTATATTATCTTACATATCCCCTCAAAGTCTTAGATTTTACATAGAATATTCTGTTAACTTTCACCGTTTTTTTCCTTCATATAGGGGTACCTATAAAACCTTGATATAGGGGTACTTGTGAAAATATGAAGTATTTAAAAATTATACGGATATATATATATATATGTAATTATCCCATTTGTATGTCCCTTTCAGAACCTTTCGCTCTTCCCCATTTGCCTCTACATGTGATATCGTCTCCACAACTGTTCGAGCCCAATGCAAAAGGAACAGTTCGGACAAAACACACAACAAACGTAGAGCCGGTACCATCAAAGTAACACCTCGGCTAAAAGGAAACAGGTACAAAGAATAAGCTTCTCTATCTCTGTGACTCTTATTAATCATAAATGGATGTTTCTTCATTCTTCTACAAGTTGACAGAGTCCTAAGAACTCACAATGACATAAATAACATTTACTGCAATCTCTCATCATAAAGACTTTAGCGGCAGTTGAATCAAACAATTAATATACAAAGCAGAACCACCTTGGACAGAGTGGGATGGCTCCTGGGCATCCTCCTGTTGCCCCCACAGACACCATTCAAACTGCACCAGTTCGTGAAGTAGATTAAGAACCCCAACATTCTATCATGTCCATTTGGAAAATTTTCATGACCCAAAACTTCCCAGCAAATGTTGTCATCCATGAGGGGGGGATTAAACCAGCAGGAAAGCCAGACAAGCCCAGAGGAACGTGAGTGGAGGAAGCAAGTGTGACTTCACTGTAAGGGCACCGTTTGGTAGCCATGGGTAAGCATCCGGGGGAGGCATCACACAGTTGTCCCCGTTGAAGTATATGCGTCTGGGGAATGCCCACCCCTTCTGGAAAGTGAAGGTTGATGGGTCCTTTCTGAAGAGAAGCTCCGCCTGCACATTGCCTCGCGGACCCGCTTCCATGAGCAGATCATTGTAGTATTCAACCCCCCACAGCATTGCAGTATCATCTGAGACACGCCAAGTTCAAAGGATCAGTTGCCATTATCACTAGCGAGCAGCAAATGAGTCATTTGCCCAGGATGAAATTTCATGTGCCAATACATGTTGAATTGTGAACCTCCCCCTCCCAACCCCCAAACAACACTTGCATGACAGAAACAAAAAACACCATTGGAATGGTTTGCCAAATCAGGGCGAATCGGTGCGTATTAGGGAAGAGTTGATCCATGATATGCCTGATTTGGCCCGATTCACAGGGCTTCCTTCCTCCCCTCGTTTCCCCCATTTCCCTCAGACACCTTGGATCTCCCCTCCAGACTAGGTGGGGCCTCTTACGTGGATTACAGGTGTTTGGAGGCAAGATCCCCTTGTTCTTGCTCTTGTTCTTCACCCTTAAAAATAAAAATGGATGTTTTTATGTTCAAATCATGGTTCAAAGTACACTACATACCATAATATCACCCATATGCATGAAACATATTCACATGAAGCCTAAACCAAAGAATCGGCCAAAAAAATGGCCAAATCACATGTTTTATGCAGGGCAGGATCTAGGTGAATCAGCCCTAATCAGTCAATCGGGGTGAATCAGAAATTTCCTGATTCGCCCCCCGATTCCGATCCTGCCAACCCTCAACAAAAGGTCACATATTCGTGCTGAATTCTGTAACCTTAACATTCAACATCATTGCTAAAGGAATCTGAGTAAAAAACTAAGTGAATTATGAACTTGGAGTGTATGGATAAGTTGAGTTGATGCAAAGGACTGGACTTGGAGTGTATAGATAAGTTGAGTTGATGCAAAGGACTTACTGATGCCACCATAAGGAGTCAATGGCTTGTAATTGAAGCTAAAAACCTGTGTGAGGTTGTCGAGATTTGGGTGCTGGACTACTGGATTCCACTGTGTATAGTTCATCCTGTATTTAAATTGTAACTGTGATTTTCACCTGCCAGTAGTCTTTGTAGTTGAGCTTAACGTGCCAATGTACTTGTATCGGACACATGAGAAGAACATTGAACCAAAAGAGTGGAGCGTGTCTTTCTGCAAGGACCATGTATGCAAAGCTAGATCAGATAGTCACCCTTGTACAGCAGACTAGAGTGGCGCGGTAGCGTATCGCCAGCACACCACCCCAGTTTTCAACAGTACACGTGTGTTCCATGTGTCAATGCTGAGAAAGTACGTGTACGATCACTCCGCACGTAATAGCTATGATGACATTACTCTGAATAAGGATATGACCTATGAAAAAAGGCCAGTGAAGATCTAGACAAGAGATGCAACACTTCGGAATCGATCCATACCCGTGGTCAAGATCTTTGAGGAATCACGAAGTTGAAGAGGCAATTTGGGAGCCCGAAGCAACCATGTGCGACGAAATTATCCGGATTTATTCAGTAAGACATTCTTCCCTTACGATTAATGAATTGGGGACCAAATTCTTTTTAAGGGGGGAGATGTAGCAACCTTGATTTTTCAAATCAAGAAAAATAAAAATTTTATTTAAATAAATGAGATAAATTGATTTAATTGAATAAATGAGAATAAATATAATTAAATGAAATAAAAGAATTGAATGAATACCCATTAAGCTAAATTAGTAGTGGGTAAACAAATGGTCCAAACCAAATAGATTGGCCAATATGATGAAGCCAACTTGAAGAGAAGTAATTAGTGAAATTCGTACCTAATTAATTATAAATAGAAAATGGTCAATTAACTATTAAAACAAGTCATATCTATCCTAAAAGGAGTCCTACCTTACCCTGAACCTTTACCCACGAAATTGGAACCCTTCCCAACTCTATTAGGTGGATAAATAAGAGAAAGTGGGAGATAAAGAAGGAATTCGGAATTAATAGAAAAGAGGAGTTTTAGAAGGGGTAAAACTCTACTAGCAACCCATACACCCCCCAAGTTCGTCCCTACCATACCACCCATAGTTCGTGGCTGGAGTCCTAGGAGACGAAGATGAGAAGTTCTGGACGAAGAGCAAGGAAGGCTTGAACAAGCTTGGATATTCTCTTCTTTTTTCGTCATCAAACTAGGGTTTTCTTACTCCACGAAAAAGGTAGGCAATCTCTCAAACTAAAATCGTGAAATAATTACCCTAGGTAGAGTTCATGTACCCTTCAAAAGTCCTATGGTTTCGTGGTATCTATTCATCCATTTGGGCGAATTTAATTCGTGAAATCCTGCTGTACCATGAACCCGAAATCTCATGTTTTCTCTAATTCCTTGCATGTACTTGTTCCCATGCTGTGGGAAAATTCTCAATGATACCATAGTGCAATAGCTTTTAAACGCCCTGGTTTCGTTCTATTTTCGATCTCCATGAGGGAGATTAAATCTTTGAAACTCTGTCAGATACATGCACCCGACCCTTCTGATTGCTTGTGAACCCCATTTATGCTTTACTTCAGATCATGAGAAATTATCATAAATACTACATCTTGTTAGCTTTTGAACGCCCTTGGTTTCGTAATTTTTCATCATGTATACACCTCTAATTAATTCGTTGAACCCTGACTGTGCCTGTTTAGGTCACCGAAAAGTAACCTGATCAATGCATATCTAAACCTGTCTATTTCAAATTAATCGTGCATGCTGTTATATCTATGTGTCTACTTCATTTGAAACTGGATTCGTGATTTTGGGTCATTATACGATTTTATATTGAATTTATAAGAGCCCTGTGTCATCTAGTATCAACCCTGGAAAAAAAGGGAAAACCCGGACCGCCCCTGATATCGCGGCGGCGCGATACGCCGCGATAACATGGGGTCGCGGTCGGCCTTCAGGCCGCGTCATGAACGCGACGGGCCTAGCCGCCGCGTTCCCAACCCCGAACCAGGCCAGGCTGGCCGGTTCGCCCGTCGCGCCAGGCCGCCCCGTCGGGCGCGACGGGAAACCCGTCGCGATATTGGCTTAAACGTGACCTAGCGCCCCGTCGCGACTCGATCGCGACAGGTCTCCTCGTCGCCTCTTGACAATTTCGGCCAGAACCTTATATTATGCATATACCCCTATTTTATTTGTCATATAACCCTTATACAAGTTAAACCATGTACTGTTAAGCTTAATAATCGACCTGAATATTTTTATTAATAATATTTAAATAATTCTTGTTATTTAAAAGCCGTGAGCACGACTTGTCAATCTCTCAAGATTTCTTTACACTTGCATACACATAACATTGTAAATTGCTATTTGACCTTGATAAATTATGCAATAATGTATTCAGTAAATTATCGAAATAATGACTATTACCCATTTTGTTAAACACAATTGTTTCCGTTTTTACTCGCGCATTTTATCTACCGATACCGTTTTCCCTCGTCTTCGAGCACTCGAGGCACGACGGACCCGTTTCTACACACTTTTCCCTTGACTTGGACCACCTCTCCACCGGAATACTCTCGACTGGCGACTGGACCAGGGACTCCTTGTCAAGACCTCCATAAGTCTTCTTGGCTTTGGCGCACGTCCTTAGTCAATGAGCTGTTGTACCCCAAAACCCTTACACTCTTAGGGATCAGTACGATCCAGCCTTAGTGGTTCCTTCTCGTCTTGAGTTCACACACCGGACCACCTGACCCGTGTACACAGCACGGCTAAGGGGCGGTTGTGTGATTTCTACCAGACTGTCGGTACCCGACCTGGTGCTGTGCAACCGTTACCGCGTATTTATTGTCGTTTTACGATTGTACCCCTCTCATCTATAGTCTCTTTACTCTCATCTGTTCACATTCTCTCTACACTTCTCATCTATCTTGTCTAGTACTCTCTTATCTCTCTTGGTACTCTATTGGCCTTTCGTGTGATTGTCTAAGATAAAGAAATGACTAATGCCAGCGCAATAGGTCCGATCAGGTCCTGGGAGGAGCGGCCCGAAAGTGCTAGTGCCCATGGGAGTTAAAATGATCATAGGATGTGTTACGACATGCATCCAGCGACAGTTTACTATCTAGATTAATCTATGACAATCAAAGTGCTATCTCTACAAGTGCAAGCGTGATCGTTACTAGTGCACCGTTGTGCAATTTACATGTTATATCGTTACATGGCCATTCTGTTATCGTTCTTGTTGTACTATTTTCCCTGTGCCAGTTGCAATTGTTCTCTCGTTATCTTGACATGCTCTACATGACTTTACTCTCTAGTTAACCTGCCTTTAAGACGTTAACCATTTAAAGCATGCTTGTGTTCATGAGATATTAAGTCTACTGGGCGATATTCGCTCATCCTGCGTTATATTTTAATGTGTTTCAGGTGAGTCGGATCATGACCACACTCACGAGGATGAGACCGATGAAGAGACTCAAGAGTGACCATTCTGCAACCAGTGCTGTCTAGCAGTAGTCTGTTAGTATAGTTAGGAGTTAGTGAGTCAGATAGTCATTATGTAATAGTTTGATTTCAATAAAGTACTCTGGGCCCTAGTTTTGGCTCTGATACGTTATGTATTAGTTAGTTGTGAAGATGATGAGTTATTATGAATGTAATGGAGGTTGTGGATTATAAATGAAATTGGAGTTTATTTGGTAATTATCCAATTGTCAATGGTTTGTTATTTTTTCTCGCTCTGTACTATTTAATAAACTGTAATCTCGCTCCGATATTCCGTGTCGGGGCGTTACACTACTATACATGGTTTCTAATCCATTTTTCATGCTCTTTGTGATGTCCTAGCATGCCATCTACGTTCTTATAGCAGTAACACATCACAACGACACACACCGTGATTCCACGAAGAAAAAGGGTAGAATCTCCCTACTTTGATGAAGAACACCTAAACGGCGATAACCCGGCGTTTCTTTCCTGCTCCACTGATCCTCGCGGCGAGAACAAGACCAATCAAGACCCACGAGCTCGAATCGCCCAAAAACCCACGAGCAAAACCTCCCCTGGCCGAGCAGAGCTTGTGAAAGCTCTGTTCTGCCAGGGTTTCTTAAAAACGCAGCTCGATTGGGAACGCGACGTATCGTGACGTCGCGACCTGGTCGCGACGCAGATACCCGTCGCGATCCGCCTGTCGACGTCAGCACGCCCGTCCAGCGCGCGACACGCGGCGCATGCAGACGACGAGCCAAAACAACGGCAACCTGAACGCGACGTCCCCGAGTGTCGCGATGATAACACGACGAGCCCTCTGTCGCGTTCAGGGACAGAGAACAAACCTGCGCTTTAGGCCAACCAACTGGCCCACAACGCCACGGAAACCTGTGTAAGCACCTGCTACACACAACATGCGCCACACACTGGCCACCACAACTAATGTAAGACGATCCAAACAGTCGATATGCTACATTACTATCACCTAAAAGAAATTTCGTCCTTGAAATTTAAAGTGGAACCCGATAACAAAAATTTTCAATTTAAAACAAATAAGGTACTATCACCTAAAAGAATTAAAAGCTTACTCAAACAAGTATGGATACGTCTTCATCATTTCTTCTGCTAGTTCCCAGGTATCCTCACCGCCTTGCCTGTTTTCCCATCTGACTTTCACTAAATCAATATTCTTATTCCTGAGCTTTTGGGTTCTACGCCTGTGATCTGTACTGGATATTCTGGCATAGTCATGTCTGGCTTTATTCACTCCTATGGTATTGATCACTTGGGACGGATCTTCAATGTACTTTCTGAGCATTGAAACATGGAACACATTATGAACATCTGCGAAGTCTGCTGGCAGATCTAACCTGTAAGCTGTCTCGCCCATCTTTCTATTATCTGGAATGGACCCACATATCTGGGCTCAACTTGCTTCGCTTACTGAATCTAAATATACCTTTAGTAGGAGAAACCTTCAAAATACATAATCCCCGCCTCAAACTGCAATGACCTACGTCTGTTATCAATATAACTCTTCTGTCGACTCTGTGCTATCTGAAGTTTTTCTTTAATAAACTTAACTGTTTCTGTACATTGCCTGATTAACTCCGGACCCAGAACTCGCCTCTCTCCTACCTCATGCCAATTCAATGGAGTCCTGCATGGTCTGCCATAATATGCCTCATAAGGTGCCATTCCGATGCTTGCTTGATAACTGTTATTATATGCAAACTCAACCATACTCAAATGACGTTCCATATTCCTCCCCAAACCAAGCAACAGGCCCTCAACATATCTTCTATTGTCTGGATGGTCCTTTCTGTCTATCCATTAGTCTGCGGATGATATGCTGAACTATATCTTAACTCAGTACCAATTACCCTCTATAAACTTCTCCAAAAACCTGAGGTGAATCTTGGATCTCGATCTGAAACAATAGTAACTGGAATTCTATGCAATGGTATTATTCTTTCCACATATAATTTGGCTAGCCTGTCCACTGACCATGACATATTAACCGGTAACAATCTGCAAACTTTAGTCAGTCTGTCAATAAAAACCCAAATGCCATTATGACCTGCTGAGCTGGGCAAACCCACTATAAAATCCTAGCTATATCATCCCATTCCACTGTGGTATGGGCAAAGGTTGCAACAATCCCCTGGTCGTTGATGTTCTGCTTTTACTTGCTGACAGACGGCACATCTTGCTATAAATCCTGCATTTCTCTTTTCATGTTTGGCCACCAGTAAAAGCCCTTCATTCCTGATACATTTTAGTATTGCCTGGATGAATAGTATATCTTGACCTGTGGGCCTCCTCTAACACTTTCTGTCTAATTCCTGCATCAGCTAGAACATATACTCGGCCTTTTAATCTGACTACATTATCATGGCCCAAAGTTACCTCCTTCATTCTTAAATATCTGCCAAGTTCTCATCTGCTTTCTGAGCTTCAACTATCTGTCTGAAAAGAGAAGATTCAACTGCACTATTCGCCAACACTGCTCTCTGCTGACTATTTGGCACATATAAGGAATTATCTGCTATCTCTTCATATAATTTCCATTCTTTGATCATAAGTTGATTCATAACAGCTTTTCTGCTCAGTGCATCTGCCACAACATTTGCTTTACTCGGATGATATCCCAAACTGAAGTCATAGTCTTTCAAATTCCATCCATCTGCGTTGCCTTAATTCAAATCTTTCTGTGAAAATATATATTTCAAGCTCTTATGATCTGTGAATATTTCAAATCTTTCTCCATATAAATAATGCCGCCAATTTTCAAAGCAAACACTACCGCTGCCAGCTCCAAATCATGAGTCGGGTAATTCTCTTCATGTTCTTTAATTGCCTAGAAGCATAAGCAACCACTTTTCCATGCTGCATTAATACTGCTCCTAATCCTCTTCTGGATGCATCTGTATATATCACAAACCACCACTTCTTGAAGGAATTTCTAATATTGGTGCTGTAGTAAGCCTCTTTTTCAATTCAGCAAAGCTACGCCTGCACTCAGAAGCCACACAAAAGAAACTCCCTTTCTGTTAACTGGTCATTGGGGCTGCTATTTTAGAGAAATCTTGAATAGATCTTCTATAATAACCTGCAAGACCCAAAAAGCTTCTAATCTCTGACACTGTTTTTGGCTCTGCCCACTTCAACACTGCTTCCACTTTTGCTGGATCCACAACAACTCCTTCACCAGAAATTACATGTCCCAAAAATTGTATCTCTTTCAGCCAGAATTCACACTTACTAAACTTAGCATATAGTTGATGTTCTCTCAATGCCTACAATGTAATTCTTAAATGGGCTGCATGCTTTTCTTCTGATGCTGAATATATCAAGATATCATCGATAAAAACTACTATAAACTGATCCAGATATGGATGAAATATCCTATTCATCAGCAGTCCTAGAAACTTAAAATTATCAATCTGACCAATATGGCATACTAGACAAGTGTACTTGAAAAATATGAGAAATGCAACTCACTCTACACAGCTTCCTGGTTGATTGATGTTGTCTGGCAACCGCAGGTACATGTTGAGCAGTTGACAATTGTGTCATTGTAGAAGGATGAGAGAGATACACAACAAGTCGGTGTTCTGTGGCAAAAAGTGAGAGTACTGACTGACATGTAACATTCCATGTCACTGCATTAAGAACAAAGAGAGATTAGAAACCAACCAAGGAGAAAGACGGACTGGAAACCCATTAAGAGAAAAAACATAACACATTCTGTAAACCTGACAAAGCAAAAAATGTCAAGCCAACAAAGTAGTAAGATCAAACAAATTCCAACTTTTCATCTACAACAAGGCTGCAAATATTTCAAATAACCAGAGCTTTTCATGCTTGCTATTTATTTTCATGACCTCACGTAGTTTCCTGGACTGGCATTATCTCACATTGACCAGTTTGGTATGTCATTAATTATGAGGTAGTTGAGGAGCACCTGACAATTAAGCCTTCTAACATTCCATATAGATATATATGTTCACAACTGAATCATTCTAAACTTGAGAATCGGACGATTAGTATAATGCCCATACATATCAAAATGGGGTATGCAGTGGGCATGAATATGCCATTTACAGTGTTAAGAAACATTTATTTACGTGTTTCAAGGTTATATTAAATAATCTCCAAGGTTTGCCATATCTCGGCTTCGTCTCGGAAGGGTCAAAGAGAAGAGAGATCAGAGAGATCTCAGTAAAATCTCAGGAGATCAAATCTCAGGATCCCAAGAAAATTCATATATGATGACAACAATAAAATTGATTCCTAGATAACATAGATAATTACATATATTCTCAACAATGGATAACTCAATTTCACATCAATATCATAAAATAAATACATTAAATAAAGTCAATCCATATAAATAAAAAGATCAATGGTGCACATAAATTAACATATGTCCATCTCACAACAAAAGTACATAAAAGAAAGTTAATACAGATCTATGATACAAATAGTGGCCAAGTGGATGTCTAAATAAAGATACAGTGAAGAAATCTGTCAACAATAAGTCAAAGTTGTCAAACGTATATGTGAATTCCCCGAGAGATTGTGCTGCCAGTATGAGAGTGAGCCCCTTGGAGAAGTCACATGTACATTTGATTTATTTCACCAGACTTTGAATTTTTAGTGTTCTATGTGGTTTATTTGAATTATGAAATTTTTAGTTAGACCAAATTATGAAGGATTAGAAAGTCAACATTTTGATGGAATCTCCAAATCGTGATTTTCTTCTTCGATCAGAGAGTTGACTTTTTATATATAAGAGATATTTTTCTGATATTTTTATTGGATTCAAATGAGGGGGTACTTCCTTATTTACATGTAATATCTTAAATATTTATATAAATATAAGGTAGTAATCCATGCATCATAGGCCGGAGGTTCAACCATGAACATGAATCATAGTGCATCTCAGGCATCTTGTTTCTCGGGGACCTACCGAGACCAAGATTTTCGTGAGATCTCGCGAGAATCTTGCGAGATTGCATTCCATGATAATCACGAACACTATTTTTGTCAATTAGCCATTTCCAGAGGCAGAACGTGGAGAATTAATCTTAAGAAAAGGCCTATGACAGGATATAGACAAAATAAAGGCAATTTTGCAAGTAAACAACTTAAACAAGGGTAAATTTAACGACGTAACAGACATTTTACCAGGTCTTTTCAACTGGTTTTTTAAGATGTTCCTAATGGTATCCAAATGTTTATGAGAAGATATTCTGCTGAAATGCATTATGAGTTTACTTCTTTGCTGTACACCAAGGAGTGGCTTAGTGATAGTCCTCCACGTATACCAGGAAAAGGTCAGGATTCACTCCTACCAACATAAGATTTACAAGGAATTTTCTAGAAATTTTCTAAGGATGATGTCAAGGGTTCAACTCCCACCAGATGATGCAATAGACTAGTACTTCAATAAATAATCTTTACAAAAAAAAAGGTTACTTTCTTCACTCATTCACAAGAAAGGCAGTAGACCCTCCTTCAAAGAAGAAAAAAACATGCACTTCAGAACATTGAAATAAATGATTATAGAAAAGAAGAAAATTCTGCGGCAGCAAGGGGTCTGATTTTCCTATTTTGTGCTGCACTGACTTGATAGCAGCTGAATCCCTGATGTCTTGTGCTGTATACGGCCAAGGTGTTTGATCTTTATTATCATTAAATGGCCATGTTGTTATCACCACATCCTTGGCATAAGGCCATCAGTGGGTCTCTAAGGGTGTTATCCAAATGTGTCATGGATGCAATTCCACTTTTCCTTTTCTGTCATTGAGGGGAGAACTAAAATTTCACAGTTATAAGTTACTGTAACCCACGAAGGTTCGGAAGTAACCACCTCCTTAGTCCAGCCAGCATCACTTCTGATACGCTATGAGAACTAGTGATATATACTACACATTTCTTTCAAAAGGGGGGACAATGAAACTTAAAAGGACACTGATAAGATGTAGTAATTGACTTACTTGAGCTTGGGTTGTCCTCCTTCCATCCTGTGCAACAAATTTCGTAGGCTTTACAAATTTTGCAGGTCCACATGTGTACCCAGGACCAGGTGCCTTCAGTGTGAAGTTCTTAGGTACTTTGACAGTTTTGTTGGTTGTTCCAGCTAGCCCCACACTGACCTGGAAGGATGCTGCATGATGAACTGGATCCTGAGCCCGTGAATTGATGACTCCACCTTTGCAGCAATTAGCTATTTGCATGTTATACGGAGTCCCCGGCAATAGGTCAACAACAGTTGGATCCTTTTTGCAACAATGTGGAATGTTTCCCTTGAATCTTGAACAATCTCCCTGCTCTGTAGCCTGCGCTCCAACCATAGACCATATCACCTCTTTCTTAGCCCATGTCCACCCTGGAGCTTGAATGTGACAATATTGCTGGAAGTTATAAATTGTCACAACAACCTGGAAAGGAATCACGATTTGATATCATATCAGTAGGGCAGGAGGTCAAACTTTGACAGAAAACCAAATCCTCTGGGTTTCCTTTTTTGTTCCATTGAATTGTATCATAACTTTGCATCATCAAAATAAAACATAGTATTTTCATAATGATCTTACTGATGCTATATACTTACAACGTAACCATCTGGTGTCCATTGGATGACATCCCATTTGATCGTTATGTTTCCATGTGGATCAAGTGCATCATAAGCCTCTGCACAACAGTTAAAAGAGAAGAACAATCAGTTTGATTTGGGAAATCCAAGTGAGAAATTTAAACATCTAGGAAGTCATTTTAATTTAGTAAACTGGGTTTCGCTTAAGTGACAATATGTGGGACATGAACACTGCTTATTGCACAATGTGATGACACTCCATCGATATGTTCCATTAAAAAAGGTGGTTAGTACTGTTCCATTACGATTATTTGGATCGAAGGAGTTTGAAATGGGAAAACACATAAACAACTGCTTCAATCATTCTATGCCCTGTGTCTTCGCTATTGGAAGAGCCACATATCATCCGGCAAGAGGCAAATCAAAACAGGATAAAAGTAAGCTGAAAGAGGGAGTTGCTCGTTTTAGGAAATTCCACTGCCTATATCAGGAATCCTATCAAAGCATGTTTTACGAGAAAGCCTGGCATCAAACCCATGATAGCCCTTCCTTGACTTCTACTTAGGATTGGACATGGTCTCTCCAACCTTTAACAATCACACTTCGCTTTTGAAACCCCCCCCCCACCCAGTAAGTTCTATGCTGCATATGTTTGCACTCCAACTAAAAATCTCAAACCAATCTCCAATTTGCAGATCAAAAGCTGAAACAATTTGTAGACCTTGTGTCGAACACCTAGTGGGTACAGCGGAAGCATACCTGTAAATAGAAGAGCGTTGCCTATGAAGGTCTTGGAGTCAACTATTTCAGTAGCTCCAAGCGGTGATGCGCCCTTCAATAAGAGGCCAGAAAGAGATCCTATTCGCACTGCCCTTGCTTGTGCAAACCAGCCAAAATAAATCTCATGTGAATGAGAGGTTTCTATGGGTATTTTTAGGAGGTGCATGGCACCCTTTGAGGGCTTCCCCATGCATCCCTTTGACCCATGCAGTTGTGAGGATGGAGAAAGGTTAGCGCCAAGGGGTGTTTAAGCCCCTCCCAACCAGCAACCAAGTGCCATGGTGGCGCCGGTTGGGCCAACTGTTGTGGGCACCCACCAAGGGGTGTACCGAATGGTTAACATCTCCCACTTTCCCACAACAGGCTGCCTCAAATTGTCTCTCTCTATTCTTGCTTCTCTTAGTCATATAGGAAATGGAGCATGCGACCTCGCGAGAATTACTCTCTTCTACAAGAGTAGTGATACAGGAAATAGGAAGCCCCTTGACGGGCCTTCACGCTCATAAATCCGCAAACGTCAGTGTGGATTAGTTGCTATGGCTCAGTGGCTCTTAGCCTTTTCAAAAAACTTTTGACATATTTTGCCAGCCAAACATGACTCACATACAGGAAGATTAACTTTAGCGAGTGAGCCTAGAAGGCTTTCTCAAGCTAACCTAGCCATTCTATCATGTCCTATATGTCCTAGCCAAGCATGCCAAACTACAGAAACAAGGTCCACTTCACTATGTGCCATACATGATGTAGAGGAAACAGAATTATCTAGATCTAAATCTAACTTAAATGAACCATCAACAAATACACCATGGCCATACATAACATCAGTCAAATAAATGTTAACATCACTGCCAAAAGATGAAAAAGAGAATCCTAGTGCCAATAGCGATGAGACAGACAGCAGATTATGTTGAACTCCTGGCAAAGAGTACATCATAAAGAGTCAAA
This sequence comes from Colocasia esculenta, assembly GCA_014218235.1. Taxonomy (NCBI): domain Eukaryota; kingdom Viridiplantae; phylum Streptophyta; class Magnoliopsida; order Alismatales; family Araceae; genus Colocasia; species Colocasia esculenta. The sequence continues at coordinate 172,253,012 of CM024760.1, forward strand.
ATGCATCCAGTTCTGAGCCTAAGTTGGTATGCACCAACTCCATAGACTTTTTCATTGAACCCATTTACCATATATACTCTTTGCGTGCCCGCCGAAACTCAACGATAATCCACATATCCTGATTGCTCCTAAATTCACAATCAATTCAAGAAATGTTCGAGCAACTAAAATCATGGAATGCAGGATCGGATTGGGGTCCCAGATCAGACCCCGCCGATCTCTATCCGGATCAGATTGGATCGGCCGATCTATCCTATCCACATGGAATCTAGCCAATCCGGATTGGCCAGATTTAAAAAAAAACATTAAAAAAGGTGGGAAAAAAAGGAAAATCAGAAGAAAAAATCAGGAAAATTCAGAAAAATGACACAAAAGGTTTTAAAAAACATACAATTTTTTTTTCAATATAAACACAATGAAATTCAATTCTTATCATGTACATCTATCATAAACAACAATAGAGATGATTAAGACACTAATAATTATGTTCATACATTGATTAAAAAAACATATATTTAGAAGTTTCCTGCATAAGGTATAAATGCAATTAGATGTGCATTTTATGCAATCAAACTACAAAATATTTCCCATTAAGAATGCAATATTAATATTGCATTAAAATGTCCAGTATTAAAATGCATTAAAAGCCACACTTTAGAGTATAGCATTAAAATATATTGAAGAATATTTTTCGATGAAGAATGATAAGTTATATTTTAAAATATAGTATATTCCGTCGGGACATTTTCAAAATTGCTTCTTTTTTTGTTTTGTTTTTTTTTTGCAAAGCCCACTATTAAAGAGACTTTTCCCATCACATAAACCTATCCTCTGCTATGTCACTCATAATAGGGCTCCATAAAAGTAAGAATAACAAAAGGCAAGAACCATTTGAATTCAAAACTCGCTTTGAGTGTCTCTCCTCATACGTTACAATGGGACGTTCTATTCAAGGTTTGGCGTGCCGGATCGAGCCGGCCCGATACCCCCGTATCACATCGGATCAGGGAAAACCCGATCCTCGATTCCATCGATTCGGTCTGATTGGCCTCATATATATAATATTATTATATCATATTAATAATATATATTATACATTATAAATATCATATATATGATATATTATATATTATACCCATGAGAATCGATCCGATGCGGATCGATTCGGGTCGATTCGGGGGGAATCGAATCGGATCAAGAGAAATCCGATTCGCCTCCCGATCCCGATCCGTCAAACCTTGGTTCTATTCACCAAAGATAGCAGCCAAAACACAAGGAGTTGCCATAAACAATGGAAGGAAGAGTACAGAGAAAGAGATGAACTCTCAGGCCTTTGAGGGTCGGGCTGCCCTCGTCCCGTCTGCACACTTCTCCTCCTCTAGCACCCGCGATGGGTACTTCGACACCCAAGAGTTGCGAGGTATCGTCCAAACTCTGGAAAACATTTTTCTGTTGTTTCTTTGGTTCTTCTTTCTTTCATGGTTTAGAACTTCTCTTTGTCTTCTCTTTCTGATGTGTTTCTGTTCCCCATCCGTTATCCAATGGGTGCTTCACTACCCTCCACAGATGTTACATGGGATCGTCGTTGTCCAAGACCAGGAAGACATGGTTTTCTGATCCTTGTTCTTCTTTCCCTTTCATGGGTTTCAAGTTCTTCTTCGTCTTTTCTAATGTTGGCGGGAAACAAAAAAACATTTAATCTTTTGTTGCGTTTTTGCTCCCAACGGACTACTTCGATATGACATATGATGTCTGGAGGACAGAGTTGACGTGGGATGCAGTGTCTGATGAGGAGGTCCTACAGAGAGAGTTGATTAAGGGGAGGATATGTGGGTAGATCATCTTGAGGGAATTGGCCCTCATCAAGTTGCTCGAGGAAGAGGTTCCTCATTTGGGGTCGCCCCCGAAAGCCTCCGATGATATGGTTGTCTGGTCGCATTTTGGTAAGGAGATGATCATGGAAAGTGTGGGTGTGGATAGGCAGGATAGGAGGATCTATTCAGTGACCAAAGGTTTTGGAAAAGAGATTGGCCGATTCCAATTCAGATATGTATACATATATCATATTAATGTATAAACATAATTAATATGTATCAATCATACATTAATGTGTTTCTATGTGTTAATGTGGTGGGGACATCCGAGCCTGGGATCGGGCCAACTGGGTCCAAGTTTACCCAGACGGAGGAGACGAGCATCAACGACGGCATCCATTTGGCTTGGCGACTTGCCGTCGGGCCACTAGCATGTTTCTTTTATGAGTTTGAGCATTTAGTTGATGTAATAAGGCCCATAAGAGGCCCATTAGAGCTTTTTTTATTTTCTGTGTATTTTTGGGTCCGAATTTTGACCTATTTTTAGGCTTGAGGGTATTTCAGTCTTTGAATGTATTAGTGAGGACCATTACAGTTCCCTCACTATAAATAATGTGTAATAACCTATTTTTGAGAATTAATGAAGATTTGAAGACAGCTTTTGCGCAACCTTCTTGTCTTCTCCTTTAGCGGGGTGGATTCCCCAGGGTGGAAGCCCAACCCCGTGCGCCTTCTTCCTCCTCCACGCTTCAACCCTCCCGGTTTTCTGGTTTCTTCGCCCTCCAAGCCCGCTGTGCCGCATCAACTTGGTATCAGAGCAAACTATGATCCCACCGTCGACGTTCACCGTTGTGTTGTCGTCTGTTGCTGTCGTTTCTTCCCGTTCGAAGTCGCAAAGAAGTCCACGCCACCCTGCCATCCCACGTGCTTCTTCACCGCACGGAACCGCGTCGCCTCTGTGCTCAGGCGATTCCCTGTCTGCGGCCGGCAGAACTCTCGCGCCTTCCACCCGCGTTCGGAGGGGCTGTCCCACCTCTGTCTGCGGCCAGCAGTACCCCTGGCGCCTTCACCAGTCAACACGTCCCTGTGCCTGGCGACCTGGCGCCCCAGCGCCCGCAACCGCCGCGCCCCTGCGCCTGCGACCGCCCTGCGACCGCCCAGCGCCGGCGACCCGCGTCCGCCGCGCCCCTGCCCCTGCGCCGGGCCCCCGCTTCACCCTCCGCGACTGCCGCACCCTGCCCCTGCGCCGGACCCCACGTCGATGCCTGCGGACCCCGCTCCCCGCGCCGCTCCGCGTTCGCGATTCACCCCTCCCCGCCCGCGCGAACACCAGCTCCGCCTCTCGTCGCCGGCCCGGACGCACCGGCCCGGCTGAGCCCACGCCCTGCTTGTTCGAGATCCCCGCGTCGGCCCTCCTCGTCTGCACCACCCCCGCAACCTCCCGGTGACCCCACAGCGCCGGCAGCGTCCCGGGCAGGCCCCCTCGTCCGCGCGCGAAGCTCCGTGCTCGAGCCCCACCTCGCCGCCTCCCTTCCACCCCTGCGTGTACGCACGCCCCGGCGGTTCTCTCTCGTCCGCGTGGTGAAACAGCAACAGGCGATCGAGCCCTTTGGCCCCTAGTGGTGCTGCCCTGCTTCCGATCTGGCTCCGCCCAACTTCAACCGCCACCAACCCCGACTCTGAGTAATTTTGGACACTATGATTTCTTCTACATTTCGGACACTAGTGCGATTATCAAATAGAATGGTTATTTTATTGATATTTGATCCGCTACAATCATGCAATTACGTATCTCAAGCCGTCGTGGATTCATTTTCTCAAAGTGGGAAACTAATTGCTTCTGAAAGTGGAAGTATATTGGTGTCGTTTTCTCTAACATTCAGAGGGAATTCGGAGCACAAAGATCTTATCTATCATGCTGGCACTTGAGCTATAATTCCTTCGCAGCAATCGTCAATTTTGCCAACCGACAACTTTTACCTCATTGTGGGTCGGAAATGGTTACAAAGAGAGCGTGTTGAGGTATTTGCTGAAGAGAGTTATTGTACCATCCGAGATCTTTGATTATCCAGGGTGCCTATTCAAGTTTCCTGCCTATGTGCCTAAAGCTCAAAGAAGTTTACAGGTTAAAGCTTGTCAACCTGATTCCCAAGTGGCACTGCAACAGAAATTAGAGTCCACAATCTTGCCAACTGCGGATGATGCCCAGGCAATGATGGCAGAGTCGGGTCGGGTGGCTGGGTTGGCCCCAGCCGATCCCGACCCTGAGTCGGGCCGGATTCGGCCTGAGTCGAGCCGAGTCGGGACAGTGAACTTCGTAAACCAGTCCCGTGGGTGGGTCGGTGTTCCCCCCCCCCCCCCCCCCCCAGAGTCGGGTCGCCAGGGGCCGACCCGACTCAGAGTCGGCAGACTCCGCTCCGAGTCGGCCGACTCTGCCATCCATGTGCCCAGGTAGAGGTGCATTGCCCACTGGACACACTATGGTAGAGCCTGAGGAGATGATTGAGAATGTGGCTATGACTGACTCCATTGACGTACGCGAGACGGCTCATATAGTGGAGTCATGGGATCACTCCCTGATCATTGAAGCCGGTTTTGGTGCATTTTCTGATCATTTATTCGAGATCTCAACACTCTCTGGAAGTCATCTGCCCATGAAAGATGTGTTTTTAGCATTGATTCCGGTGACTTTGATGTGGTGTGGCATGGTTTCGAGTTGCGTTGCCGGCACCAACCCCAGCCGTCCAGTTTGATTATATGTATGGATATGGCAGTGCTCCAGTGGCTAGTTGCTCCCTTGTCTATTTGGGGATTCTCCGACATTTTAAAACTCGAGGACGAGTTTTCTCGAATCAGGGGAGAATTGTGGTGGAGAGACTCCGAGGATCGGGCCAACCGGTCCAAGTTACCCAGACGGAGGCAACGAGCAACGACGACGGCATCTATTGGCTTGGTACTTGCCGTCGGGCCACTAGCATGTTTCTTTTATGAGTTTGAGCATTTAGTTGATGTAATAAGGCCCATATGAGGCCCATTAGAGCTTTTTTTATTTTCTGTGTATTTTTTTGTCCGAATTTAGACCTATTTTTAGGCTTGAGGGTATTTCAGTCTTTGAGTGTATTAGTGAGGACCATTAGAGTTCCCTCACTATAAATAATGTGTAATAACCTATTTTTGAGAATTAATGAAGATTTGAAGACAGCTTTTGCGTAGCCTTCTTGTCTTCTCCAGCGGGGTGGAATCCCCAGGGTGGAAGCCCTCCTTCAGCGGGGTGGATTCCCCAGGGTGGAAGCCCAACCCGTGCGCCTCTTCCTCTACGCTTAAACCCTCCCGGTTTTTTTGGTTTCTTCGCCCTCCAAGCCCGCTATGCCGCATCATAATGTACATAGAATCATAATTTAATGTAAATATAATAACAATATGCATATATATATATATATATATATATATATATATATATATATATCATTTATAAATGTGTGTGCTAATATATATTATATATATATATATATATCATTTATAAACATAATTAATACATATACCAATCATATATTAATGTGTGTGCTAATGTACATACAATCATATATTAATGTAAATATAATAACAAGCACATGCACAAAGTTAATGCATATATATGTGCATATAGTTAATGCATGTATGTACACATAAATATGTAAATGAATGTACATTTAATACAAGTCTTAATTAATATATATAATTAAACCTAATTATGGTTAAATCCAAGCTGAATCCTTAAAAAAATAACCTCAAAATTCAGAAATTTTAACTAATCAAAATTAAATGGATAAATTCTCATCCAATACACCACTATTGGGCCATCAAGTGGGTCCAATTCGTGAATATATATATCATTTATAAATGTGTGTGCTAATATATATTATATATATATATTATCATTTATAAACATAATTAATACATATACCAATCATATATTAATGTGTGTGCTAATGTACATACAATCATATATTAATGTAAATATAATAACAAGCACATGCACAAAGTTAATGCATATATATGTGCATATAGTTAATGCATGTATGTACACATAAATATGTAAATGAATGTACATTTAATACAAGTATTAATTAATATATATAATTAAACCTAATTATGGTTAAATCCAAGCTGAATCCTTAAAAAAATAACCTCAAAATTCAGAAATTTTAACTAATCAAAATTAAATGGATAAATTCTCATCCAATACACCACTATTGGGCCATCAAGTGGGTCCAATTCGTGGGTACAACCCAGAGGAGGGTTTCCCACTATGTCTCTATCACTAATTAGGAGAGATATCACCAAAAAATGGAAATAAATCTCCTAAATTTGTAACCCATGAATTTGAGTCATGATAGGAATCTTAAAATCCAAACCCCTATAAATTGAGCCCCTCTCTTCCATGGGATAACCCTAGGGTTTCTTGAATGTCTCTGGAGGCTCTAGGAGGTGGTTAATCCCGAGGAGGAGGTTGGAGAAAGGAGATCTTGTGCTCTCCTTCAACTCGGATCTGCAGTGACATGCACACAAGAGCCATCTTGTTGGCCATCAAAGATTAGTAAAACATCAACCAAACTTAGCATTCCATATACCTCTAGAAAGCCCTTCGAGTCTAGTTTCAAATGATGATATTTTGCCCAATTTTCACATAGTAGTTCATGAGTATCATGCGTTCTTCTCCAACTTGTCAATCTAAGGTTTCTGGGAGGACGACTTGATTCATTTTACTTAAAGGTAGGTGGTTTCTGGGCCAAACTCGTTCATACATGTATCATCATGTCTAGATCATGGGAGAATCATTTTCCCCAATTTATTTCATGTGAGTTCATTGTATTTTGATTCTTATTATCATGGTGCATGTATGTCAGTGTTTTTCCCTCGTCTATCTTGCAAAGCTTAAAGCCCTTACTACGAATGTCCTAAAATAGAGATATTTTTACTATACTTACAACTCTGAGTCTACTTTCAAACAATCCAAAAAGCCCTAAATTTTGTGGTCTATGTTGAGAGTATTACATGTAGCAACTTAACCGTGTCAGTTTTCCCTCGTATGTCCCACAGTGTAAAGATACCCTGCTAAACAAGACTTATTTTCTGATTCCTAGTGTCTGTAGAATGACACATAAGTCTAGTAACTAACAGAAATATTTTTCCCAATTTTCATGCACCCTACAGAGAGTATTTCACTCCTAAAACTCCCTGTGTCAAAACCTAAGTCGAATCGGAGTCAGATTGGGGCCTGATCATGAAAACAAGCTCCATAACACTTATCGTGTCGTATCGGCTGATGCTACTTTAAGGTGTCGCCTCTGGGGGTTACATTATTAAGGCGTCGCACCCCAATCTATGTTATTAACACGTCAATAGTGCTGGACGCGTTATTAAGGCGTCCATACAGTCAGTCACGTTAAGAAAAACTGGTCTGCGCAAGGTTCATTCAATTGGCGATATCTTCTCCTACAGATGTCGGATTGACGAGCCATTTGATTTACTGGATTCTACACTCTTAATACTTCAAGAGAGTATACTCATATGTGACATTTGAATAAGAAATTAGTGAGTGATGACCTTATAAAGTGAAGGGATGGGACTGCATCTGTCTTCTAAGGGACATACGTCTTGATTTCCGTCGTTCTGCATCATTTCTTCGTATGTGTGAGTTGTTTCATGCACTAATCAACCCATGAATAAGTTTTAAATATCTTAACATGATTCTAGTTGACTTTAAAGTCTTAATCATGCTCTTTGCTTGTGGATTATCCTATCTCTCTTGTCTTGCGATCTAGCTTGTAAAAATACCAAATGACATCAAGTTAAAATTGTGCATGCATGTGTTGAATTCTCGTTTAAACTATTGTTATCTTATGTTATTCTTGTCTATCTTTAAGTTTTTAATGTGTACAATGAATCGAATACGGACTTAACAGGCACTCACACACACACATGAGCGATTCACGCAGCGCAACATGCACATACACACTTGCACCTATAGGTACTCCTTCTTGGCTTAGATAAACTCTCCGTTGAATATTCCTTCTACCCGACTAAAGATTCCTTTGCCATGACTTCCATAAGTCTGCTCTGATCGTGAATTTCCTTACTGCCGATGAGCAGATTGTACCTTGAAGTTTCCCGAAGTTAGTGTGCACTTCTCTCTCTCATCTTGACTTTCTCGAAGTGATCGAACATAACACATGAAACCAAGTTATTAATTAAAGATAGAATTAATGTAAACGTGTCGTTATGCTGCCAGATTGAACCCATGACTTCACTCTGATACCATTATAAACCTTCTGTCAAACACCTAGTGAACGCATCGGAAGCATAGATGTAAATAGAAGAATGTTGCCCACAGAGGTCCCTGAGACGGCTACTACAGTCACTCCAAGTTCCACGCTCCAAGTCCTCAGAGTAATCGGTGATTTGCCCTTCAAGAAGAGGCCAGAAAGAGACCCTATTGGCACTGCCCTTGCTTGTGCGAACCAGCCAAAAAAAGCCCATGTGCATGGGAGGTTTCTATGGCTATTTATAGCAGGTGCATTGCACGCTTTTGAGGGCTGCCCCATGCATCCCTTCGACCCATGCAGTTGTGAGGATGGAGAAAGGTTAGCACCAAGGTTTGTTTAAGCCCCTCCCAACCGGCAGCCAAGTGCCATCGTGGGCACCCACCAAGGGGCAGGGGCGGACCTAGCACAAGTCCAGTGGGGTCTGTGACCCCACTGGATAAAAAAATTTGTATTGGGAGGATAATTTTTCACCATAAATGACCCCACTAAAATTTTATGGGTGTACCATTAGGACCCCACTGAAATAAAATTCTAGATCCGCCACTGTCAAGGGGTGTACCCAGCGGTTAACACAAATGAATGACAGTTTTCTTTCATATTCCCCTTCCCTGATAAGCCAATAGCCCAAATTTGGACAAGAAACGCCCAACCACTAAAAACAAACTAGCAATTCCACATTAGGACATAAAACCTTTTAGTCAGATCTGTTGCTGTTTCCACTTTCACATGAAAAAAAAAAAGGTTTCGGTTTCCCCACTGCTAACACCATTAGATGAATTGCTCCTTTTGGGCCCAAAATCTGAACAAACGGGAACTGGGAAGATACCTTCTTTCAATCCCATGCTCTACCGCCTAGAATCGACGGGAGAAACAACCAAAGATTCGTCTCCGCAGATGACCAGGAAACCCAGGGGAGGGAACACTAGGGGACGAGACACAAGACCCGCATTTTCCTTTCCCCAGAGATCCGGCAGATCAGACCACAGATAACCAGCAAAACCCGCAATTCTAACCACGATCTACCACCCCACAATAATCTCAACAAGTTCCACAGGCAACGCAAGAAACCCCAAAAAAAAAAGATGTCATCTTGGTGAAACGGCTGCTGACCTGTGTACGTGAGGCAGGAGCAGAAGAGGAGGACGCACAGCAAAATGGTGGCCCCAGCGAGCCAGGGGACGGCTCCGGCTCAGGCTCTGGCGGTGGGGTGCCCATGGCCCATCTCCATTGCTAGCTCCTCAGCAGGAGCTCGGAGACCAGCAGCGGCAACGGAAATATGCAAAGGAAAGAGGAAAAGGAGAAGGGGAGAAGACTGGTGTGCCACGCAGCCCTCTCCCCTCCCCTCTTCCTCCTCCTCCTCTTCACATGCTAGAGAGACACAGAGGAAGACTTTGGCGTCGTTGCAGTGTGGGAAAGATCCAGTAGCTGGCAGACATGCTTGTTGCACTTAACACAAATGCAACAGCTATTTGTAAGGAACTGGAGTCCTCCATGCTCTCACAGATGCGCTCAGCTGTTCAGCCAGCACACTCCTCGGGTTCCCGCGCAATACTCCCTACCAATAGAAATTATCCACGTCATCAAAATGAACACACCCAGAAGCTCTGAACACTGGAGATCTGGTCCAGGATAAAGGTTTATTGTACTTATTCATTGCACTTTAAGTATAATGTGATTAGACAATAATTTATGTGGCACTCCTCACATGAGGGATGATAAAGTGACAATTTAATTGTTAGATGTTACATGGGCTTGTTGCTTAGTCACATTGCACTTAAAGTGCAATGAACATGTGCAATAAATCTTTCTCCTCCTTCAGATGCTCAGTCACTACTACTGATTCTTCCGCATTTGACCCGCGAAATTTCATTAAATTATAAGAGCTTCTCGGCCACTACTATGTAGGCACCGTTTGGAACCACTTTTCAAAAAGTGAAAATCATCAAAATCGAATGGAGCTACATATTCTTACATGTCTTGAGATTCTACCCGTGAAATATTAGGCAGTGTTAGCCGTTTGGAAGGACGTTTTGTGACAGAAAAATATTAGCTATACGCAAACCTTAGACTGTGGATAGTTTGGAGTTTCTGCAGCAAAAATACTGCGTTGCTGCGGGGAAGCGGCCTTGGGGGTCGCTTTCGTGAGATGGGAGAGAGAATTTTTATTCTCTCTATCTCTCTCCTCTGTCCAAAATCGATTGACACGGAAGCCCATATGCACCCAAAAATATTTGAAAATACTTTTACTTTGTCAGAACTTTTGCACAGCCAAAATCGATTATATTGTTGTTGTCAAACGCTACCTTAGTCAATAAAAAATGTAAGGGTTAATCTTATGATACCTCCCTCCGTCTTTATCAAATCTATCCATATACCTTAAAAATCTTCAATCACTGTTATCATGCTCTCGACGTTAATTATGTTGTTGATAGAATTGATGACCATATGACTTACAAGTGGGAGCTGTCAAGTCTTGATTTGGGAACCCACAAACATCAATCCTCGAACCCACAAAATCACATAGAATGGAAGTTCTTCATTACAAAAAAAAAAAAAGTTACTTGAATCATTTTATCCCCGGTTCCTCTCTCCCCTTCTCTCTAACATAACAAAAGTAAGCGCGCTCTCTTCTCTCTCTCTTCACGTGTTGGTCTATTGTAATACCTAGCTGTCTTGTTTGATCTGCGACGATCATGTTAGAAAGCAGGAATTGCTTCTCATTTTGAGAAGAAAGAACACTATAAATCACAGGTTGCTTAGGATTCCAAATGCATAAGCTGAGGCCGGACTTCTTGTTTACTGTCACATTGATGACATATTTCGCATGTTTAACATGTAAAGTAGAGCTCTTACCACATAACTCTCAATTCATAAAATTAGTAGTGACAGTGACGGACCATTGACCGTAGACATACAAATGAGAGTTGTTTGAATTTTTAGGGATATACGGATAGATTTCATAAAGATACGAATATAGTGGTAATTCGTAGATTTTATAGAGGTATACAGATAATAAATCTAAATACAATAAACTTGTTTAGTGTAAACATGTTTATGATAAACCTATTCATATTTTTCGTAAGTTGTATCCAAACATGCCCTTAACTCCTCTTTTTCTGTGCATATGAGATATTCACGTTCCACATTGTACATCAGACACATGTTTGGTATCGGGATATATGTGGCACGGAATAGGTGTAAGTCATTCCAGAATAAGTTATGCTATTCTCAACCTTATATCGTTTGGTATATGTTAGGTTAAATCGATTTTGTATTGTGTTCTCCGTTGGTGGAAACATGGATGGGAAGGAGGATATATCAATTTTTATGACATATTACCCTTACTATCTTCGTTTCCAAGGGCATCCACCATCCCATGTTTGGTAACGGTCAAGTGAATAATAAGGATAACTATTAAAGAAACATAAAAAGGAAGTCTATGATGGAGTAAACAAACATAAAATATTATATTTATGTACATCATGACATGTAAGAAAACACTTTATGGATTTAGCATCAAATTTCTTAAGCGAAATTATGTAACATAAAAGAAATTTTTTGTATATGGTAGAAATGAAATAAAAACTATGTACAAATAATTATGGACTTAACAAATGATTCTCCGACGACGGATGAAACTAATAAAAGAAGAATATTTTTATCATGAAAATTAAATCACAAAATGACATATTTCAAATTAAAGAAATGGAAATACATCATTTATGTACAAGGTCATAATTAAATTTACTTCTTTTGAAAGATGTAATATTTTGAGACTATTGAGGCACATGAAACAAATATAAAATATAATTTATGTATATATAGTGAAGAGTGAATAGGACTATTTGTAACTTATTTGACAATTTACAAGTCAACAGATATAATTCTTTCATATACAATATTAAGAATTAGATTTGCATTATAAATTTATAAAAATTTTGAAAAAAAAAGATATCTTTTCTAACACTCGTTCTATTTGTGTGTATGTTATCATTACAAAACTATACTCAGATGTGTTACATTTTTCTTACACAGTTACTTCAAAATGTGTATATTATTGTTACATAACTATATTCATGTGTATACATTTTTCCTACATAGTTACCTATCCAATGTGTATATTATCATTACATAACTATACTCATGTATATACAGTTTTCTTACACAGTTAGTTCAAAGTATGTATATTATCATTACATAACTATACTCATATGTAACTAAATTTTTGTTACACAGTTAGTTATACCATGTCACGTGGCAAGAGGTTAGACAACTAACAAAAAATCAATGATTGATGTATATATTCATAACTAGCCATCACAAAATAATTACAGAAGTTTTTGCACAACAGTAACTATATTATTTTAACACAAATAAGATTAATTGCACCAAGTAACCAAGTCTTCTCATTGCACATGTAACAAAATTACAGAACTTACATAATAGAATATACAAAACTGGCAAGTCATCCAAACTTCACACCAAATTACATTGACTTTCACATACTACAACAAAATAAAACTGATATGAGTCTAAAGAAAGTCTGTCTACATTTTACATTTTAACTTTCTGAATGAGTCTAACAAACGCTCGCACAATTCTATGTTGCTGTCAGCTGCAAACTTCTCTTTTTCAAGCAGAGTCTGGAAGTCTTCCACGGAATGCTTTCCTCTTCTTCTTCCCCAAGTTGCATACGGCGACTATTGCATGAGTCTGATACCCATTGAAAGAAGCCACAACCTAAACCATGATCCTCAGCCTACAGATCAATATGTTATCACAGTTAAAAGCATGCACAAAACTGTACATATATGAAAAAGATTAGGCTGATGAAAAACTTACCGTAGATTGAGGGCAAACGTAAAAACTCCTACCATAAGACTTGGATGTCTTCGAAGTGCGTTTTCGACAGTGTCCCTTCCCACAAGGACATTGTAACACCTCATCAACCCACATAAAAAACTTACAAGCATTGCCAGATTTTGCCTACACAAAGTTGTCAGTTATGTATGCCCAGAACCGAGAGCCGTAAGGAAACAAATGAATAGTTTACACATGAGTTTACAATAAAATTAAGTGAGCAAAGACCCAGTATGATTAAAGTAACTTTCAGGAAAATGAAACAGAACCATAATATTGCAGTTAAAGACAAAAATACATTGCATAGATAGTATGATTAAATTAAAAATATATGCAGTAAATATAGAAGTTAAACAGTGAAAATAACAGAAGTATGCAATAGTATACGTATGACACTAGAACAAATAAATACATTGCATACACTGTCATTAAAATAACACAAAGATGACACTAGTGAAAATATAATTGAGGCAACAAAGTGTCATTATACTAAACAAAGATACAATAATATACAAGTTCAACAGTGAAACTAACATATAGTTTACATATGACACTAGTAAACCATCTGTTTATAAGTATGTACACATGTATTAACGCAACAGTCGAAATAGGAAAAGTATGGAACACAGTGAAATCATGAGCCTATTAAGGAAGAAAATCAACTGTCGAACAAAATGCATACTGTAGGTAGGGTACCACTATGTACATTGAAACCGTAGACCAAATACATGCAACAGTGATTAGACAAAGAAGGATATTATAATACAACAGTGAAACGAACATATAGTTACATTTTTGTCTACTACACCATCAGTTTATAAGTATGTAAACATCTATTCACGCAACATTTGAAAAAGGAAAAGTATGGAACACAGTGAAACTAATGGGCCTATTGAGGAAGAAAATCCAAATTTACAAGAAAATGCGTACTGCAGGGAAGGAGGTACATTCTACATTGAACCGTAGAACCATCCACATGCAAATACATGGCGGAATATGACCTTAATACGAAAGTATACCTTCAGGTCCAAGGATACACAGTGATCTCCACGACCTGTAAAATGTGGCCAAACCACTGACAGTAAAGGGGAAGGATATAAAGCAACCTCCGACGACAATCAGCCGATCAGGGTTTGTACACACAGTGGAAGAAACGATGGAACAGGGAAAGAAATCCGAAGACTATAGAAACCCTTTTGTGCCCTAATACAGGAACACATAGGCCGGGAAGGAGCGAAAGTAGCATCTCACGATGGAAAACTGTGGAAGGGTTTTTGTAATAAAAAGAAGCACATGGAAGAAGGAAGGAGGTCACGATGGCGACCCGTCGAAGGTTTTTCAACAGAGCAAGGAAGAAGCAGATGGAAGAGGGAAGGAGCTCACAACGTCTGTGCTGCTAGTGACTTCCAAGACGACTTCCTGCAGCCCCTCGCCGTGGTACAGGAGAGCGCACGGAGGCGTCAAAGTTTCCGTCACCGATGAGCAGTGCTGTGGTGTGGAGAGAGCCGGGGATCATCGGGCGCCGGAGCTATGTGCAGCAGAGCAGTCGCCGCGGGGAGGAAGACGAAGAGCCGAAGCCTATCGCGTGCAAATGGGAGAAGGAGCATCGAGAGCCAAGGCACGAGGGGCAAAGTTGTGGGTGGGAGGTGACAAGACGTTGCCTCGGGAGGAGATTTCGGGGTTGGGATATTGGGGATACGCCATTCCAGGGGTCCCATGGAATGGCGTATCCCCGGTTTTAACCCGGGTTAATAACATAATCCCTCCCCTTATCCCTCTTATTCCAGTGAATAGTAAACGTAACAAACGAAGAATAGAGATATCACCCTGCTATTCCCGCCTTATCCCGATACCAAACATGACCCTAGAGTTTGCTCCTCTTGGTTTTTGTGGGCTCAAAACTGACTATTTCTCATCAAGGGCGGCCCCTAGTAGGCGCTAATCAATATTCCAATTTGAAGGCCATTCTGAAGGCTCATGCCTCATGAGTGCCTATCGAGGAGAAGAGGAAGTTGGTTGACTAATATCCTTAGAATGAGAAGAAGTCAAGGAGGGATGACCAAAGTGACCATCCTCGTCAAGGGTGGCCCCCAACACCAATGTCTGTGGTCCTGCCTTTGCAAATGCAGATGGAAATCTGAGATAAGTCTTATCATAGGTGGCCAGAAAAGATAAAAGGAGACCCGAATTGATGTGACAAGACAAAGTACTACATATTCCATAGAGATCACAAGCACACAACTAACGAATGCCACCAACTACATTATAAGATCTAGATTTTCATTCACAGGGGCGTCATCGACAAAATCTTTAAAGGTCATCGGTCCAAGGTGAGGAAAGGAGGTAGGACCCAAGCTCAAGACATAATGACAACCAACCTATCAAGGGAGTCACCATGATGATCATGGGCGGCCCCACGCTAGCGGGTGAAAGTTGTAGCAAAAGGAAGTCTCATCTATATAAAGTCTACCAAATAAATGACCAGAAGTGCCCCCAAATTGGGGACGAGCCCATCATCTCCTTCTCGACTAAAGATCTGAAGGATGTCGAAGCACCAAATGAAGATACATTTGTTGTCTTGGACACCATCAACCAATCTGATGTAAAGTGGATTCCAGTTGATAATGGAAGCACCCCGAACGTGTTGTTCTATGATTGTTTCAAAAGTTGGATGTTCTGCCAAGCTGGGTTAAACTATCAAGATGTCGATTTATGGCTTCAATAGAGCCCTGGCCAATGTGGAAGGGGTAGTCACCCTCCACATCTTGCTTGGGACCAAGTCTAGGTGAGTTACCATCAAAGCCAACTTCACGGTCGTGCGCATCATCTCGGCCTACAATGCTATCATTCGATGAGGAATTCTACCGCAAATTGGCAGTGTTCCATCAACAGTGTATCAAAAGCTAAAGTTACCGACTCAACCCATAGTAGGGGAAGTCGGATGACCCAGCACATGAGCCCACCGCATGCTTGTCATCAATGGCACAATGGTCCCCTCGTGCAAAAGAATTTTCAACTATCTCAACTAGATGAAGAGTTCTACTTTGGACCAAAGTCTCAGACCTAAGCCACATCTTCAAAAGGGCCAAATGCAAACTGAGGAACTTGAATAAGTAAGTTATGAGGAACGATCTTCAAGAGCCTTAACGGATAACAAGTCTCATTCTCCAAGGCCAAAAGCTTCAATGATATACTAAAGGCTCAACTAAATGGCTCAAAACATCAACCCTTGTCAATCTTCAAAAGCTCTATATATACAAATAGAAGTTTGAAGAGAATGATAAGCTTTTAGACAAGCCTAAGCTTGTGAGAAGCCTTACAAGAGAAAGCAAATCCTATGTGAGAAAGCTTTGTTAGTAGACCAAGCGATCACTCATTCGTTCAATCCTCTCAAAGCGATCTTACTTGCATCCACTTGTGCAACTTTTCTAAGGAGAGAGAGCCTACTCGGCATTGTGCTTCAACGATCATCTTCGCCTGGCCTTAGTCTTCGACAACAAGCATTGTTCTTATTCATCTTTTTGTGTCGATTAGGCTTGTACTTAATGTTCCAATTCTATCTTATTTAGAAGACATTTTCTTGGCATTGCTTCTTTTAAAGTGTAGACTTATGTGCATGTTCCCTCGTGGTGAGGAAGACTATGTAGTCAGATGTTGTTCCCTTAGTGTTGAGAAAAATCTGAGTGTTTTCGACACCAAGTGGTTGTTCCCTCCGTTTTGAGGAAGACTAGCGTGGCCGAGTGTCGTTCCTCCATTGTAAGGAAGACCAATGGAGTTCAGATGCACTCCCTCTGTGGTGAGGAAGACTAGTTGTATGTAGGTGTGGTTCTCTTTGGTTGAGAAAGACCCATATATGAGCTGTGCAATAGGTGGTCGTTGAGCCAATTAGTGGAATATCAAAGTTGTTACCTTGAGGGTTGGATGTATCATTGTTTCTCATGTGTTGGTTGTCTTACTTTCCTGTCTATATTATTGCTTTAATCAATTATCTTCTTAATATCTTTTGCTTAATCGATTAATATGTAAACCTAATTAATTAACTTTGATTATTCAACTTGATTAACTTCTACTATTTGATTTAACCCTCCCCCCCCCTTTGAGTCCCTATAGCATGGCCACACTCTCTTATATTTGGTTAAGTTGAATTATTTCTACTGCCACATTTCGATTATGAAAAAAATATTTTCAAATTAGTGTGTGACATCCCTCCCCTCTCAACCTATAAAAATAAAACCATAGGCATAAGTAAATGGGCAGAAGGGATTGATGTCACCCCTCACCACAATGCTCAAGCTACCCACATCTCTCTCCCTCTTTCTCTCAACTCTCTTTGCTTCAACTTCCCGACCGATCAATAATTTGACTGTCAAAAGATCGACTCCGAAAATCTTTTTCTAAACCTAACTTCTTAAAAGTCGAGCTGACATCGGCTCATACGCATCTTTACTTTCCATTCTCCATCAACATCTAAGCTTCTAACCTCGAACACCAAGAGTCGACTCATCTCGGCCTTTGCAGACCCAAAACAACCTCATCAACAAACTATATAATATATACATACAACAATGCGCATATTTTTAAAATCTTTTACATTATCCACCCATGCAATCTTCTCGCATTGTTGAAGTAATAAGTAATGGCCCGTATACTCTCAGAATCGTTTATATTGTTTTATATATCCCTTCAAAGTCTTAAATTTTACATGTACATAGAATATTCTGTTAACTTTGTCGGTGTAACACTTGACGGGTAAATGAATCCCCTTTTTTAAAATAATATTTATTAAAACATTTATTTATTTCGACGAGAGTTGAACTTAACATCATTGTTAAAAACTAATCTTTATTTCCTTCGTATAGAGGTACCTATGGAAAAATTGATGTAGGGGTTACCTATGAAAAAAATGAAGTATGTAGAAAATTATATGGACATATATGTAATTATCCCATTTGTAGTCCACTTCGAAATCTTTCGCTCTTCCCCACTTGCCGGTAGATGTGTTTAGGGGTGTTCACTATTCGTTTCAAACCGAAAAATCAAATCGAACCAAATAATTAGATTTGGTTTGATTCGGTTTGAATATAAAAAAAAATTAGTTTGGTTCGATTTCTAACCTCTAGAAACCAACCAAACTAATTAAATCAAATTATAATAATAAATTTTAATTTGTATATATCTATCAAATGTTTCAATATATTACATAAAAATAATATTATGGAAGTTAATATAGTTATCAACATTAATACTTCATTTCAAATATTATTTGATAGTAATTTATTAGAAAAACAAGTAATAAAAAACTTAAAATCTTATTTAAGACTAAGAGAATATAAATGTCCATTTATTTTCAAGTTAACCGAACCAAAGGTTGGTTTGGTTTCAAGAAACTTCGATTTGGTTTGATTCGGGTTGAGTCCGAATTTGGTTTGATTTGATTTCCTAAAAATCTCCTAAGAACCAAACCAAACCAAACCATGAACACCCATAGATGTGCTCGCCTCCACTGTTCCAGCTCAATGCAAAAGGAACAGTTTGGGCTAACAAAACACACAACAAACATAGAGAGACGGTAGCATCAAAGTGGCACCTCAGGTAAAAGGAAACAGGTACAAAGAATAAGCTTCTGTATCTCGGTAACTCTTATTGATCGTAAATGAATGTTTCTTCATTCTTCTATATAACTTGACAGAGTCCTAAGAACTCACAATGACATAAATAACATTTACTGCAATCTCTCATCATAAAAACTTTAGTGGCAGTTGAATCAAACAATTAATATACAGAGCAGAACCACCTTGGACAGAGTGGGGTGGCTCCTGGGCATCCTCCTGTTGCCCCCACAGACACCATTCAAACTGCACCAGTTCGTGAAGTAGATTAAGAACCCCAACATGCTATCATGTCCATGTGGAAAAATTTTCACAACCCAAAACTTCCCAGCAAATGTTGTCATTCATGAGGGGGGGATTAAACCAGCAGGAAAGCCAGACAAGCCCAGAGGAACGTGAGTGGAAGAAGCAAGTGTGACTTCACTGTAAGGGCACCGTTTGGTAGCCATGGGTAAGCATCCGGGGGAGGCATCACACAGTTGTCCCCGTTGAAGTATATGCGTCTGGGGAATGCCCACCCCTTCTGGAAAGTGAAGGTTGATGGGTCCTTTCTGAAGAGAAGCTCCGACTGCACGTTGCCCAACGGGCCGGCTTCCATGAGCAGATCATTGTAGTATTTGACCCCCCATAGCATTGCAGTATCATCTGAGACGTGCCAAGTTCAAAGGGTCAGTTTGCTTGCCATTTTCGGTAGCAAGCAGCAAATGAGTTCTTTGCCTATGATGAAATTTCATGTGCCAATACATGTGAACTGTGAATCCCAACACCCCCCCCCCAAAAAAACAAAAAAAAAAAACAACACCACCACCACCACCACTTGCATGACAGAAACAAAGAACCGGAACAAAAGGTCACATATTTGTGTTGAATTCTGAAACCTTAACAGTCCACATCATTGCTAGAGCAAAATGAGTAAATAATATACCCAAAAACTGCAAGTGAATGGTGAACTTGGGGGTGTGGATAAGTTGAGTTGATGCAAAGGACTTACTGATGCCACTGTAAGGAGACAAAGACTTGTAACTGAAGCTGAAAAGCTGCGTGATGTTGTCGAGATTTGGGTGCTGGACTACTAGATTCCACTGTGTATAGTTCATCCTGTAGTTAAAATTTGTAATTGTGATTTTCACCCGCCAGTAGTCTTTGTAGTTGAGCTTAACATGCCAATGTACTCGTATCGGACACATATGAGAAGTACATTGAACCAAAGGAGTGAAGCTGTTTCTGCCAGGACCATTTATAGCAGAAGCTAGATAAGGTGAGTCACCCCTGTACAGCAGTCCAAGAAACCTAGAGTTATCAGTCTGGCATATATAACACACTGGACAAGTGTACTTGGAACATGAGAAATGCAACTCACTCTACACAGCTTCCTGGTTGAGTGATGTTATTCTGGCAACCACAGGTACATGTTGGGCAGTTGACAATTGTGTCGTTGTAGAACGATGAGAGAGATACACAACAAGTCGGATTTTTCTGTGACAAAAACTGAGAGTACTGACATGTAACATTCCATGTCACTGCATTAAGAACAGAAAAGAGATTAGAAACCAACCAAGGAGAAAGACGAACTGGAAACCCATTAAGAGGAAAAAAAAGTTTGGTATGTCATAATTATGAGGTAGTTGAGGACCACCTAACAATTAAGCCTTCTAACATTCTATATAGATATATATGTTCACAACTGAATCGTTCTAAACTTGAAAATCTAAAGATTGCACAGAAATATTTAGTATAATGAACATATCAACATTTGGTATGCAGTGGGCACCGTTTACAGTGTTAAGGAGCATTTCTTTACATGTGTTTCAAGGTTATATTAAATAGTCACGACCACTATTTTTGTCAATTAGCCATTTCCAGAGGCAGAACTTGGAGAATTAATCTCCAGAAAAGGCCAATGACAGAATAGACAATATAAAGGCAATTTTGCAAGTAAATAACTTAAACTAGGTTCTTTCAACTGGTTTTTTAAGGTCTCGCTAATTGTTTCCAAATATTAATGAGAACATATTCTACTGAAATGCATCATGAGTTGACTTTTCACTCATTCACAAGAAAGGCTGTAAACTCTCCTTCAAAGAAAAAATAAACATGCGGTTCAGACCATTGAAAGAAATGATTATAGAAAAGAAGAGAACTCGGGGGCGGCAAGGGCTCTGATTTTCCTATTTAGTGCTCACTGACTTGATAGCAGCTGAATCCCTGATGTCTTGTGCTGTATAAGGCCAAGGTGTTTGGTCTTTGTTATCATTAGGTGGCCAGGTAGTTATCACCACATCCTTGGCATAAGGCCATCAGTGGGTCTCTATGGGTGTTATCCAGATGTGTCATGAATGAAATTCCACCTTTCCTTTTCTGTCCTTGAGGGGAGAACCAAAAATTCACAGTTATAGGTTATTGTAGCCAGCAAAGGTTTGTAAGTAACCACCTCCTTGGTCCTGCCTGATACACTACAAGAACTGGTGATATATACACACATTTCTTTCGAAAGCAGGGAAAAAAAGGAAACCTGAAAGAACACCGATAACTTGTAGTATCTGACTTACTTAATGCTTGGGTTGTCCTCCTTCCATCCTGTGTAACAAATTTGGTAGCCTTTACATTTTTTGCAGGCCCACATGTGTACCCAGGACCAGGTGCCTTCAGTGTGAAGTTCTTAGGTAATTTGACAGTTTTGTTGGTTGTCCCAGCTTGCCCCACACTGACCTGGAAGGATGCGGCATGATTAGCTGGATCCTGAGCCCATGAATTGATGACTCCACCTTTGCAGCAATTAGCTATTTGCATGTTATACGGAGTCCCTGGCAATAGGTCAACAACAGTTGGATCCTTTCTGCAACAATGTGGAATGTTTCCCTTGAATCTTGAACAATCTCCCTGCTCTGTAGCCTGCGCTCCAACCATAGACCATATCACCTCTTTCTTTGCCCATGTCCACCCTAATGTCCACCCTGGAGCTTGAATGTGACGATATTGCTGGAAGTTGAACATTGTCACAACAGCCTGGAAAGGAATCATGATTTGATATCATATCAGTAGGGCAGGAGGTCAAACTTTGACAGAAAACCAAATCCTCTGGGTTCCTTTTCTGTTCCATTGAATTGTATCATAACTTTTCATCATGAGAACGAAACATATTACTTTCATAATGATCTTACTGAGACTATATACTTACGACGTAACCATCTGGAGTCCATTGCATGACATCCCATTTGATTGTTATGTTTCCATTTGGATCAAGTGCATCATAAGCCTCTGCACAACAGTTAAAAGAGAAGAACACTCGGTTTAATTTGGGTAATCCAAGTGAGAAATTTAAACATCTAGGAAGTCATTTTAATTTAGCCAACTGGGTTTCGCTTAAGTAACAATATGTGGAACATGAACATTGCTTATTGCATAATGAGATGGCACTCCCTCGATATGTCCCATTTAAAAAGGTGGTTAGTAATGTTCCATTACGATTATTTTGGATTGAAGGAGTTTGATTAACTGAAATGGGAAAACACAGAGACAACTGCTTCAAACATTCTGTGCCCTGTGCCTTCGCTATTGGAACTTGGAAGAGCAACAAACCATCCGACAAGAGGCAAATCAAAACAGGATAAAAGTAAGCTGAAAGAGGGAATTGCTCGTTTTAGGAAATTCCACTGCCTATATCAGGAATCCCATCAAAGCATGTCTTATGAGAAAGTCCGGCATCTAATCCAGTGATAGCCCTTCGTTGGCTTCTACTTAGGATTGGACATTGGTCTCTCCAGACTTTTTACAACCACACTTTCGCTTTTGCAACCCCCCACACCCAGTAAGTCCTATGTTGCATATGTTTACGCTCTACTAAAACATCTCAAGCCAAGCTCCAATTTGCAGATCAATAGCTGAAAACAATTGAATAACAGTTTTCTTTCAGTTTCCCAATTCCTGATAAGCCAATAGCCCAAATTTGGACAAGAAACGCACTCCCACTAAAAAACCTAACTGTCGATTCCACATTAGGACATAAAACCTTTTAGTCAGATCTGCTGATGTCTACTTCAGATGGGGAGAAGAAAACTGCTAACACCAAACTCGACAAGCATATGAATTGCTCTTTCGGGGCGCTGGGTCCCAAAATCTGAACAAACGGGAACTGGCAAGATACCTTCTTCCAATCCCATGCTCTACCGCACGAGATCAGCCAATCTAATGAACCATCTAAAAAGAAGCGTGAGCGAGCGTAAAATGCAGTACTTACTCTAGGCTCTCAGCTATGCTAACCTAGAATCGACGGGAGAAACACCAAAAGATTCGTCCCCGCAGATGACCAGGAAACCCAGAGGACGGAACAACAGGGGACGAGACACAAGACCCGCATTACCCTTTCTCCCAGAGATCCGGCAGATCAGACCACAGATAACCGGGAAAACCACAATTCTAACCACGATCTACTCCCTCACAACAATCCCAACAAGCTCCACAGGCGACGCAGGAAACCCAAAAAAAAAAAAAAGATGCCATCTTGGTGAAACGGCCGCTGACCTGTGGTCGTGAGGCGGGAGCAGAAGAGGAGGACGCACAGCAAGATGGTGGCCCCGGCGAGCCTGGGGATGGCTCCGGCGCTGGCCGTGGGGTGCCCATGGCCCATCTCCATGGCTAGCTCCTCAGCAGGACCTAGGAGACTGACCAGCAGCAGCAATGGAAATCTGCAAAGGAAAGAGGAAAAGGAGAAGGAGAAGACTGGTGTTCCACGCAGCTCTCTCCCCTCCCCCTTCCTCCTCCTCCTCCTCCTCTTCACAAGCTAGAGAGAGAGAAACTTGGCGTCGTTGCAGTGCGGGAGAGATCTAATAGCTGGAGAGCTCCACGCTCTCATACAGAACAGCTCAGTGCACTCCTCTGGTTCCGGCGCAATACTCCCAGCCAATAGGAACTATCCACGTCACCAAAAGACCAATCATGACAACGTGCCGTTTTGCACCAAAACGGCAAGAAGCTCCCAACACTGAGCTCTCTCCTTCAGCTTCTCGGCCACTACTGCTTCTTCCACGTTTGACCCCCAATATTCCACAAAATTACGAGTGTGCCACTATGGACATGCATCTACTGCTATAAATGTTAAGCTACGACGAGCTCAAGAACGGGAACGTGGGGAATACGTGTAAATAGGGCAAGTCCCCGCGGGCGTTCTCGCCACGGCCGCGTCTGGTGGCCGCTTGCCGACAGTGGGGCCCACGCTCCTGTCTTGTTGTCTAAAGACAGCTAACCCGTGGATGTTAGAACGGAGTTTTATTTTTATTTTATTATTTATTTATTTATTTTGGTTGTCGGTGGAAGCCGCCTTCAGTGGGGGTATGACATCCCACCGGACATGCAAATGGAACAGGCTGGCTGAGGCATGTGTCTAAAAACCCCAAGTCAAAGGGAGAGATTGGGGGTAATGTTTAAGACAAAGTGGGTGATCTTATATGACACAAATCATGACAGGGATTAGGTTTTTTCTAAATATGTGTGTGAAATAATTTAAAGTTGAAATAAAAAATTTTCAGATTTAAATGCTAGTTTTGATTCCAGTCCCTGCATTCCTCTTTTGTCCTTTTATGAAATATTGATGTGCATATAGAACATGTGGAGGCCATCCCCAACTCCACCACTATGCATTGTTTAGTATCTTGTCAAAATGAGTTCATAGGTCCTAGAATTAAATGATGTGCTAGATCTAGAGGGCATCTCACTCTTCAGTTTTATATTGTTTTAGATAGTGAGTTTTATAAATTTTCTTAATGTAAAATTTTGTATTTTGATGTTGTTTGTTCTATGTCTTGGGCATCATTTATTAACAAGTTAGGGGAGATTTTGAGATGTAAAATTTTTTGACAAAATTTCAGTCGTTATCAAACATATCCGCGTGGCTCGGCTTTTGTATTATTGCCAATTTTGCAATACATAGAGGAATGGAGAGAAACACATATGCTCTCTCGGTGGTGAAAAGCGGGCAAAACCTAGCTACTTTTGTCAATTTCGCGGCGCGGGGCGACGATATTTTTTTTCCCCTTTTGTACATCTTTCGTGAGTGCAGGTGACAAGACGTCTCATCGCCCACGCCGCAAAACGTGCTGTCGATGAAGCCGAATGTGAGAGGTTTTTTGTGCCGTTCATGAAATCGCTTTTGTTGATTTTTGAAAACCATCATCAAACGATATCTTAAATCTTACTAGATTTCATAAGCAGAAAATATCTAGGGTAATGTTTTATCTACATAAATAAGTATAAAACCAATTTGATAGCTCATAGGAGAAAATTCTTTAGATAAATCTCTTATTAATGATAAACATCTTATCTTATTCTTTTATATTTATAGGTTTAAGTATAGTTTAAACTATCTTCTAAAACTTATCAAAGGAGAATGGAAAAAAAATCATAGATTTTCTTAGATTACTATCTTTATATCAAAAAGGCCTTAAAGTTAACCCATCTATTACTACAGATTAACAGTAATTTGCACTATAGAATTGTGTAAGTTTGGTATAAAAAACTACCATTATTTGTTTACATTGAATTGGCGTAATTTTTTGTTTCTATTGTTTTTAAGTATATGGTCACTTCTCTATGGTGTTTTACAGAAACAAAAGTTGCATTCTACACTATAAATAGAGGAGTTAGACTAATCATACTAGAATATGTAATAATAATAGCTGCGGATTTTAATATGGGTTTTGGACTGCGAAAAATAAGCACACCCTTACTCGGCTTGCTACTATTTAATGGCTGATGCTGACTTAGAGAGCTAATACAGCTGCATATTTAAGTATATAGAAATAATGATATGACATATATTTATATGATTAATCTATATAAAAATAATAAATATAAGAAAAGTTAAAAAATATGAACAAATTTTATGATAAAATTAATTATTTATATAATGTCCATCACATCAACATTTATCGCCAATACTTCCTCCCTCCACCCTTTTCCACCCCATCTTTTCCCACACTGCAGCCTGACCCCCACCTTTTTTCACCCTATTTACCACACAACAGCCATCAGGCCCCACATCTCTCTCAACCACTCTAGCTATTAACTTAGTAGAAGGCTTATTGCACTGTCGAAAGTACAGTTTTGCCATGTCAAACTGTATTTCTTCTCTCTCATTCGTCCACATCATCATCCACTTTTAGAAGAAGTACATAGTCCATGATGAGATGGACGAATGAAAGAGTAGAAGTACAGTTTGGCATGACAAAATGCACTTTCGGCAGTGCAAAATAACCTTTCTTTTAACTTAGAAATGCTTTGTGTCCAAAGATGTGCTCCACACTTGTCATGGATCAGTGAGATTTATATTATTTGTGTTTACAAACGCAAATGATTTGACATAGAAAATGCTGGCCGCGCTCATTGGACAGCGCCCTATTGCCTGGGCCCGCGCCCAAACAATTGCCCAATGAGACAGCACCAACTCGGGCGCCAGGCAAACCCAGCACCTGGACGCCCGGGTGCTAAGCACTTCTCGATTTGACATTGCAATTAGACACAAATCATTTCTCCTATCGATCTTCACATCTTGCTTCTCTTTTTTATTTTTTTAAGTAATATTTGGTCCACATATACTTGCAATTATATCCCCCCTCGAATAAGATAGCCCCATAGTTTGATACATTTTTGTACTTAAATGTACAGTCCATTTTATTATGAGAGCGAAATATTTGTTGGTGTGGTGGTGTTTTCCTGTTTGGGCTGGAGTCAAACAGGCCCACTGAGATATGAGAAAAAATGATCGCCGGTGCGGACAGTAGCCTGCAAGAACCAAAACAGGATCAGGGGTGCCCGGTTGAAGAACCGGGAGGAACCCTTCGATACCTAAGTCAGATGACTGTAGAAAGGTTTGAAGAAGAAGGGTTCGCTGGTGTGTGCCTCGCGTGGAGGTGAGTGTATGGCTAGGGTTGCATACATTTGCATCCTGGGCCCACAGGCCCATCGAGGCCCTATACGGCCCATTTTCGACCCATCCAGACACCAGGGCTCCAGCCTTTAAGCCACATGTCTTCGGACACCTTCCGAACACGTTATGGCAACTCAAGGCGTTCCATGGTCTCCCAAGGGTGGTCTCCGGGCTCCTCCCAGCATGCTCGGTCTGAGCTTGGCCTACCAAACATATCCTACTCGAACCACGTTAAGGCCCCACCTATACGGGCAATGCCTCCGAACACCGAACATACAACCCAGCCACCCGCAGGCTGCCTGTTCGATACCTCCCGACAAGGAAGGGCAGAGAAGCCCTTCACCTCCTAGCAGCGGTTACCACGGCAGCACCGCACGTGCCCCACAATCAAGGGGAGCATTAACCGCAGGGCCCCCAACGGGCGCCACATGTGTAACTCCCCGTTAAGGACGCGAACCGACGCGTCTTTTCCGGCGTCATCAAAAGGTGGCACGTCCAACCGCTTCAGAACATTCGCCTATAAAAGGCACAGGTGATTCTCATGCAAAGGTATGCAACCCAAGCCATACACTCACCTCCACGCGAGGCACACACCAGCGAACTTTTCTTCTTCAAGCATTTCTACAGTCATCTGACTTAGGCATCGGAGAGTTGCCCCCGATTCTTCAACCGGGCCCCCTGATCTCATTCTGGTTCTTGCAGGTTATTGTCCGCACCGACGATCGTTTCCCCTCATCTCAGTGGAGATCCGTTTGGCTCCGACCCAAATAGAAAAACACAACCACAGTTAATATCTAAAAATGTGACGCCAATCTTTTTCCTTTTTTCTTTCCATAAAGCTATTATTTGACACATAAATTTGGCATGCAAGAATCCCCATTATCTTTGTCACAAATTATGGAGAAACACTTAGCACCCTTTGGATGGGTAAAAAAAAATTGCCCAATGTAATGATTGATTAGGCGTCAAAGACCTACGCCCCAAAAGCGCCAACATAAGGTGCAATCCCGACACCAACCAATCATACGTTAGGTAAGTTTTTTTCTTACCTACCCAACGGGTGTTGTGTTTCTCCAAAGAGAAAGATTTAGTGTATTTTTTTAGTGCACTTAAGTGTAATATGATTAGGTACTAAATTTATGTGACATCTAATAATTGAGTTGTCACTTTATCACTTCTCATATGAGAAGTATCACATGAATTTAATGTCTCGTCATATTATATTTAAATATAATAAAAAATACACTAAACTTTTCTCTTCTCCAAATTATGATAGACTTCCCACTTTTGCATTAGTTCCCAAAGTGGGTATGGAGATGAAGTTTGTTTGTTGTTTTTTTCTTTTGATGTGCTAAGTTAATTGGTCTAATTTTTGAAATTATACAGATACTGAAACTTTGGTATTGAACCTTTTCTCTCTTAATTTACGATGAAATATCTAATCAACTGAGTCACTCTTAATATATTAGAGATGAAGTTGACGGTGTGAGAGTGATGTTGGTGCTTAAGCTAATACCGCATCGTTACCATCTCATAGACAGACTCATATCCAGAACCACCGTCATATCGCCATGCTTAATTTTCTCATTTTAAAGGCAATCCTATTCAAATTTAATAGAATTGAATTAGGCATAAAAATCGAGTCGAACTGAATCGGTTCAAATTAAAATTTTATATTTGCATAATATAAGTGAATTTTTAAATATGAAAACTGGTTATTTTTGTCTAACATTTATAATGTGTATACTCAATTCATTTCGCTTGATTCAACTTAAAACTGTTCTGTTTAATTTTTTTATTTAAACCAAATTATGAACATACAAACAAGAGAAAAGCTAAGTGTATGGGGCGCCTGAATATCAAATATTCACACATGCCATTTGGACGGAGAGATGCCCGAGTAGGGCTGTAAACGGATCCGGATTATATTCGGATCCGATTCGAATTCATATCTGATTTACCGGATATTATCTATTTAACAAATATCCAGCGAAATAGATTTTGGATATAATATTATCCGGATAATAAACGGAGTAGAAACAAAAACAGATGATTCGCTCCGAAATGGAGTTTTTTTACCATTATCTTAAATCTAATGATCCATATAAATATAATAATATAATATATTAATATTAATCTTTTGTTTAGAAATTTTTGACATTTGTATATATTTTTTTAATTTTTACTAAAAAATTAAATTTTATGATTTTTAGATCACTTAATATTTTATTAAGCTTATTTTTTTGAAGCGTATAATATCTGTATTCGTTCTGAATCTAAAAATATCCATTCTGTATCTAAAATATATTCAGAGCGGATACAAATTATTCAATTAACTATTTAGATGGGAATAAAAAATTTCTAGCACTTCTCTACAAACAATAGGGAGAGAGAGAGAGAGAGAGAGAGAAGAGAGAGAGAGAGGAGGAGAGAGGAGAGAGAGAGAGAGAGACAGAGAGATGAGAGATAGAGAGAGAGAGAGAGAGAGTGTATAATGCTTAATATGACCCAAGTTGTCTTTTCCTTTTAACACTGTTCTCTGCTAGCAAAATCGGTTCAACAGTTTAAAAATAAAATAAAATAAATCCTCTCCAATTTGGGTTAATGTCCATAAACTCACTAGAACATTGTCCAATCATTTGATGGAACGGCCAAACATCGTTATGTAGCTGCATTGGTGCTTAGATGGGGTCAGGGTTGTTGATACGTCTTTTTCTTTAATGCGATCTAACTCTTAAATATATATGGTGTAACTTATTAAATAAGACCTTACATCCCTAAGATCCAACCCTTAAGTATGGTGTAAATTATTAAATAAAAATATTATCTGCTGCATATGTGATAAGGGATCATGATCATAAGTATAATTTTACTTGATTAAAATATGAGATAAAACATATTTTTATTTAAAGCATAACTAGAGTCTAGTATTATAGTTTCTATTACTTTTAATTATTAATATGTGAACCAATCACATAAAAATATATTCATCATTTTGACCACGTCTTGTGCACCCAAGCAAGTATGTTTTAGAGAAAGATTACTGCACTTCTGTAAAATGCAGAAGTGTAGTTCACATGGATAAACAATTTATATGGCACCATTTACATGGACTGTCATTAGATAATGGATGGTGCCACATAAAACTGTTTACTCATGTGAATATATTTCTGTACTTACAGACAATAAATCTTTCTCATTATTTTAACAGTGTGAGAAAGTTACTTACCTTTTTTTGTACCTTCTATTTAAGTCGAAGAGAAAAGTTGAAACCCAAGGCACCTTAATCTAGAAGCTCAGAATATGTGGCCAAGCCGGATCACACGGAGTTTGGATATTAAAAATTTTTATTTTCCTATCAATAGTTTATCCAAATTTAATATTGTGTTAGTAGTCTTTAGTGTGGAAGAAATACCCACCTACCTAACCTGTTTGTTGGGTGCGGAGTAGCTGTCGCTGAGGGTGCAGTAGGTAAAGTTTGCATATCATGTAAACTATATACATATATATATATATGAATTTTTAAAAGATACCCAAAAAGAACTCCATGATCCAAAGGACCTACCTTTTTATTCTGGTATGGTATGAAAATAAAATTATTCAAGTGTCTTGAGCTGTGGCACCATATGGTATCAACCAATATTTACTCATTCACTTGGTTAGTATATTTTTATCCGATTACGTTCCTTCTTTCACATTTTTTTAACTCATGAACAAATTGGCATCATATCCTACATTCTACAAAGAAAGAGAGTGAGAGTTTTTTTTCGAGAAATGTTTGTTGTCAGTTTAAATTAGTAACAAAATTTATATAAATTACTTGTCAAATAATTTTATTAACTAGAGAAAAAAAAAAGAAAGAAAATTTGGCATGATCTTTAGTGAATGAGATTACTTGATAAATAACTTACATAAATTTTGTTGCTAGTTTGAATTAACAACAAACATTTCTCTCTCTTATTTGGGTTAATGGGAGCTCATGAGTGGGTTAATGCCAGCTCATACCCACGTATTTCCTAGAAGTGGCGCAATCCAAATTCAAACTCTCTCCGTGATGGAGAATTTTTTTTATTATTATTCTTCGTGGTTTCTCTTACCCCTGCGCCTATGCACATAAGTTCTGTGCGATTAGGGATCGAACTCTGACAGCGCCCCGCCCACCTCACGGGATGTCCATTCTGTCATTGGCGGGGGATCCATGGTGGAGGACATAGTGATGCCTTCCCAAACGAGCAAGATTTACTGCACTGCCAAAAGTACAGTTTAACTTTGTCAAATTACACTTCTATTCTCTTATTTGTCCACCTCATCATAAATTATGTACTTCTTCTGAAGTGGATAATGAGGTGGACTAATGAGAGAACAGAAATATAATTTGACATGGCGAAATATACTTTAGACAGTGCAATAAATCTTTCTCCTCCCCAAACAGAAAAATGTTCAGAAGGGAACTAGGGAGAAGAGGCATCAGTTGCCTCTACCCAACAGGTGAGCATGCCAAAGATTGTGTACCATACATGTGTGTTTAGGGTTGGACATGATTGGAATACTAAAGCAATCAGAACTAAGGCTGTGTAAGAGTCGGTTCTGTCAGGTCTAGTTTAATTTTTGGATACATGGAGTTGAACCAAACCCTCTACCCAACTCAATCGATTCTGTTAGATTCAAATTGAAATTTTATATTAATTTAAATGTGAATAATTTTACTAATATTTATGTATTAAAATGATGATAAAAATAATATATATGTATGTTTGTAGTTAAACTTATGTATCTAATTAACTTTAAATGTCTATAATATTTCTATTATATAATATTAATAACAAGTATACTAAATTTTAATTTATTCAATCTAGTTTCGCAAGTGAACTGTAGCACCATAAAAATCCAATAATTAAAATTTTAAGATAATATCAATTTAATAATCTAAAACTAGTTAAATATGTTCGCACCATTATCGCATGTGTAAAAATGCATCTAAAAGTTACATAAAAATTGACTATAAATGTGTATGACCAACAACCCACCAAGGAATATGGGCCAAGACATATCTCTTAGACCAAAAGTAAAATCAATTAGGAATAATCTTAGAGATTCGTAATGACCATCTAGACTTAATTTAAAGAGGCTAATGAGGATTAAAAACAAGTTTATTGGACTTCTAAATTGGCCCAAATTTATGTCCCATCAAGAAGGGAAGTTCCCTAATAGCTCTCCTACTCATATTAGGATGTGAATCTTCAAATTTAAGAAGGGATCAACCAAACTCGGAATCTCACAATTCTTAGGCAGCGTTTGGGACAAAAGTCCCAAAAATAAAATTTTCCACAAGCTGATTCTTAAAAGTTTCTGACACATCACCAGATTATCATAATGACTTTTACAAGTTGAGCCTTTCATTTGGAACAGCTGCAGTGAAAAAGAGGTTTTTTAAGACTTTTTACTATTTTACCCCTAATCTTCTTTAAAAAGCCATAGTGGGTGAGGATTTTTTAGATATTTACATGCCAAATCGCTGCAACTTTTCTGGAAGCGGCCTGCAGACCGCTTTTCAAAAGATGGAGAGAGAACTTTTGTTCTCTCCATCTCTCTCTTCAACGCTCAAAGCACTTTTCACGCAATTTTAGGTGGACTACTTCTATTTGGCACCGTTTTAGATTTTGTCAGTGATTTTTTTCTCAAAATCGCTGCAATAGTTACTCTCAAACGGTGCCTTAGTCACAATAGGACTTCAAAAAACCCTAAATCTATAAATACTCTCCCTAACCCTTTGGGGTCAAGGTAGAAGCTTTTGGGATCATGTGGAGGCGAGCTAGGGCACCAGAGGAGGAGGATTTTGTCCCAACCCCAAGCTTCTTCCTCAACTCATGCTCTGCTGTAGCCTGTGCAGAAGACTTCTTTTAGGAGAGACCAAAGGTAGATAATCTCGAGCACAAAATAAACAAGACATATACCATCTTGTAACTAGTCGAGTCTACTTCCATATGAACCTATTTTGCCCAATTTTCATGGAGCATGTTGCATGTATTAAATATTTTTTTATCATCGTGCACTTTTAGGACTTTTCATATTCACCTTGTAAATCACACGTTCTTAGATTGTTTTGATTCGAACCAAAACCACAGTATTGTTCTACTTCATGTTTTCAGTAACTTTCATGTTGTAGGTTTTGTCTAAAAACCCCTAGAACCCCATGCATAAGTCAAAACATGATCATTTGACGTTTTCGCATGTCTTCAGGTAAGGTTCTCTAATTCACGTCCAGTCCAGACGACGCGAATAAGAGCAGCCTTAATGCATCCTTATGACCAGATGTGACTCTATTGAAACACGTCGCGATAGCCTAACGCGATTCAAACCCAGCCCTGTTTCATCGTACACATCAAACTGTGTGCCTTCTAGAATTCAATGTCAAATTGATACACGCTCAGTAAACCTGACACATTTTACTTCTTGTTCTCGCCCTCGGTTTTTTGTGCTTAGTTTGAACAGAGAATCGAAGGAGTCTTTAGAACGCATCGTACCAACCTGCCGCCATTATGCAACTCACATGAACATGTTGTACTGTCTGGACTCGATTCACTTGTTAACGCGTCGCTGAACCTTGACGCGATTTAAACGCGTCTAGATACTCTAACGCGATTTAAACCAGAGTCTGTCTTACATCTCGAAGCCTGCTTTGCATGGTTTTAACATTGAAGAAAATGCAGTCTGTGTCTGACTAGATTTAGCAACTTTCTAGAGACCGTTTTGTGTCATGTCAGTCATGTTTAGTGACATGTTATCGTCAGTCATAGTTGTATAATCCCCTAAAAGATTTTGACTCATGTAAAAGCTTTAACAACTTGAAAGTGATTATAATTACTCTTAATTGTCTTGATTGATCTCTTCCTCATGTGATTGTTAAATTCTATCTTGATGATCTAACTTGTTATTAAAAATGGAATCTCATGTCTTTGATATGTACAAACTCATTTACTATCATCATGCTTATTGTTCTACCACATGCTATTGTGTTAATGCTTTCCATTATATTTTAAATCGATGGTTATTGTGGATATCGTGAGGCACGTCTTTCACTTACGCACATGCATAATAGGCAGCCTTTCTTAATGATTTGGAATCTCTCTTGTCAAATATTCCTTCTGGCGGACTAAAGACCTCATTGTTAAGACTATGTAAGTCTTCATACTCCGTGAATTCCCTCATGGAGACCGAGCAGGTTGTACCATTAAAGTTCTCAAAAGATATTATGCACTTCCTTAATTTCTCGTAGAGTATGATTATGTACACAATAAACCAAGTCAATAATGTAAAGAGTGAACTAAACGAAATTAAGTTGTTATGCTGCTAAATTTCTCTCTTGACACCCTACTCTCTTGAAATCATGTTCACTGGACTTGTTACCCTTGAAATTATCTTAGGTGACATGATATTGTACTATATGGACATTATTGAAATTCATGTAATTGGCCATGTTTGATTGTGAGTATCTACATTTAAGTTACTTGAGATGCTGGATTGGCACGACGAGTGTCCAGGAGCTACAATCTAGTCGTCATGGTAGAGAGCCGAAAATATACTATTAACTATGGGGTATAATGATACTGGCATTGCATATGCGCTTACGTACATGTGTGAATGCTAAATATATAACACATTACACATGTTCATGGCGTGCATTCCAAGATGGCATAGATCCTTAGTGCACATTATGACTCATGCCTGATTATTGTTACATGTTAAAAGTTTTTGCTCATTACGTGCTTGCTTGCTTGCTTGCATGATATAGCCATCAGACATTCTTGTAAACTATTGCTCTCTTGATCATTCTTGTTTGTGTCTCATGTTTGATCTCAATACTAGAGTGTTCTTACAACTTGATCATACTCTTGTATCATGACTCTCTCTCGCTAGTTATGTTTTACTAGATTTATCATGCATGTCAGGATATTTAGTTTTACTCGTGCCTTCCTAGTTCTTAAAATGTTAATCACTTATATTATTTTTCGCACATTGAGTTATAAATTCTACTGAGCGAGTGTGTTCATCACTTACCTTCTTAACATTTCAGGAGAACAAGATATAGATGAGGAGGAAAACCAGGACTACACTAGGGATGATCAAGAGTGAAGAGTGCTCTGCCAACCTTAGTGAATGAGTCACAATGTCTTGGTGACATAGTATATAAGTTTGAGACTTTGATAGTACTAGAATAATGTAGTAGGAGTGAGGGTAATATGTATTTTTTCTTTTATTACGTCTTAGTCATGTGGTCTACATATTGGAGCTGAACATGTATTATGTTTGATTATTGAAATAAAATAAAGAGTTTGAAGTTACAAACATTCAAATTATATGTGTTATATGTGATTGCTCACTAGAGATTTATTTGTTGACAGCTCACATCTCAACGATCAATCTTCCGCTGCCATGTTTGGGACGAACTAAATGGAGTTTCAAATCAAACCAGACCAAATTGGTCCATCCAGTTCAATTTTTCGATTCGAACATATTACAAACAAAGAAAGGTGAAAATTGGAGAGCTTGACTTCTCCTATTATATTACCAAGTGTTTATGCAAGTACATTGGCTTAAAGGAGGGCAAGGCCAACAGCTAAACTTCATATTCCTAGCATGTACATATCATAAAAGGATGAAAGGGTGGTACATTGTACAGAGGGGAGGGATCGATCCTATCTGTTAACAACCCCCCCCCCCCTTTTTCAAACTCATGGGGGATCAAACATCGAGAGTTTGTTAATAAGTTCTTTAAAGTATGAGTTGTTTGAGACTTCGCAAAAAGATTAACAATTTACTCAGCAGAGGAAATGTATGAAAGTGACAAAGTTCCAAAGAGATAATGTTGATAGACAAAATAACAATCAATCTTAATATAGTTTGTTCGTTCATAGAAGACGGGATAGACGATAATCTAAAGAGCATTCTAATTGTCATAATAAAGTGGTGTAGGAGCTGAAGAATTAACTCCAAATTCACAAAGAAGTAAATGAAGCCAAACAATCTCAACAGAAGTGACGTTTATGGCACGATACTCACTCCTAGTATTAGAGTGAGAGACAATGGCTTACTTCTACTCCACTAAGAAATTAGAGAAGAGATATGAAAATTGTAGAAGCAATGGTAGAACAACGATCTATAGGATCACCAGTCCAACCAACATTAAGATAAGTATAAAGCTCTAATGTGCTCAAGGATGACATAAATAAGGAGCGACAAATGATGCCACACAAATATTGAAGAACACGTAAAAGAGCAACAAAGTGGACATAAGTTGGTCTACTGACAAACTCACTGAAGACATGCATGGCATGAGTAATGTCAGGGCAAAAAATAGTCAAATACACCAAATCTCCAACAAGCTATCAATAGTGTGTAAGATCCTCCAAAGGAATACCATCAGGTGGACAAAGCTTGATATTGAAGAACATGCAACAACAAAGTGAACAAAAGTTGGTATATTGACAGATTGACTCAAGATATGAACAACATAAGTAATGTCAGTAGCAACCCAAGTTATTTTAATAAATAATAAACTTTAGTTAATTAAATTCTAAGAATAAATGGGTTAAAATTAAAACCCAATAAAATAAAATAGATATTGGGCTTAACTAATGGTCCATGATAGAATTATTGGGCTAAAAATGAATTAGAATAATAAGAAATTCTTATTAAATTTGGAATGCACATTATCCACTAGATTAAATGGGCAAAATAAACGTAAATAAATATTATAATTATCTAAACTTGAGTCATATCACTATTCTAACATGTTAGCTATGTTTTCCCATGTCTATCCTAACCCAATTAGAGATTTGGAAGGCTAGGAGATAGAGATAAACTCGAAATTATAAGAAATTAGAATTGTATTAGAAAATAAAAAGTCAATATCTATAAATACACTCAAAATCCCCTCATAGTCGACTCCATTGCTACCTGAAGCTCCTCTTGGATGTGAAGGCAAGGCCATAGGAGGAGGATTTCGTAGGAAGGAAGATCTATAAATTATAAGGAGTTCTTTACGTTCTAGCCCTAGTTTGATAATTTGGTCTAAAGATAGACATTCTCTCGAGCAAAACCTAATTAAATCTCTCCATAAGTACTTCTTGATATCAGAAAAATGATCCCTCTATTTTCTTCAATTTCTATTTCGCCATCTAAGAGTATTTTGCATCCAAAGTGCATGAACATGCTTGTACCTGACCCCTTGTTCTTACTTTTAATCAATGTTCAATACATGTTTACAAGTTAATCTCATGTTTTCTGTATGTTTAGGAGCATGTTAGCCAGAATTTTTCATGCACCTTAGGATGAGATTTAAGTATTTTAGTGCGTTAGTGTCAACCCGAGTTCACTACATGTAGAAGGCGGGGGATGACTAGGGCTATTCAAACTTCGGTTCAAACCGAATAACCGAACTAGATGTTCACACGTTATGAAACCGAACTGAACGTCTAACCCGAATAAATCAAAATTTAATAAAATTATGAAAATATGTATATTATATATATTGTGTATTAAAAAGTAATTATATGACTAAATTTGTATAAATATTAATAAATTTAATCATTGTTCAGCCCCAAGGATGACAGAGCCCGCCATTTGAAAAGCAGTTATACGATAGTCTGCGTTTAGATTGCATCATGTACCTACGCCGTGTTAAGTAAGGTTGTCGCGACAGACTACCTGACTGCCTTCTTAACGCGGCTTATACCATGACCGCGTTAAGACTGTCAATCAGAAAACCCTTTTTTTTTCATGTAAAAAATGTTAAAATCTGTGATTCATGTCATGTTAAACGTCTGTAAATCTTAAACGTACTAATAGAAGATTTATTATGTTTAAAGAAAAATTCATTCTTTTAAAATAATCTCCATGATCTCTCTCATACCCATGATTCTCTTTAAATTGTATACACTCTCTCACACCTCTTAAACTCAAAATTTGCTATAAAATATCTCATAAATTATCAGGTTAATGGATAGGGGTATCAATAGGCTGGATCAGCCCGAAAGCCCGACCTGGTTTTAACCGGGCTTGGGCGAAAAATTTAGCATGTTTAATTTTTTTGGCCTAGCTCGGCCCGGCCCGGAAAAGAA
Source organism: Colocasia esculenta (assembly GCA_014218235.1). Lineage (NCBI taxonomy): Eukaryota > Viridiplantae > Streptophyta > Magnoliopsida > Alismatales > Araceae > Colocasia > Colocasia esculenta. Next base: position 172,290,641 of record CM024760.1, read on the forward strand.
TAGGGCCGAGCTTGGGCTTTGTAAGGCCTGGCCTGATCTGACCCGAATTTTATAATATAAATATAAAATTTATTAATATAAAATTTATATTTAGAAAGGGAGTTATATTTATTTTTTCTATAATAAATATACTCAAAAATATAATCTTTTATAAATTGAATGTTAATATAGATATAAGTAAAATATATATTATTTTTATAGATATATTATAGTAGATATATTAAAATTATATATAATATAGATAACAATAATACTTTCTTATATTTTTTGGGCCGAGCCGGGCCGGGCTGGGCTTAACCGGGTTTTTCCTGGGCCCGGCCCGGGCCACCCATACCGGGCCTATTCTCGAGCGTGGACCGGCCCCGGGCCGACTTTTAGAAAACCGAGCTTGGGCCGGGCCTAGCAAGGCTTGGTCTAGGCCTAGCAAGGCTTGGTCTAGGCCTAGCCCATTGACATCCCTATTAATGGAGTGAAATTTTTCACTAAAGCCCCTATGAAATAAAGGACATGTTTTCATTTTTATCGCCTTATTAGAGCACTATTATCGTTGCTCCACACTTCTAGAAGTCCTCTAGAATATCGAGCCATTGTTTCAACATCTCTCTTAACATTGTGAAAACCCTCCATCGAGTATTTCTCATGCCGGATTGTAACTCCTTCTCCAAGGCCTCTGTAAGTCTCCATGAGCCTGGAATTTCTCTAGAAAGCCGAGCTGGTTGTACCATTAACACTTATATACCCTAAGAGATCATGCTGGACCTGTACGACATGATCCAACCGGCCTCTAAATCTTCTCAGTGAACATGTCCTCTCTACTGACCACGTTCTTAATGTAGAGGACATAAGAACCGTGACTTCTCTGTTAATGCACCCAACCACACCACGTTCTCTACCAAATTTCCAGTATGCGGGAGTACTATTTGCAATAGCTACTATCGTAGCTTTCTCGTGCATGACTCTTGCATGTTTCTGGTTAATACATAAACTCTCATCTCATGACTCTCTCTCTCATCTATTCTTTTTTCTTCATACTCTCATATGTTTATCTACTCTTCCCATCTATTTTGGGTACTTTATATGGTCGTGACTGATTGTCTAAAAATAAGAAACATGACTAATGCCTGACAATTAAAGGGGCTTATCCTGGTCTTGGGAGGAGTGCCCACGAGAGTTAAATGATTATCATGTTTGGCATTCACCAAAGTACTATACTATCTCGATCTATCTAAAATAATCAAACTTGTGAAAGTGCTAGACTATACTTGACTTGAATGATGCATGTTATATGGTCATTACTCTTGCTCATGCTATATTTGTTACTACTTGTACTTGTTGCTACATGATATCTTCATGCTATTACTTTCTCTACTTAACTTGACTTGACACTCTATCTCTAGTTACTCTACTTGTTAATGTATTAATTATTTTAAGCCTACCTGGTCAAGAGATATAAGGCCTACTAGGAGTTATCGCTCGTCAAGTGTTATCCATGACTCTTTCAAGTGAGTCTGATGAGGAAGACCACACACACGTGGACGGAGATGACCAAGAGTGAACGAGCATCCCTGATAGCATGGATCTACCATTAACATCATAGTAGCGTCTTAGACTAGTATAGTTAGTCAGTTTACTTTTCTTTAATGTAAGGTGTCAATGAGCCCTCAATATTGGCTTTGATTAGTGAATGTAATAGACAATGGTGATTAATTATGAATAAACGAGTTAGTTGATTTTTATTACTTGATTGTCTAATGGTTTGATGTCTATTGCTCTATACTCATACGATTACAACTATCCATCCCGATATTCCACGTTGGGGGCGTGACAATCAAGGTGAGAAATAGTCAAATACATTAAAGCTTCAACAAGCTATCCATAGCGTGTAGGATCCTTCAAGAACCACCATGTGGTGGCTGAAGCTCCATAGGAGTATTAGCAGTGCAAGTATCAAAAAGAGTAGCATGCTAAAGAATGTCACTAATATATTTCTGCTGAGATAATAAATCACCATGTGCTTAAGACCAAGAAAGTATCATAAAGGCCCAAAGTCTGTCATCTTAAATTTTTGATGGAAGAGGTGCTTAGGAGAGGCAATAGCAGCAACAACATATCTAATGATGATAATGTCATCAACATAGGGAAAAAGAATAACTCAAACAAGAGGAGAGTCACAGACAAAGATAGCATTATCCTTTGCACTTTCTCAAAAATCAGTATCAAGAACAACCAAACGAAGCTGCTCAAACCATGCTTAAGGAGTTTGTTTAAGCCATATAGGGCCTTCCAAAGGTGACATAAGTATAGTGGCGATGTAGAAAGATTAGGATAAGGTTGCATGTAGACTTCCTCAAAGAGTTCGCCATAAAGAAAGACATTCTTCATGTTGAGCTGAAAAAAAGGTCACTGATGAATTGCCGCAATAGAAAGGAGAGTACAAATAGTGTTTATTTTGGCCAATGGAGTAAAAGTTTCCTGATAATCAATATCATACTCCCGTGTGGAATCCTAGGGCATAAGTCAGGCCTTATGATACTCAATGCTACCATCAAACTTGGTCTTGATCTTTTAAATCCACTTACAGTTGATTGAAGAAACACTAGAAAAAAGTGAAACAAAATTCCAAGTTTTAGTCTATTGAAGGACTTGAAGTTCCTCTACCATAGCATGTGGTCACTCAAGAAACTGAATAGCTCTAAGGCTCCTGATAGGTGTGAGAGGCTAGAAAAGAGATAGAGAATTGCAGAGAATATGAGTCAATCAAAACAAGATTGAGGTGATCAAAAGGATGGTGATTACGAGGAGAGTTACATCGTAAATGATCTATAGGAGGTAGAATAGGAGCATTAGTGGGTGAGTCTTCTCCATGAAAGGCAGTAATATCATCATCTAGTGGTACAAGAACATCTACAAAATTGTGGGGACAATGACTATAGATGTGGATAATGGGAGGCAAAGGAGGCAGTGGCGGATCCTGAAAAGTGGTTCAGTGGGGTCACTTGACTATAGGGAGGTCACTCTTAAATTCAGTGGGGTCACCTTATATAGACTTACATAAAATTTTGATCTATATAAACAAAAAAAAGAAATTTTTAAGAGTCCTTTCTAAGTCAGTGGGGTCACGTGACCCCACTGACTTAACTAAGGATCCGCCACTGAAAGGAGGTGAGGAAGGCTCGAGAGGTAAGAGAGAAGGAATGGTAGAAGACTCATCAAGAGGTAAATCTAGAATAGTGGGGGGAGGAGAAGGTTCAATATTAAATAAAGATGAAGAGATAAAGAAGGAGCATCGTCAAAGAAGGTAACTTGATGAGAGATACAAAGCCAACGAACTACTAGAACATATCAGTGATACTCATGGAGCTCCATGCTATATCCCAAGAGAATGCACTTAACCACTCATGGGGATAGTTTTGTGCGCTCATAAGGAGGGAGAAAAACAAAACACACCACAGCTCGATCCAACCCTTATGGGGTATTATTTGCTTTGGGCCAAGCTTGCACAATTTTGTCCCCAAAAAACATCTCACAAGTTATAGATCACAGCTCCACATACATAGCTCAATAACATTCTTCTGATTTTCAATATAAGACTAATTCGGTTCATTTCTGTTCTAGCCCTCATATATAGTGGTAACTCCACCCCCCGAGCAGCTCCACATATATGGGGTATTATTTGCTTTGGGCCAAACCTGCACAATTTTGTCCCCAAAAAATATCTCACAAGTTATAGATAACAGCTCCACATATATAGCTCAATAACATTCTTCTGATTTTCGATATAAGACTAATTCGGTTCATTTCTGTTCTAGCCCTCATATATAGTGGTAACTCCACCCCCCCCCCCCCCAACAGCTCCACATATATGGGGTATTATTTGCTTTGGGCCAAGCCTGCACAATTTTGTCCCCAAAAAATATCTCACAAGTTATAGATCACAGCTCCACATATATAGCTCAATAACATTCTTCTGATTTTCGATATAAGACTAATTGATTCATTTCTGTTCTAGCCCTCATATATAGTGGTAACTCCACTCCCCGAGCAGCTCCACATATATGGGGTATTATTTACTTTGGGCCAAGCCTGCACAATTTTGTCCCCAAAAAATATCTCACAAGTTATAGATCACAGCTCCACATACATAGCTCAATAACATTCTTCTGATTTTCAATATAAGACTAATTCGGTTCATTTCTGTTCTAGCCCTCATATATAGTGGTAACTCCACCCCCCGAGCAGTTCCACATATATGGGGTATTATTTGCTTTGGGCCAAACCTGCACAATTTTGTCCCCAAAAAACATCTCACAAGTTATAGATAACAGCTCCACATATATAGCTCAATAACATTCATAATATTCTTCTGATTTTCGATATAAGACTAATTCGGTTCATTTTTGCTCTAGCCCTCATATATAGTGGTAACTCCACCCCACCCCCCCCAGCAGCTCCACATATATGGGGTATTATTTGCTTTGGGCCAAGCCTGCACAATTTTGTCTCCAAAAAATATCTCACAAGTTATAGATCACAGCTCCACATATATAGCTCAATAACATTCTTCTGATTTTCGATATAAGACTAATTCGATTCATTTCTGTTCTAGCCCTCATATATAGTGGTAACTCCACTCCCCGAGCAGCTCCACATATATGGGGTATTATTTGCTTTGGGCCAAGCCTGCACAATTTTGTCCCCAAAAAATATCTCACAAGTTATAGATCACAGCTCCACATATATAGTTCAATAACATTCTTTTGATTTTCGATATAAGACTAATTCGGTTCATTACTGTTCTAGCCCTCATATATAGTGGTAACTCCACTCCCCGAGCAGCTCCACATATATGGGGTATTATTTGCTTTGGGCCAAGCCTGCACACTTTTGTCCCCAAAAAATATCTCACAAGTTATAGATCACAGCTCCACATATATAGCTCAATAACATTCTTCTGATTTTCGATATAAGACTAATTCGATTCATTTCTGTTCTAGCCCTCATATATAGTGGTAACTCCACTCCCCGAGCAGCTCCACATATATGGGGTATTATTTACTTTGGGACAAGCCTGCACAATTTTGTCCCCAAAAAACATCTCACAAGTTATAGATCACAACTCCACATATATAGCTCAATAACATTCTTCTGATTTTCGATATAAGATTAATTCGATTCATTTCTATTCTAGTCCTCATATATAGTGGTAACTCTACTCCCCGAGCAGCTCCACATTGGTCTTCTTGCCAAGTAACCCTTCTCCAAAATACATGGGTAACTCTTTCCTCCTGCACGGCTCGCTACTGGCTTCCGACAACCAGACTACCTATTCCTAGCATGTACATAATGAAGAAGGATTAATCTCTTGTTGGGGGGATTCAATCTTTGTGTAATTTGGATCAAGCCAACTGCTCTCTTTTTGCCTTATTGGGGAGTTGAGTCTCTTTTTATATTTTGAGATGGATGGTACTGTATAGGGGGGCAGGTCTATTTTTTTATTTTTTTTATTTTTTTTATTTGGGGGGGGGGGGGTTCTTTTGTTTGCATTTACTTGTACATTCTCCCTTTTCATTTAATATATGAGTGGTACTATCCACTTTTCAAAAAAACACAGAACCGAATAATGCAGAACCCTAATTAGAACTCAGAACCCAACAGGTGTTTTTAGAGATTTTTGAAAGCGATATGTGCTACACAGCATTGTAGCCTTTACCACTTGAACACTCATGTAGGACTAAGAACTTGGCGGTTTAGATCTCAGAATAAGCTTCTCACAATATTAAAGACTTCTGTCAAGGGACCTCTGGCCAAGAAAAGTGCAAATAAAGCAATTTCCAGTACAAAGAGGAGTAAAATACATAAGTAGTCTTCATCAGAAAGAGCAAGAAATTAAGATGAGCAACACATTTCACAATTATTTGTAGAGATTCTTGCCACTGCAATGCAGGAAATATCCGAAGTGAAGAGCAGGGTCAGCTATCCAGCAGCAGGGGGAGGTTGTTCCTGAGCAATAGGCGTTCAGAATTAGACTTGTGGAAACACCAAAGCCATGAACAAGTAAGGACAAATCATCAAAAAAAACCCAAAAGATTGATAATTCTCTTCAAGAAAAAAAAACCAATCTAAGATTCTTTTCATCTCCATGTTTGATGACCTAGATGGACGAAGTTCCAGTTTCATGTTGTATGCAACTCCAAAGTTCCAAATTTCACTTTTTGTGTGAAGTTAATGCTTTTCTGGCACCGTCAAACACAAGTAGTGATTGTGTCATTACAAAGGGATAAGAGAGGTAGACATACACTGAGAAGAGTCCTCTGTCAGATGGAATGAGAGTATGTGCATGTAACCTTCCATGTCACTGTGATGAGATAAGAAGATAGATTAGAAACCAACTAAAGAGAAAAGAAATATTATATATCCATTAAGGAAAGAAAAAGCATAATTCATGAGACAAATCTGACAGCAAGTTAAACTAGGACCTCTTGTCTGAATTTTCACCCCCCCACAAGACTACAGCTTTATCAAATTAATTGGAACAGCATAAAACCAAGTTACAGACATGACAGCAAGAAACCACAATCCAAGAAAATTGAACTAGGACCTCCTAGTTTCAATTTCAGATATACAGTCCATTGACCAGTTCATTAACTTGGCAGGTTTTGACATCTCATATCCCCATGACGGCAATAGGAGATGATGCCCATTGGCTGATGGAGCGTCCTAACTTATATGAATACCAAATCAGTTATTGAATAATCCAACCTTGTGCATGATCACTACCAAGTTGCTTTTAAATTCGAAAAATCCAGCAATATCTTCCCACCCGAGTTGAGGGTTAGAAAATTATGAGGAAAAGAAGAGATGACACAAGGAGTTTGGAATTTCACTTACTCAATGCTTGAGTCACCCTCCTCCGATCTTGTGTGATAAATCTTGTGGGTCTCACAATCTTAGCAGCTCCACATATGTACCTAGCAGCGGGTGCTTTCAGTGTAAAGTTCATGGGTACCCTGACAGTCTTGTTGGTATTCCCTGCCCACCCAACAGCGATCTGGAAGGAAGCAGCAGATTCTGCAGAACCCATGAATCGAGCACTCCACCTTTGCAGCAGTTGGCTATTTGCATGTTATATGGGGTATTTGGTGGTTGGTCAACAATTGTTGGGTCCTTTTTGCAGCTAGATGGGATGTTTCCACGGAATCTGGAGCAGTCCCCCTGCTCTGTAGTTCTTGCTCCAATGTTGGACCATATCACTTCGTTCTTCGCCCATTTCCATCCCAATCTCCATCCTGGAGCCCCGATATTACGATGCCTTTGGAAATTGTATATGGTCACAACAGCCTGAAAAAAAGTCACAGTTTGATATCTTGTGATACTGTATGCATATGTATAAATAATAGATATATTACCCATATTCAGAGTTTTCTTTTGTATCCTTCTATTAAATGAACTCAACTTTAGTATTATAACATAGCTGATCTATTAAGAAAACTGTGCCTTTGAGAAAGAAAATGGATGGGTTTGCCACAAGTCTACTAGGGTCATATACTCACAACATAACCATCTGGCGTCCACTGCATAACATCCCATTTAATAGTTATGTTTCCATTGGCATCAGGCGAACCATGAGCTTCTGCAAAAGGGTAAAACAAGGCATGATGCATCAGGAGACTAACCCTTTTTAGAATTATGTGCAAGATCCTCCTCCTGTTCAGAAGGTGATTAGTGTTGCAATGCCCTTAAGATACTTAGGATACACAGAGGGAGACCCAAGTCACTACTTCCTACAGAAGGAACACCATCTAAGCATTTTTCACAAGAATTAACACATCCAGTTTGAGTCTGACTTCCAATCTGAACAACTACTTGATTAATCTCTGCTGGAGAGCCTCTAACGCCTTCTATCTCCATTTTAGAAATGAGAATCCGGGAAGAAAGCATGGAATACAAGAAGTGATTTGGCAGCCACTTTCTCATATTCTAACATTCTATGCGACTTTCTCAGTAGACTGTCCTACTACACAATTCTACTCGAATCTCTGACTAGAGTTCTTGTGATATTCTCAGCAAGATCAAAACACACACTGCTAGATACATACATAAACCTAGACATGTGGAATGGCATAGGTTCTTTTCTGTCTACAGAAATAAAAGTCAACTCTTCAAAAAGAAATCATCAGAATGGAACCCAATGCGGATCCAACATCATGATGAAAATACCAAGCTTCCTGAGTTTCTAAACCTGATAAGTGAAGAAGCATATCTTAATTCTGAGGAATTCAATGAGATAGACAAACAAATATGTCAAAAACTCCTGAAAGGGCACAAGCAAGGAGTAGAATTAGCCAAATTTAAGGTGCGAATTAAGGGTCATCCCTCAACTCTGCAACAGTCCGTTAACAAACAAGAATGCCGTCTTAGTTATACGAATCGGAGGATTCAGAACATGCAGGATCAGAAATATGAGGACACCCACAGATCAGAGAAGTGCCGGACATCTGAAATTCTATTGTGTGTCTTAACATGAAAGCCAATTAAACGAGACCGATATGCAAACAAGCATGGACTCCAGACTTGAACTCTCGAACCCATAGGATCGCCAAAGTTTCTTTTCTTTGGTTTTTTGCTTGTTCTTCGTGAATGGCCCTAAAACCCAGAGGGCGGGAGCAAACAGGAAGGAATGCAAGAACCCACATTTTCTTTTCCTAGGAATCCCATGATGATCGACCCAGGAACAGGAACCCGAATCAATAATCCCTAGCCATTACACACTCGACGGCAGCCATCAGAGCAAACAAATCCCTAAAAGCGAGGGACGAAAGGGAAAACAGTTATCTTGGGGAGGCCGCTGACCTGATGAAGTCACGCAGCAGCAGAAGAGGAGGAAGCCCAGCAAAATGGAAGCACCAATGACCCCGCGGGTGCTTCTGACGCTGGCCATTGAGTTCTCAGACCGCGTCACCGTGGCAGACTTCTCAGCAGGTGCTCTGGAATCTGCACAAGTACGCGGCAATGGCCAGAGAAAGGCGAAGGAGCAGGCTTGTGAGAAGCTCCTCCCACCCACCCATCGTTCTCTTCTCTTCCTTTTATATATATACAGAGAGAGAGAGAGAGAGAGAGAGAGAGGCCGCCTCCACACATTCACACTGGGAGCTATGTTCTTCTACGCGTCTCTGACTTCTCCGTTGCTCTGACTCCTGACATTTTCCCCGCCAGCTGAGAGGCATAACATGACAGAGGAGTGACACACGAGTCGCCGCGTCGGTATCATACAGATAGGGATCCAGGTGGATAAATATTTATTAAGATCGACTTTGCTGCAAACAAGCATGTGCACATGTCAATACTCTCTCTCTCTCTCTCTCTCTCAAAAATTTATTAAGATCGACTTTGCTGCAAACAAGCATGTGCACATGTCAATACTCTCCCTCTCTCTCTCTCTCTCTCTCTCCACACGTCGTGCAAGTGCTATTAAGTGAGAAAAACAAGAAGATAACTTGTCTTTCTTTTCCCACGCAAAGCATCTTCCACTTCTTTCCCTCCAAAGCGCGATACTCTCCCTCTTACATTGTCTTTAGCTCTTTTACTTTCTTCCAAAGTTTCAAGATGCGGGACTTCTAGCGGCAGTGTTTAAGATCATGTTTGGTATCGGGATATATGTGACACGAAATAAGTGTAAGTTATTTCAGAATAAGTTATACTTATTTTTTAATCTTATATCGTTTGGTATATGTTAGGTAAATCGATTTTACATTGTGTTTTCCGTTTGGTGGAAACATGAAAGGAAGGAGGATATATCAATTTTTATGACCATATTACCCTTACTATCTTCGTTTCCAAGGGCATCCATCATCCCATGTTGGTAACGGTCAAGTGAATAATAAAGATAAATATTAAAGAAACATAAAAAGGAAGTCAATGGTAGAGTAAACAAACATAAAATATTATATCTATGTACATCATGACATGTAGAAAATATTTTATGGATTAGCATCAAATTTCTTAAGCGAAATTAATGTAACATAAAAAGAAATTTTTTGTATATGGTAGAAATGAAATTAAAACTACAAATAATTATTTACTTGAAACTCTTTAGACGAATTAATGAAATATAAGAAGAAACGTTTATGTATATGATGAAAAGTAAAATACACTTTTTGGACTTAACAAATGATTCTCCGACGACGGATGAAACTAAATAAAGATGAATATTTATGATGAAAATTAAATCACAAAATGATAGATTTCAAATTAAAGAAAGGGAAAATACATCATTTATGTACAAGGTGATAATTAAATTTACTTATTTGAAAGATGTAATATTTTGAGACTATTGAGGCACATGAAACAATAAATATAATTTATGTATATATAGTGAAGAGTGAATAGGACTAATTGTAACTTGTTTGACAAATCAACAGATATAATTCTTTCATATACAATATTAAGACTTAGATTTTGCATTATAAATTTAAAAAAATTTGAAAAAAAAAAGATATTTTTCTAACACTCGTTCATATTTATGTGTATGTTATCATTACATAAACTATATAGATGTGTTTACATTTTCTTACACAGTTACTCAAATGTGTATATTATGTTACATAACTATATTCATATGGTATACATTTCTCTTCATAGTTACCTATCCAATGTGTATATTATCATTACATAACTATACTCATGTATATACAGTTTTCTTACACAGGTAGTTCAAAGTATGTATATTATCATTACATAACTATACTCATATGTAACTAAATTTTGTGTTACACAGTTAGTTATACCATGTTCACATGGCAAGAGGTTAGACAACTAACAAAAAATCACAATTGATGTATATATTTCATAACTAGCCATCACAAAATAATAACAGAAGTTTTTGCACAACAATAACTATAATTATTTTAACACAAACAAGATTAATTGCACCAAGTAACCAAGTCTTCTCATTGCACATGTAACAAATTACAGAACTTACATAATAGAATATACGAAACTGGCAAGTCATCCAAACTTCACACCTAATTACATTGACTTTCACATACTACACATAATAAAACTGATATGAGTCTAAAGAAAGTCTGTCTACATTTTACATTTTAACTTCTAAATGAGTCTAACAAACGCTCGCACATTCTTGTTGCTGTCGGCTGCAAACTTCTCTTTTCAAGCAGAGTCTGGAAGTCTTCCACGGAATGCTTTCCTCTTTCTTCTTCCCCAAGTTGCATACGGCGACTGTTGCATGAGTCTGATACCCATTGAAAGAAGCCACAACCTAAACCATGATCCTCAGCCTACCAGATCAATATGTTATCACAGTTAAAAACATGCACAAAACTGTACATATATGAAAAAGATAGGCTGATGAAAAACTTACCGTAGATTGAGGGCAAACGTAAAAACTCCTACCATAAGACTTGGATGTCTTCGAAGTGCGTTTTCGACAGTGTCCCTTCCCACAAGGACATTAAACACCTCATCAACCCACATAAAAAATTTACAAGCATTGCCAGATTTTGCCTACACAAAGTTGCCAGTTATGTATGCCCAGAACCGACCACAAGTAAAATGAATGATGACTTCACTCACCAACAGTGGACAACAATAATACGGACGTTGCGGATTCGCACCACTATGTGACACGCGAGTAATACACCATCCTGCTCCACACTCACAAACAATACCATTGTCTCTATCCAAAGTCCTAGTGGTGAAGCCATGAAGATTTCCTAGATGAAATGGCAAGGTTCAATGTGGAGACCTTAATTAACATGTCCAATGTTGTATGTTGGAAAAAATGGGCTCAGTTGGGTATGTTGTATGACATCAAAGATATGCCTAGAAGTAAGACACAAGCATCCTAACCAACCAAGGAAGATTATTCAATATATAGTGGTTGCCAAAAAAAATTGGCCATCTACATATAGTAGAGAGTAACACCATGGTTGGGGTTACTAGTGTCATACCTCCCAATGACTTATTCTTGTCAATATATCCTCTTCCCATCATCATTGCCCATATCACCTGTACCCTGCATATAGGTTAGTAAGGTTGCATGAAATAAAATCCGACACAAACATGTACAAGAACATGACAATTGACATCAGCTTCCATCAATATATGAAGCATGTACAAAATATTAATTACCATAGCATACAACCACTCACACCTGCATTAACAAAAATTAAATAAGCAGAACCATGTGGTCGCCCGCAGGCCACAACAAAAACAGATCACACCATTCCATCATTGTATATACCAAAGGAAACAAATCATTTTAACTACCTGCATCAACACAAAATAAATAAGCAGAACCCTGGGTTGGCCCGCAGGCCACAACAAAAAAATGATCATACCATTCTATCATTGTATGTACCATACGAAAGAAACCATTCACTACCTGCAGCAATAAAATAGGTATAAACAGAACCATGACCTGACCCTCATGCCAGAATAAGAAAGTCATACCACTGTATAATTGTATCTACCAACCATAGAAACCATTCACCACCTGCAGCACCAACAAAAAATAGAACCATGTGCTGGTCTACTGCCACAATCATACAGGGTCATACCACTGTCATCATAAACGCATGACCCGCATGGCACAAAATAACCTGCTCATATCTGCATATTAGTTAAGGCAACATAATAGGTTCATGAATTGCATCATAAAATTAACATCACATAGTTAGTGAATTGCATAGAGAAGTCTCCATTTAAGTCTGAAATGGAAGATAGTATTCAAATACATGCCAAACAAAAAGTGAAATTGTTCAAAACACAAAAAGATGTCAACTACTGCTAACAGGTGCATATTAAGAAAAGAGTATTTACTATTAAACATGATTAAACGGAACTATTGTTCGTGCAACCATCATCTTGTAAATCCCCACTATCTTCGTGTGCAATTGTCCTACCCATATGATCGGATATGTCGTAGGAAAAATTGATTAAATTAGGGTAGAGCAATATCTTACAAGTCAATGTGTTCAGAAATTACCCTCGAGCAGTGTGTTGTATCCATAACCGGGTGGCAATTCATTGCGGAATCTATCACCCGGGCAGCTTCAGTTCGATGCACGTGGTCATCCACATGTACATCCTCATCTCCTTCCACCACTCATCGCATTGTCCTCGACGAAATATATAGTCAAGACCTCCTTCCATGCGTATGAAATTATGAAGTACACAACAGGCCATAGCGATTTGGCTTGTGTCTTAATTGGGTAGTTGCGACGTTTCACCAAAATGGTAAAACGTGCTTTCAAAACACCGAATGCACGCTCAACAACATTACGAAGTTGTGCATGTCTGTGGTGAATAAGTCTTTTTTACTCTATACTGCAATCGGGTGCGCCTACTGGAGTTGTACTCAGAGAGATGGTACCTGATGCCACGATACGGTGCTAGAAATTTCGGAGTGTTTGCATAACCAGCATCCACCAAGAAATATTTACCTATTCAGGCAAGTCATATTTTATCCTCAGAAAATGAACATCACATGCCCTCATATAACATGATAATGAAGTATGAACATATTACCTTGGTACCTTGAAACCACCACTCTCAAGTGCCCACCTCAACCACTCGCATATCAGCCGCGGAGCCCTCCCATCCAACGACCACACTTCTGAATATCATATCAAAATCTACACATCCCATCACATTTTGTGATGTCTCACCTTTTCGATTTCGGTATCGAGGTTGGTCAACCAAAGGAATTTTGGTGGAGATATGAGTCCCATCAATTGCACCAAGAGCATTCATGTATCATATAACAATTGTCATCCCACACATGTATGATATACATTGTCTTGTAATTGCAAATGAATCTATTAATCACCTGAAGAAAGGGTGAACTTTGGATCATGCCGAATCTTCCGATGCACAATGCTATCTGAGTGGGCATTTTTATGTAATCGCACATCGTATTGCTAGCACTCTCATTAGGACATTATTAAAATGCCTACTGATGGTCTCACTAGAATGTTGAAACCACTCTCTCAATAGCCTATTGCCAATCCCATGCCCGACCTCTAACAAGAAGATGGCCAATTGTTCGGTGGCAGACATATTTTGGTGTCTTGTAAACCCCCTTTTGTATTAGTTTGTCCCTCAATTTCACAAACATGCTTGGATGGACGCGGGAGAAGAAGAGTATGATCTACCTAAATGGCCACACATAACCTCTTTAACCCATCTATGACCTTGTCCCGCATTAGTATGCATTGGTCTACCTAGTGCCGGACTAGATACCTGGCTGCTATGCAGAAGGATTACTGTGTCATCCACCTCCTGCCAGTAGTCTTCCTCGTCCATCAAATTTTGAAGAAATTGACCAGTGGGGCAGTATTAAGATCCATTATACCGGGTGAAACCTACTATAAAACAAGCATACACAGTGATAATCAAGCATTTCATATATGCTGACTAATTAAATAAGTACACATGTGACATGACATCATGATAATAAAGGAATTCAGCTATGCTATTTAAAAAAGAAACATTGTGCATATAATTTACTCCCAGCCATCCTACCAGAAAATAAAAAAATTATGATTGCAGACATATACTTAAGAAAAGGATATATGATGATCATATGTAACCAAGACGGCTTAGAATCCAACCAAGCCGAAGATGTACTGGAAGTCCAAGGAAGATGCAACGTCCAAGGAAGATGCAACCCCAGCCAAACCTACTCTTAAGATTGACGTACATAGCATACCATTTTTTCAGGTTCTTGTACCTATTTTTCAAGTTGGACAGTGTGTAAGACACAAATGTGTTTTGTCATTGAACCGCCGCAGTGCCATCCTCCAAGCCTCTTTTGTAAATATCTCATTTACAAACCCATCATGCTGGACTTTGTGCTCAACTAAGATGTCCACGAGTACTGATCACCATCCCTCCAATTAGGGACACGTACCTTTGATTGTGTGGCCATTCTTTTGTGACGAAAAATTAAGTGAGCTAACACCCACCATGATTAAAGTAAAAAGGGAAAATGTAATATCTAACAGTGAACAGAGAGCCATAAGGAAAAAATGAATAGTTTACACATGAGTTTACAATAAAATTAAGTGAGCAAAGACCCAGTATGATTAAAGTAACTTTCAGGAAAATGAAACAGAACCATAATATTGCAGTTAAAGACAGAAATACATTGCATAGATAGTATGATTAAATTAAAAATAGATGCAGTAAATATAGAAGTTAAATAGTGAAAATAACAGAAGTATGCAATAGTATACGTATGACACTAGAACAAATAAATACATTGCATACACTGTGATTAAAATAACAAAAGATGACACTAGTGAAAATATAATTGAGGCAACAAAGTGTCATTATACTAAACAAAGATATAATAATATACAAGTTCAACAATGAAACTAACATATAGTTACATATGACACTAGTACAACCATCTGTTTATAAGTATGTACACATGTATTAACGCAACAGTCGAAATAGGAAAAGTATGGAACACAGTGAAATCGTGAGCCTATTAAGGAAGAAAATCCAACTGTCGAACAAAATGCATACTGTATGTAGGGTACCACTATGTATATTGAAACCGTAGAACCAACTACATGCAAACAGTGATTAGACTAAGCAAGGATATTAAATACAACAGTGAAACTAACACATAGTTTACATTTTTGTCTACTACAACCATCAGTTATAAGTATGTAAACATCTATTCACGCAACATTTGAAATAGGAAAAGTATGGAACACAGTGAAACTAATGGGCCTATTGAGGAAGAAAATCCAAATTTACAAGAAAATGCGTACTGCAGGGAAGGAGGTACTTCTACATTGAAACCGTAGAACCATCCACATGCATACATGGCCGGAATATGACCTTATTACAAAAGTATACCTTCAGGTTCAAGGATACACAATCATCTCCACGACCTGTAAAATGTGGCCAAACCACTGACAGTAAAGGGGAAGGATATAAAGCAACCTCCGACGACAATCAGCCGATCAAGAGTTTTTTACACACAGTGGAAGAAAACGATGGAACAGGGAAAGAAAGCCGAAGACTACAGAAACCCTTTGTGTGCCCTAATACAGGAACACATAGGCCGAGAAGGAGCGAAAGTAGCATCTCACGATGGAAAACTGTGGAAGGGTTTTTGTACATAGAAAGAAGAAGCACATGGAAGAGGGAAGGAGGTCACGATGGCGACCGTCGAAAGGTTTTTGAACAGAGCAAAGAAGAAGCAGATGGAAGAGGGAAGGAGCTCACAATGTCTGCTGCTAGTGACTTCCAAGACGACTTCCTGCAGCCCCTCGCTGTGGTACAGGAGAGCGACCGGAGGTGTCAAAGTTTCCGTCACCGACGAGCAGCCACTGTGGTGTGGAGAGAGCCGGGGATCATCCACCGTCGGAGCTATGTGCAGCAGAGCAGTCGCCGCGGGGAGGAAGACGAAGAGCCGAATCCTGTCGCGTGCAAATGGGAGAAGGAGCATCGAGAGCCAAGGCACGAGGGGCAAAGTCGTGGGTGGGAGGTGACAAGACGTCGCCTCGGGAGGAGATTTCGGGGTGGGATATTGGGGATACGCCATTCCAGGGGTCCCCATGGAATGGCGTATCCCCGGTTTTAACCCGGGTTAAAAACATAATCCCATTCCCCTTATCCCCTCTTATCCCTGTGAATAGTAATGATAACAAACAAAGAATAGATATCACCACCCCGCTATTCTCGCCATGTCCCGATACCAAACATGACCAGCGCCAACACCGCGTACTTTTTCCGGTAGTGTCTCTTGCTCTTCTATCGCAAGGTGATCTCCGCTCACACCCGTAATTCTCTATTCGATAGTGTCTTTTGCTCTTCGATCGAAATGTGACACCCCCCCCCCCCCCCCCCGCTGTGTCCCTTCGTCTCTGACATTTTCTCACTTGTTCATCTTTATCTTTCCAACGGCAAATAAATAAAAGAACTGATAATTGGATGGATGTTGTATCCCCTTCAAAGTTTGTGGAAAAAGATATACATGTAATACGTCAACATCTGGCATATGTTTGTCTAAGAGAGTATATTTTGGTCCATAGAACTGACATATGTGGTTAATATAGTCATATGATGGTGTAAACGTATATGTTGAACAATTGTAGTGTATGTTAATACAAATTGATATAAGTTGGTGGAAAGTGAAATATGTTTGTCCAGTGATATTTGATACTTTAAAGTGAATATATTGGTTCTCGTAACCATATGTTGGTCTGAACTTAGATATGTTGGTCCAATATAGCATAGGTTGGTACAAACTAATATATGTTTGTCCAGTAATATATGATGGTCTAAAGTGGCATATGTTGGTTAACATAGTCATATATTGATGTAAGTCTATATATCTTGGTGCAATGTAGTATATGTAGGTGCAAACTGACATTTATTAGCAAAACTAAAATATATTTGTCTAGTGATATATGTTGGTCCAAACAGACATATGTTTGTTTGGCATCTCTTGTCTAAAATATGTTTGTCTAGTGATATATGATGGTCTAAAGTGAATATATTGGTTCCCATAGACATATGTTGGTTTAATTTTAGATATGTTGGTCCTTGTAGTATATGTTGGTCCAAATCGACATATGTTTGTCCAATAATATATGATAGTTTAAAATGACATATGCTAGTTTACATAGTCATATGTAAATGTAAATATATATATATGTTGGTCCAGTATAGCATATGTTGGTGCGAACTAATATTTAATGGTAAAAATTTAAATATGCTCGTCCAGTGATATTTATTGGTCCGAATAGACATATGTTTGTCTAATATCACTTGTTTAATATATGTTACAGATGAATAAGATAAAACTGAAGTAGATGTATTGAAGACTCCTTCAAAAACTACAAAGAATTATGTGATTGGGAGGATTTTAGCGTCATACAATGGCATGAAATTTGGCAAAATAGATGATACAAAAAATACTATAACATATATATGAGGCACATGGGATTTGGCCTTAATATATTTAGTAGCAATTTAGTGAAAATTAATATTTTTACTCATTTTATTTTTTGGAGAATGAAAAGGCAAGGAGGAAGGCCATTCATGGGACTACAAGAAAAAAGCAAAATTAGCGACGGAAAATTCTGTCGCTGAACCGTCACTAATCCGTCGCTAATGAGGATCGGCGGATTACCAGCAAACTAGCGACGGAATGCTATTTGGCAACGGAATTTTTATTCCGTCGCTGATTTGCATCGCATTATTTCCCCATCGACCTGCTGTTGATTAGCGACGGATTTTTTAGCGACGAATTTGCGGAGAAAAAATGTGTCTGCGCTAATCCGTCGCATCACCTAGCGACAGATTTTTCTGACGCTAGTCCGTCGCAAATTACATGATATTTTAGCGACGGATTATCTGTCGCTAATTGATATAATAATCCGTCGCTAATTAGCAAAAGTTTGCGCAAAGTAAATCTGAGCCAATTAGTGACAAAAATAAGTCTGTTGCTAATCCGTCGCAAATCTATCATAATTTAAATATATATTTTTTTCAAAAAATTCCATAAACATTAACAAATTTAGACAATAGAGACCACACACATACAATAAAAATTTACAATGCTAAATTAAATTTTTAAGCAATTGTATAATAAAATATTTAATCAAAAACAATATTTATATTTTAATTTAATACAATATAAAAAATTAAGAAAAATCCTCCCAACCCTCGATCAAATACAATATTAAAATTTTAATTTTATACAATATAAAAAAAAAAAAATCCTCCTAGCCCTCGCCCTGGTCCTAGTCCCTTCCTTCTCGTCATCATGTAATGCAACATCTTGAATTAGACATGAAAAATAAAACATTAGACATATAAATATAAAATAAATTTATATAAACTTTTGAAAATTAAAATTTGATCAAACAAAAATATATTGAGCCATGAATATTGGAGTGAAGTGGTTCTCACTACCTTATACATGATAAAATCGGATACCATATTCCAAAGTCGTTGGGAACAGGTCCCCAATTACATTTTTGTTTCCAGGCCAACCCCTATTTGCTTTACCACTTTAAGTGTTTGGTTGTCTTTGCTTTATACACTCTCTTGGTGCTCGCACTTCAAACTTGACCCAGATCCATAAAGGGTGTCTTCCTTAGTATTCTTCCACCTAGAAGGGATATAAATGTCTAGATCCTAGAACTGGGAAAAAAATACTATTTCAAGGATGTCACCTTTATGGAATCTGAATCCTATTACTCTTATGTGACTTCTTCCTAGGGGAGAATCCTACTAACATTCAGAACCTTGTAAGTGTATGAGATCCCAAAAATGTGCCATCAGACTTGTGAACATCAGTACTTCCCTTGTTATAAACATTTGTAGCATTAAAGAATGTTCACTATAAGCAAGTGACACCAATGTTTTTCTTACCAGAGACAACAATTCAACTTTCATCGATAAACACCTATGCTTACTTATGAAAGAAGAATACCAGAGAGCTCTGACTATTTCTTCACAGATTATACGTGAACCCTCATGCAATATACTAATCTTTCTTATAGTTGCAACATCAGAATGCATACCTTGCACCTGTAGAAATAAAAATGTGGAGTTTGTTATGCACTTGGTTGGTGTAAATTATAAAGAAAAAAATAGACTTTAAAAAAAGTTGATCTAAACAACTATATAGAGTTAAGAGAACTGATTTTATATTGCTTTTTTCTCTGTAAAGAATGAGTGTACTACTTGAAACAATCACTATAATAAAAAACTGCATCAAAGAAATACCACCAATCAAGGTTCCGATATCACATTTTTGGAAAAGAAAGGCATATTTGAAAAAATGATTAGATAAATTGGTATTTCCATTAACATGAGGTATATACATGTTAGAGAAAATATGGGTCATTGTTACCTACATAATTTTACATGGAGCTTTCATAGTTTATGTGGTGGCCAATCTGGCCACCTAGTCCATTATGGCCCGTTACGACCCCTCATGTCCCGTCAACAGACGTGGCCCCTTCTCAGGGGGCCACGCCTTATCAGGGCCGTTCAGAGGCCTCCAAGGCGTAACACCATGATCGGGCTTCGTCAAATTCCTCAGCAGCAGTGTTTCCGAACAGGTCACCGGTCCTTTTACAACCGAACAACTACAGATGCTACCGAACAGCACGTTCGATCCCCCCACACGGGTCCCCTGCTCGATAACCTTGGCAGAGGTTGCCAAGTAGCTCCTCGTGTCCGCACGCCTGGTATAACCGTCGCGGGCCACGCACCCCACCATCAAGGGGCGCGTTAACTGCTGGCATCCAACAGGCATCTGATCGCATAACTCCTCCCGTATACGTGCCCATCAAGGCACCTTTCCAGGCACGATCTATCAAAGTTACACACGTCTGCCTCAGCATCCATGCCTATAAAAGTACAGGTACAGGACCATGCAAAGGTACATCTCTCTCACGCTTACACACGAAACTCCCTGCCTCCAAGCCTCTCCTGACGTAGGCATCGGAGGGTTTTCCCCGGTCTTCACGGGCTCCCCCCTGATCGTTCCTGGTTTTGCAGGATCTTCGTCGCCATCAGCGTTCTCCCTTCTTCCTTCAAGTGTAGGCCCACCAGGCTCCGGCCCAAGCAAGCAAAGGCCTCCACAATTTTGGCGTCGTCTGTGGGAAACGACGCAGCCATGGGCGCGGACGATCTCTTACCAGAACATAGGGAGAAGGGCGACGAGATCTCTCCAGTCACGTGCGGATTCTGACCGCCGGTCTACTCCTGTTGACGTCAACGTCGCCCCCGCCGGCGCAAACGAGGACATCCCTGCGCCAGCGGCCGCCGCGGCAGCAACTGCCCTGGAAATGGCTAAACTCCGGGGACAGATGCAGCAGTTGACGGACATCTGCCTAGCCCTGTAGGTCTAGTTGGCTGGACCACCAGCTCCAGTGGCTTCCCTGCCACAAGAGCGGCAGGCGGAATCATCACACCGACGATCTCGCGTCGTCCCGGCGCCTCAGGATGAGCAGGCGGCCTCACCGCACCGTTCGCGTCGATCCCCGCCCAAGGATGAGCAGGCGGCCTCACCCCGTCGCTCTGTCGCCCCCCCGACCGTTGCGCTCGGTTGTGGCCGCAAACTCCCACGGGTCCACCCGAGAAGGTTCCGCCAACTCTGAACAGGAGCTCGCCAGGCGCCTGCGACGCGTGGTTGACCTGGAGCGCCATGTGGACGCGATGGTCCACCGCGCGGAGGGGAAAGCTCGCGGGAGGATGACCTGGACTTCCGCTCCCCTTTCAGCAGGGAGATCCTGAAAGCTCAGGTCTCCCCAAGCTCCCTCTGCCCACCATCGCGCCTATGACGGCACCACCGATCCGTCCGACCACATCAAGGCTTTGAGTCGCACATGGTGTCCACGGAGCATCAGATGCGGCCAAGTGCAGGGCTTTCCTGCAACCCTCAAGGAGACTGCCAGAGCCTAGTTCGAGACCCTTCTGGCGGGCTCCATCTCCTCCTTCCGCCAATTGAAGAAATCCTTTCGGGACAACCTCCTTGGTGGAAGGTCACAGCCGCGAACGGCGGCTTCCCTCCTGGCCGTACGCCAGAAGAAGGGCGAGGCGCTCTGGCACTTTGTCAAAAGGTTCCGAACAGAGGCGCTTCGCATCTCGCACTTGGACGTCCCTCTGGCAACCAGTGCCCTCATTCAGGGTACTCGCGATGGCTTCTTGCAGAGGACCCTTGGCGTCCAGAAGCCCGCCACCCTCGTCGAGCTACTTTCCATCGCGCAACGTCATGCGGCTTGCGAGGAGAGTCTAGCAGCAGGAAGGGCGGAGCAGGGGGAGCAGTCGGACAAGAAGAGGCCTTCCGACAATGGTTCTGATCGTGATCGGAAGAGAAAGACGGCGCAACGGCGACTCTCCGCGCCGTCCACGCCCCTTCACCAACTACACACCTCTTACGTGGCACCCGAACAGATCCTGGCGGAGATCAGGAACGAAGCATACGTTCGGTGCCACAGAGGATGCGCTCCGACCCTCGGAAGCGCGACCAAACAAGTACTGTCGCTTTCATCGCAACCACGGCCACGACACCTCGAGTGCCGCCAGCTTAAGGACAAGATGAAGACCTTATCAAGCGCGGCTACCTTGGGCAGTTCGTGCGCCGGAATGAAAAACGCCCCAGACGTCGAGAGGGACTCCCGAGCAACGATAAACAATGAGCCCAACGGGCAAGAGACAATGTGATCGCGGGAGGCTTCAGCGCAGGCGGAGAAAGCACTCGAAGCCGACGCGATTACGCAAGGCGACAGTGCACGTCGTGGATAGGTCTTCGGCACCCGGTCGGCTCCATATCCCACCAGTCCTGTACGCGCACCGCCCGAGGAGGCTATAACCTTCTCGGACGAAGACCTTGTAGGGGTTACTACCCCACACGCTGATCGTTGGTCATTTCGGCCACCATCAATCATTGTAATGTGCGTTGAATTTTGGTGGATAATGGGAGTGCCCCCGATGTCTTGGCTTATGATTGCTTTGTCCTCATGGGCCTAAAAATCGATCAACTCGCCCCGTAAACTCGCCTCTGTTCGGCTTTCGGGAGTTTCGGGGCAGCCCAGGGGAAAGTTCGCCTCCGATCACTTTAGGGATGGCTCCAAGGGTCGTGACCAAAGTGGTCGACTTCTTGGTCATCAACAATATGCCTGGTTACAACGCCATCCTCGGCAGAGGCCTGATCGGGCCAATTAAAGCGGTACCTTCGTCACTCCATCAGAAGATGAAATTTTCGACCCCAAGCGGAGTCGGCGAAGTGCTCGGGTGTCAGCGCGAGTCTCGTCGGTGCTATGTCCTTTCTATAGGGGACAAGCAACCACTCGCAGACCGGTCCTGCCACATCCGATCAACCATCTACTAGCCGAGGAACGCCAGCTGAAGATCTGCTTCTTGTCCAGGGACGATGACCCGAGCACGTCCTCTATGGTGGCGCTCTACTGGCAGAGTCGAGCAGGTATGCTACAAGGCTTTTTGCTAGCCAACCTTGACGTGTTCGGTGGTTGATGAGGAACTTCCGGGCATTCCCGGAAGTGATGGTGCACCGCCTCCGTCTGGACCCCGGGTCCCGCCGGTACAGCAGAGGAGGCGACCTGTGAACGAGAACGGCAGACCGTGATCCAGGATCTGTCGTCAAATCCGATCTGTTGGACTCCTCCGGGAAGTCCAATATCCAAGGTGGATTTCCGATGTGGTCCTCGTCGCAAAGGCCAACGGCAAGTGGTGTGTATGCGTCGACTACAAGGATCTCAACAAAGCGACACCCAAAGATAATTTCCCTTTACCGCGCATCGACCAGCTGGTGGACGCTACCTCCGGTCACGAGCTTCTCAGCTTCTTGGATGCTTATTCTGGTTACCACCAGATCAGCATGCATCCTCCGGATCAAGACGCTACGACGTTTGTCACAGACCTGTGGTTGTATTGTTTCACTAGGATGCCCTTCGGTCTGAAAAACGCTGGCGCGACATACCAACGGCTGGTCAACAAGATGTTCGAACAGCAGATTGGGCGCAATATGGAGGTCTACGTTGATGATATGCTGGTCAAGACTCTTCCGAGCGCTGACTATATCTCCGATCTCCAAGAAACTTTCGCAATCCTGCGGAAGTACAACATGAAACTCAACCCCTCCAAGTGCGCATTTGGTGTGCGTTCGGGTAAGTTCCTCGGCTTCCTCGTTTCAAATAGAGGGATAGAGGCAAACCCGAAAAAAATCCAAGCTGTGCTAGAGATGAGCAGTCCTAAGACAGTGCGCGACGTCCAACGTCTGACGGGGGCGTCTTGCGACATGAGTCGGTTCATGTCCCGAGCAGCAGAAAGAAGTTTTAACTCTTCAAGTTGCTCCGAGGCCCTAAAAGAGCCTCGAAGCAAGGGGGACATGTACGGTGGACTGAGGAGTGTGAAGCCGCCTTCACCAAGCTGAAGGCGTATTTGGCAGCCCCCCCCCCCCTATTCTCTCAAAGCCTGTGCTCGGGGACCCTTTGTTCGTATACCTCTCGATTACCGAACACTCCATCAGCGCAAGTTTGGTCGAGAAGAAGGAGCCGCGCAGCATCCAGTGTACTACATCAGCAGGGTCCTCCAGGAAGCTGAAAGGAGGTACCCTCGAGCAGAAAACTCACCCTCGCTTAGTCACGGCTGCTCGGAAGCTCAGGCCTTATTTTCAAGCCCATTCAGTGACAGTCCTCACCGACCAACCATTGAAGTCTATCCTTCAGCGGCCAGAGGCTTCTGGAAGGCTCATCAAATGGGCCATAGAATTAGGCGAGTTCGACATCAGCTTCCGACCGAGGACAGCAATTAAGGCGCAAGCGCTGGCAGACTTTGTTGCGGAGTGTACTCTCCCTGCCGAGCAGGATCCACCGTTGGCAGATGAGCCCCCATGGGAACTCTACGTCGACGGATCCTCTTGTGTCACAGGGAGCGGAGCTGGCCTGGTCCTCACCTCCCCGGAGGGATTAGAGTTCCAATACGCCCTCCGGTTCCGCTTTTCGGCCTCCAACAACGTGGCCAAATATGAAGCCTTGTTGTTCGGTATCTGCATGGCTAGGAACCTCAGAGCCCTTCGGTTAAGGGTCTTCAGTGACTCCCAATTGGTCGCTAGCCAATGTGAACGGGCATCGAAGCAAGGAGCCCCGCATGGCTCAATACCTCAGCAGGTCAAGAGCCAAGCAGAGGGCCTCCTATACTTTGAGGTCATACATGTCCCACAGGAGCAGAATGCGCGGGCCGATGCACTCGCCAAGTTGGCGTCTTCAGGTGACATCGCCCTCTCTCGCTCTGTGTTCATTGAAGAGCTCGCTTCTATGAGCACCGAAGTGAATGTCGCAGCCATCGAAGCGGACCCACCAGTTCCGAGCTGGATGGACCTCTTTTGGCCTATCTGCTTCGAGGCCAACTCCCGCCGAACAGGGCGAAGCTTGGAAAATCAGATTGCGCTCCAGCGCTTCACCCTCGTTGAAGGAAAACTGTACGGCGGTCCCTCTCAGACCCCTTCTACGGTGCCTCAACCCGAGAAGAGCCCTTGCTGCCACCGAGGAGGTCCACGAAGGGTTGTGTGGAAGCCACTTGGGGGACAGAACGCGGCGTGAAGCATCGTTCGAGCAGGGTTCTGGTGGCCATCTCTACAAAAGGATTGCATGTCCTTTGTCAGGAGGTGCCGGAATGTCAAAAGTTTGTAGCTTATCAAGCAGCATGCCGAACAGCTTCACAACCTGTTCGAAACCTCGCCCTTTCGCAAGATGGGGCATTGATATCTTGTGTCCCTTCCCGGAGGCCCAAGGATGGAGGAAGTTTATGTTCGTGGCTATCGACTACTTCACCAAGTGGATCGCGGCCGAACTGTTGCCACGATCACCGAACAAGCCGCGTGGAAGTTCGTCTGGAAGAACCTCCTCTGCGATTTGGCGTCCCAAGAGTGATCACTTCCGACAATGGGAAGCAATTCGACAGCGCCTTCTTCAAGCAGAAATGCGCCGAGCGCGGAATCTATAACCACTTCACCTCCGCGGCGCATCCCCAGGCAAATGGCTTGGTAGAAAATGCCAAACGAATGCTGCTGCACGGGATCCGCACAAGAGTGGAGGCTGCAGGAGGATCATGGATTGACGAGCTCCCTAACGTCCTCTGGTGTCATCGGACGATTTGCGCGGGTAGCCACAGGAGAAACACCTTCCACTTGGCTTACGGCTCAGAAGCGTTGTACCTCTAGAAGTAGCTCTCCCCACCATCCGAACAACCCACTTTGATGAGGCAGCCAACAACGTGCTCTTTGGGAAAACCTCGATTTACTCGGCGAACGACAGAACGACGCCAGCATTCGACTCGTTTCCTATCAGCAAAGGCTCGTGCAATATTACAACGCGCGAGTTCGGGAAAGGCGCTTCAATGTGGGACCTAGTCGTGCGCCAATGCTCAACTTCGGATCCCCGAAAAGCAAATGGCAAGCTCGCCCCTAAATGGGAAGGACCTTATCAGGTCACCCAAGTCCTCGGGAAAGGATCATACAAGCTGACTACCCCTAGTGGCGAAGCCATACCCCGGACTTGGCATGTATCTACCCTTAAGCTTCTTATCTATAAAAGCCTCTGATCGGCATCCTACTTCTCTTCTCCCCGTTCCTATGGTGCGCCTGGAATTGGGTCTGAAACTATCCATACTTCAGGGTTCTTTAAACTCAAGGTGGATATGTGACCCTTCAGGTCAGATAAGCGTTAAGCATTCACCCCGGTAAGAACCTACCTGGTTCCAATTGACCTACGCGATACATGCGACGCTTATAAACCAACGAGCTCCGGTTCGAACAGAAAACAATAGCAGATGGAGGAGATAGAAAAAGAGAAGTCATAGACAAATGATGGAAAGGGAAATTTTCATTCACAGCTTTTTCTACAAGAGGGTCCCTAGACCTCGGTTACAAAAAGCAAATACAAGAGGGACGAGGAGCGAGGAGACTAAGGAGCCTGTTCGGAAGGGCAAGCATCTTCATCGAAGAAGGCATTCGCCCATACTGGAATTGTGCGAAACGCACACCGTCCAAACGGGCGTCGTTGGTGCGACGCCTGCACTCCGAACAGCGGCCTCAAAGGCCTCTCGGGCACGATCAACCCAAGACAGCCGCTCCCCGAAGTCCTTCCCGGCTCTCAGACCCACTCTGTAACAGCGGGCCCGTACTGCTCCAGATCCTCCTTATAGTCTGATCCGGCTTTGTAGTCTGCAAGAGCGTGGGCCCCCGTATCAGCTACAACCTTGGGAAGGGCGTCCTTTTCGGCCCGGGCCAAGGCTAAGTTCACCTCTGAAACTTGGAGGGCAGTCTTGAGGTTTTTCACCTCCTCCTCCAATGCTGCCTCACGGGCCTTACGCTGCGCGGTAAGGTCTTGGCAAAAAGCTCTTTGCGCCTCCCAAAGGTACTTGGTTCTGGGCCCGAGCAGCTAGGGCCCTTAGGACACCCAACGACTTGGAAACTTCGTCCATGAGGGCCCCAAGGTCGATGTCATCACCCGCGCCATCGTCTTCTTGGCCCTCTGGGTGGAGCTCTTTGAGTCTTCGAGTAACTCCGGGGATGTCGTCGGATGGAAGATCCAGGCACCTCGCTAGCTGGTCGAGATGGGAAGCGTGGGGCTCGCGGGTAACCCTTGGGCGTTTCTATACGACGAAGTGCTGCCTCCAACGCCGCCACTGAGGGAGCCTCAGGAAGCTTCTTCTGCAGCACTTCCTTAAGAGGCTCCATTGTCATCGGACTCTTCGCCCCCGAACACCGCCACCCACCTCCACTGCCTCCCCCCCGCACCATCAGCTAACTTGGTGGTTGAAATGACATGGCAACCACCTCGGTGGGGGGCATGGGGGGCAGACCTGCCCCGCGGAGATAGAAGCCTCTTCCGCGCCCTCTGTTGTGGCAACGACCTCCTCAACGGCCCCTGTCGTTACGACTGCTTCCTCAGTGGCCCCTGCGGTAGGAAACACTCTGTCGGATAGGGTCGGTGTGGCACCGAGACCACCTCATGATCACCAGTATCTCACAGTGGCGGAGGCCTCCGTCGCGCCGGTGTCCTTGTCGGCTCTGGCGTTCTTTGGGGCAAGGGTCCCTCAACCTCCTTCGCGATGGCGGTTGTTGTGGCTTCCACCCCGACTCTTTGTCGAACGGAGGGTCCTCCTCTCCCGAACAGGGACTCTGCAACTCCTCCGCCTCCGGGTAGAAGCTTCTGCAGTGTCACTGGTGGCACTGTGCTCGATACCACCAGTATTGGAAGCGTTCGAAAGCGCCTTACCTCTCGAGCAGGTGGAAACCCTGCCTCTTCCCTGGCGGGGCCTTCCGATCCATCGCTCAGCTCGACGAGACTCGGCTTCGTAGTTGCCACGGTGAGGGCTTCCGACCGTTGCACGGCTGGAGCTTGAGACGCCCCTTCACCAGGCGCCTCCTTCGCACCAACGGCTGCTCGGTCTCTGCCTCCCTTCCTCTTCTTCCACCTCCTCCTCGATGCGCTCTTCAGCGCGAGGAACAGCCTGGTAGCCTTCTTTTCTTCGGGCACGGGACCGTCCACTCCTCCTCCTCGGTGGCTTCACACCATCCTGGGCTTCTTTCGCCCCAAGGGATGAGCTCGGCTGGCACTTCCGCCCTCCGTGGAAGAAGGCATGGCTTCAACCACCCTTACGGAGGTGGTCTCTTCTTCAACCGAATTTTTCCGGGTCTTTCCTCCGAGACCGGGCTACGGTCGGCGCTCCTTTGGTGGAGCTCGGGGCCACGATAGCAGTCGTCATTGCCGTAGCCACCCTTACTGCGGAAGGCGCACCGATCACGGTTGTATCGTCGCCCTCAAAGAAAGATTCGGTGCCTGATCGGGATCTTCTCCGCAAAAATCCTCGTTGGCCTCCAGGTTCCAACCAGCGACAATCCTCAGCAGCTGTAAAACCAAAAAAACGCAAGTTAAGAAGAAGTATAATCACAATGTCAGAGCAACAGAAAGAAGGCACTTACTCTACAGCTTGGAGCCGTGTTCAACGAGGGTAAACTCTGTCAGATACCTGTCGCCATTCCTCACGCATGTCCTGAGCAGGCGGTCTGAGGCTTGCGCCTCGTCCTGAATCAGCTTTGGCCAGATATCCTTTCTGGCCTCTGGATCGTGGTCGGGAACCCCCACTCGCCGCCGCTCCGACGACGAACGAAAAACAGTCTCCCTGACCAACCCTTGTTATTCGATATCGGCTGGACAGTTGGATGTTCAGCGGCAGCGTCCGGTGCTTGATGTAGTACGTAAGCAACCCTGAGGACCGCGAGGCCGATAGCTTGAAGTGCGACCTGGAGCCGCTGACGACCCGGATCCCCTTCAGTTCGCAAATCACCCCGAAGATACAAATGTACCTCCAGCTGTTCGGGGTTAACTGGATGGGAGAGATCCCCACCAGTTTAGCAATGCCTTCGCCGTTTCCGGCAGCGGTAGGCGAAATCTAGCCTCCATTAAGTCGACGGAGAGGGTCAGGCACCCAGACCTCGTGGCAGTGCACTGCTCCCCTTCCCTCGCGTCGATGACCTCGTACTCTGTTAGAATGTGGAGCCCGAACTCTGAAGCAGATCTCCATAATGGGTTCAGGTAATGTCAGGAGTGTGATTCGACTGATGCAGTCAATGTCAGCATGAAGGATTCGACTCATACAGTCGAATGTCAAATATGAAGTATTCGACTCCCTCTTGCCAGGACATGTTTGCAGTTCTGAGGCGATCAGAGGCAGGACACTTTTGCCCTTGTGTGTCTCGATTGTGGCGCCCCTTCCTCCTAGTATATAAAGGGGGGTTTTGTCCTCTTTATGTGGGTGTGTATTTCTTGCAGAAGAAGTATTGAAAGTGATGTTGGGCGTGGACGTAGGAAGGCTTCTTGCCTCCGAACCACGTAAAAAATCTGGTGTTCCGTGTGTTCTTCTTCATACCTTCTCCTATCTCTCTCTGGTATCTACGAGTGGGTAGTGTGAGAGAGAGTTGTCGCTAATCAGAGTGCCCCCCCCTCCCAACAGTACGCTCACCGATGCGAAACCTCTCCCTAAGGCCTTCAAAATGGCATAGCTTCGGCCCGTGCGAAGCTACCACCGTCACTCCACTTGCCACGGCGGCTGCTACGGTCTTCCCTCTGTCCGCCATCGTCGGAGAAGTGCTGAAAGAAGCGGGTTCAAGAGAAGACGAAGGAGGAAGGAAGCTTGGGAGGCAAGAAAGCTCGAAGGCTGGATGCTGGAAGGGTTTTCGAAGGCGTGGCTCCCGCCTTCGCCCCCTCCTTTCCTTATAAAGAAGGAGAGGCGCGAAATTCGAAGCGGGCCCCAAAGCGCCTCCCCTTCCAATTTTTGAAAATCCTCCTCGATCGCACACGCTGGCGGCCGTTCGAACGCAAAGCACGACGCTCCGGCTCGACATGACCTCGCACCCATCATGATGGGTTAGCCATTCGACGGGGCTCCAGGCGACGGCAGCACATGGCTCCCAGCAACGGGCCATCATAAATGTGAAAGCGACGCCCTCGAAGTGATCATGCCACCGAGCCACTCGAGGGCGTGGGGGGCAAGTGTGGTGGCCAAATCTGGCCACCTAGGTCCATTATGGCCGTTACAACCCTCTCATGTCCCGTCAACAGACGTGGCCCTTCAGGGGGCCACGCCCTTATCAGGGCCGTTCAGAGGCCTCCAAGGCGTAACCCCCATGATCGGCTTTGTCAAATTCCTCAGCAGTGTGTTTCCGAATAGGTCACCGGTCCTTTTACACCGAACAACTACAGATGCTACCGAACAGCACGTTCGATCCCCCACGTGGGTCCCCTGCTCGGTAACCTTGGCCAGAGGTTGCCAAGTAGCTCCTCGTGTCCGCACGCCTGTTATAACCGTCGCAGGCCACGCACCTCACCATCAAGGGGCGCGTTAACTGCCTGGCATCCCAACGGGCATCTGATCGCATAACTCCTCCCGTTATGAGCGCCCATCAAGGCACCTTTCCAGGCACTATCTATCAACGTTACACACGTCTGCCTCAGCATCCATGCCTATAAAAGTACAGGTACAGGACCATGCAAAGGTACATTCTCTCTCACGCTTACACATGAAAACTCCATGCCTTCCAAGCCTCCACTGACTTAGGCATCGGAGGGTTTTCCCCGGTCTTCACCGAGCCCCCCTGATCGTTCCTGGTTTTGTAGGATCTTCATCCGCCATCAGCGTTCTCCCTTCTTCCTTCAAGTGTAGGCCTACCAGGCTCCGGCCCAAGCAAGCAAAGCCTCCACAGTTTAGAAGATATTTTGGAAGCTTTCTTTATCAACATGACAGTAAGTTCACAATGTCTATCGAGTTCGCATACCTGCTAAACTCCAACTTGTCCTGCCTCAACTTCAAAATTCATGGAGGCAACATTGCTGCGCACCAACAACGGCTTCCCTCTTCATTATGCAAAGCTTCTGAAAATTTTAAGGGCAACTACAGAAATCTATATTAATATATGGTATATTGCCCTTGAAGTATCTATTGGATGATGAAAAATGAAGAGCAACTCATTTGAATATTTTTTCATCAATTTACCAGATATTCCAACACACAGACAAAGGACATAGACGAGTTTTCCACCTTCTTCTAATCTTCCTTACAAAGCAAACCTCATCAAACATCTATTAAACTTAAACCATATTTCTGCTGAACTAGAAAGCCATTATGCCTTGGTATTCAAAAAGATACCAGCCGCAAATCAATTTCCAAACTGGATACTACTTATCTAGAACATAGGGACAACTTGTCTAGTGAAAATGTCTGGTTAATCAAAATTGAAATGACAAACCTCATCAAGATCCAATCGTCGAATCTACTATCAACTAAACTAACCTGCTTAAGGTGAATTTGAGCGTCGAGCTCAAATCGGGAGTCCGAATTAAACTCCGTTAGTTTCCACAAGTCACAATCATCGTCCTGGCCATGCTGAAAAAAATCGGAGGTCAATCGAATTAGTATTTCTAATTTTGGACCCACAAAATTAAGTTATTCATTTTTAAAGTAAACTAACTTGTTTAAGGTGAATTTGAGCGCAGAGCTCAAACCGGGAGTCCGAATTGAACAACATCAGTCTTCACAAATCACAATCATCGCCCTGGCTGTGTTGAAAAAAAATCGGAGGCCAATCGGATTAGTATTTCTAATTTTGGACCCTCAAACCAAAGTTCTTCATTTTTAAAATAAATCAACTTGCTTAATGTGAATTTAAGCCCAGAGCTCAAACCGGGAGTCCGAATTGAACTTCGTCAATTTTCACAAGTCACAATTATCGCCCTTGTCGTGCTGGAAAAAATCGAAGGCCAATCGGATTAGTATTTTTAATTTTGGACCTTCAAATATAAGTTCTTCATTTTTAAAGTAAAGAAACTTGCTTAAGGTGAATTTGAGCACAGAGCTCAAACTGGGAGTCCGAAATGAACTCTGTCAATTTTCACAAGTCATAATCATCGCCCTGGCCGTGCCGGAAAAAATCGAAGGCCAATCGGATTAGTATTTATAATTTTGGACCCTCAAACCTAATTTCTTCATTTTTAAACAAAACAACTTGCTTAAGGTGAATTTGAGCGTCAAGCTCAAATCGGGAGTCCGAATTGAACTCCGTCAGTTTCCACAAGTCATACTCAATGCCTCGATCGTGCTGGAAAAAATCGGAGGCCAATCAGATTAGTATTTCTAATTTTGGTCCCTCAAACCTAAGTTTTTCATTTTTAAACTAAACTAACTTACTTAATGTGAATTTGAGCGTCGAGCTCAAACTGGGAGTCCGAATTGAACTCCGTCACTTTCCACAAGTCACAATCATCACCCTGACCGTGTTGGAAAAATTTGGAGGCCAATCGGATTAGTATTTCTAATTTTGGAATGTCAAATCTAAGTTCTTCATTTTTAAACTAAACTAACTTGCTTAATGTGAATTTGAGCGTTGAGCTCAAACCGGGAGTCCAAATTGAACTCTGTCAGTTTCAACAAGTCACACTCATCGCCCTGACCATGCTGTAACAAACCGAAGGCTGATCGGATTAGTATTTCTAATTTTGGACCCTGAAACCTAAGTTCTTCATTTTTAAACTAAACAAATTTGCTTAAGGTGAATTTGAGCGTCAAGCTCAAACCGGGAGTCTGAATTGAACTCCTTCAGTTTCCACAAGTCACACTTATCGCCTTGATCGTGTTAGAAAAAACTGGAGGCCAATCGGATTAGTAATTCTAATTTTGGACCACCAAACCTAAGTTCTTCATTTTTAAACTAAACTAACTTGCTTAATTTGAATTTGAACGTCGAACTCAAACCGGTGAGTCCGAATTGAACTTCGTCAGTTTTCACAAGTCACAATCATCGCCCTAGCCATGTTGGAAAAAACCAGAGGCCAATCGGATTAGTATTTATATTTTGGACCCTCAAACCTAAGTTGTTCATTTTTAAACTAAACTAATTTGTTTAATGTCAATTTGAGCATCGAGCTCAAACTGTGAGTATAAATTGAACTCTGTCACTTTCCACAAGTCACAATCATCACCCTAGCTATGCTGGAAAAAATTGGAGGCCAATCGGATTAGTATTTCTAATTTTGAACCATCAAACCTACGTTCTTCATTTTTAAAATAAAACAACTTGATTAATGTGAATTTGAGTGCAGAGCTCAAACCGGGAGTACGAATTGAACTCCGTCAGTTTCCATAAGTCACAATCATCACCCTTGCCATGCTGGAAAAAATGGAGGCTAATCAGATTAGTATTTCTAATTTTGGACCCTCAAATCTAAGTTCTTCATTTTTAAAGTAAATTAACTTGTTTAAGGTGAATTTGAGCGCAGAGCTCAACCAGGAGTCCGAATTGAATTTCGTCAGTTTTCACAAGTCACAATCATCGCCCTAGCCATGCTGAAAAAAATCGGAGGTCAATCGGATTAGTATTTATAATTTTGGACCATCAAACCTAAGTTCTTCATTCTTAAACTAAACTAACTTGCTTAAGGTGAATTTGAGTGTCAAGCTCAAACCGGGAGTCCGAATTGAACTCCGTCAGTTTTCACAAGTCACACTCATCGCCCCGATCGTGCTGGAAAAACCAGAGGCCAATCAGATTAGTATTTCTAATTTTGGACACTCAAACCTAAGTTCTTCATTTTTAAACTAAACTAACTTACTTAATGTGAATTTGAACGTCGAGCTCAAACCGGTAGTCCAATTTAACTCTGTCAGTTTCCACAAGCCATAATTATCGCCCTGGCAGTGCTGGAAAAATCGGAGGCCAATCGGATTAGTATTTCTAATTTTGGACCCTCAAAACTAAGTACTTCATTTTTAAAGTAAACTAACTTGCTTAAGGTGAATTTGAGCGCAGTGCTCAAACCGAGAGTCCGAACTGAACTCCTTTAGTGTTCACAAGTCATACTTATCGCCTCGATCGTGCTGAAAAAAATTGGCGGCCAATCAGATTAGTATTTCTAATTTTAGACTCCCAAATCTAAGTTCTTCATTTTTAAACTAAACTAACTTGCTTAATGTGAATTTGAAAGTCGAGCTCAAACCAGAAGTCCGAATTGAACTCTGTCAGTTTCCACAAGTCATACTCATCGCCCCGACCATGCTGCAACAAACCGAAAGACGATCGGATTAGTATTTCTAATTTTGGACCCCCAAATCTAAGTTCTTCATTTTTAAGTAAAGTAACTTGTGTAAAGTGAATTTGAGCGTCGAGCTCAAACTGGGAGTTCGAATTGAACTCCGTCAATTTCCACAAGTCACACTCATCGCCCTAATCGTGCTGGAAAAAATCGAAGGCCAATCGGATTGATATTTCTAATTTTTGACCCTCAAACGTAAGTTCTTCATTTTTAAACTAAACTAACTTGTTTAATGTGAATTTGAACGTCGAGTTCAAACTGGGAGTCTGAATTGAACTCCGTCAGTTTTCACAAGTCACAATCATTGCCCTAGCCGTGTTGAAATGAAAACGAAGGCCAATCAGATTAGTATTTCTAATTGTGGACCTTCAAACCTATGTTCTTCATTTTAAAAATAAACTAACTTGCTTAATGTGAATTTGAGCGCAGAGCTCAAACTGAGAGTCCGAATTGGACTCCGTAAGTTTCCACAAGTCACAATCATAATCCTGGCTATGCTGGAAAAAATCGGAGGCCAATCGAATTAGTATTTCTAATTTTGGACCACCAAACCTAAGTTCTTCATTTTTAAATTTAACTAACTTGCTTAATGTGAATTTGAACGTCGAGCTCAAGCCGGTAGTCCGAATTGAACTCCGTCAGTTTTCATAAGTCATAATCATCGCCTTGGCCGTACTGGAAAAAATCGGAGGCCAATAGGATTAGTATTTCTAATTTTGGACCCCCAAACCTAAGTTTTTTCATTTTTAAAGTAAACTAACTTGCTTAAGGTGAATTTGAGCGCAGAGCTCAAACCGAGAGTCCTAATTGAACTCCGTTAGTTTTAACAAGTCACACTCATTGCCCTGATCATGCTGGAAAAAAAACGAAGGCTAATCAGATTTTTATTTCTAATTTTGGACGCTCAAACCTAAGTTCTTCATTTTTAAACTAAACTAACTTGCTTAATGTGAATTTGAGCGTCGAGCTCAAACCGAGAGTTCGAATTGAACTCCGTCAGTTTCCACAAGTCACACTCATCGCCCCAATCGTGCTGGAAAAAATCAGAGGTCAATCGAATTAGTATTTCTAATTTTGGACACTCAAACCTAAGTTCTTCTTTTAAAAACTAAACTAACTTGTTTCATGTGAATTTGAACGTCGAGCTCAAACCGAGAGCCCGAATTGAACTCCGTCACTTTCCACAAGTCACAATCATCACCCTAGTCGTGCTGGAAAAATCGGAGGCCAATCAGATTAGTATTTCTAATTTTTTACCCCCAAACTAAAATTCTTCATTTTTAAAGTAAACTAACTTGCTTAATGTGAATTTGAGCGCAGAACTCAAACCGAGAGTACGAATTGAACTCCGTCAGTTTCCCCAAGTCACACTTATCGTCTCGATCATGCTGGAAAAAATTGGAGGCCAATCGGATTAGTATTTCTAATTTTAGACTATCAAATCTAAGTTCTTCATTTTAAAACTAAACTAACTTGCTTAATGTGAATTTGAGCGCAGAGATCAAGCCGGGAGTCCTAATTGAACTCCGTCAGTTTCTACAATTTGGTCTCAGATCTGAGACTGAATTTTTGACCGAAATATTCAGTCACAAAATTTCACCCCTAAGCCCGCCAAAATGTACTATTAGTGACCGAATTTTTTTCAGTCATTATTTGGTCTCAGATCAAGACTCGATAATCATGTGAGCAAAGGCAGAATAGAGTAGCCCTGATATAGAAGAAGTGCTTCCTGATAAGGCCATTTTCTTGTGCTGTGAATTAGGAAATAAAAGTAATGATCCAATTTACGACCACAGAACATTTTTAAATAGCATATCTAACTACAAATGCTATAAAGAACAATCCTCAATCCTTAGTTTTCTTCACCAAACTACAAAAGGAGGCTAGGTTAGTATATGCTCTTACAAGTTTGACAGGCTGAGTTGGATCTTCAATGGTCAGTGTTAAGTCTTCATTCTACTCAGGGTTAACATCTTTTCTTATTACACGCGTCTTCAATTTCTGCAGCACAATCAAAAGAGGAAACATGAAAAGTTCTCACTTTCTGAGAACTTACCCTTATGAACTTGTTTTACTTGACTCTTCTTGTTTCTAATTTGATCATTTACTTGATAGTACATGCCAACATCCTGTGACATTCTTGCAACACATGATTCAAGGTGTTCTATTTAAGCTTGATATATTCTCTCATTACCATATCAATTTTCAGTATACTTATTCATCAAGTTTGTGTACCACTATTTTAATGTCTTAATCACTTAAACCCCAGGCAGTGTGAATTTACCTACTGGGCAATTTGCTCATAATGTGATTATAATATTTTTCCAAGTTCTAGTGAGACCGATAAGGAAGAGGGGCGAGTAAGGGACTAAGAAGTAAACAAGAAGAACCACTTTTATACTTTTCTTTTTGTGTCTCTTATTGTACAGTTACTTGGTACCTACCAAGTAAAGAACTATAACTGTGTAAAATAAGACTATTATATGTAATATATGAATTATGTTCCTTCTACTTGCATGTTGTTCACTTAATCGAATGACATCTGTGTGCATCCGGGTTTTCCGCTGCACTCAGGGGCGTCAATGATGGTTTTTTTACTCCCAAACTATATTTGGTCAAGATCAAACCAGTGAATCTACTATCAATCAAAATCCAACTATTGGATTTCATCAATCTAAAATTCGATCATTAGATTCGCTCTCGATCTTTGTATACTTGATCAGTTGGATTTGTTACAACCTAAAATAATATGATCAAGATCCCTACATTGGCTTTGCTTCAGGTCCAAATCCTAATCGCTGGATTTAAGTTTGAACAAAATGTGACAGTTGGTTTTCACTATCGATATTCATCTGATCAAAGATCCGACCTTTGAATTCACATTCGATCTATATCTAATCACGATTCGCACATTGGATTTGTTACAGATCTAAATTCTGATCATTGGATTTAAGTTTGATCAGAGTTTGACAGTAAAATTCGCTCCCGATCTAAATCTGATCAAGATCTAACAATTGAACATATTGTCAATCAAAATCCAACCGTTGGATTTCATTATGATAAAAAATCTTCCTGTCAGATTCGCTCTCAATCTAAAATCTAATCGATGAGCGACGTAATATTAAATGAGTATAATATAATATATCATCATATGAAATATAAAAGGTAAATATTACTATTTTGAATATATAATAATTAAATTATAATTTTTAAGCATAATGTTTTATCATATAATTATATTCACTAAACAAATATAATACATTCACAAATATGTAAATACAATGTGCATAATATATATATAAATATCAACTACAAAAAAATGAACTTATAAATTTATATATATTTGTCTTTGTTTTATTTTATTTTATAGAATAATTATATATAATATATTATTTGAATAATGCAAATAATTATATCTATAATATAGCTAAACTACCATAATATAAATAAATAGGTAATAGTTAGCAACAATGGTTAATAAAAATTAAGTAAAAATAACATATAATGTACACATATATTCAATAAACTAAAAGTGTAACTAATGAATTTGTATTTGTCTTATTTATTATTTTTAAAATAATATATAAACTATATATAATAAATATAGATAACTATATCTATAATATAAGTAAGCTACTAATAAACAATCTAACTAATAGTTAGCAATATCAATTAGTTAAGTATAAATTGACAAGGAAGATGTGTCTCTAAACAGCGACAGAAACTTCGGTCGCCAATTAGGTATGAAAAATTCTGTCGTCGAACCGTCGGTGAGTGGTTGTTAGTTTGCCGTAAAATAGCGACGGATTAGCGACAGAAAATTTTCATCGACAACTAATTAGCGTCCCCTCACGGACGGAAAAGCTTTGTCGCAAGGTTGGTGGTGAGTAGCTACGGAAATTTACGAGCAAATTTTTCTGTCGCGAAGGAATGTGTTCCCATCAAGTGTGTTGCTACGCAGCGACAGATTAGCGATGGAAAATTTCCATCGCAAAATTCCGTCGCTAATAATGATTTTTTCTTGTAGTGAATTATCACAATACCATAAAGACTCCACAAAAATAATTGCACAGCATCAACAAATGTGAAATTATACAAAGATAGTGAAAATTTTGTATTCTTTGATGTTTTACTTGAGCATAATCATGAGCTGAACAGAGTTGTAGATTCTTGCTTAGGTCGCATCGACATATAACTACCACGGAGAAGGAAGAAATCTTGAACATGTGTACTGTAGACATATCCACCACAAAAGTATTGTCTTACATGGCAAAAGGGAAGGGTGGCATACGGAGGTTAACATTTACGGAGAAAGATTGTTGAAAGTTTTTTTATAGAGAACATCAATACAAATTGAGAGAGGGTGATGCACAAAGAATGCTTCGTCATTTTACTAAAATGAAATGCAAAGATCTAACTTTCTTTTATGCATTTGACTTGAATGAGCATGACCAATTGTCAAATATTTTTTAGATTGATGGTAGATCATGCACAACATATAGCTATTTCTATGATATGTTACATTAGATACGAGATGTCATTTGCTTTTGTTATTAGGGTGAATCACCATAGTTAGTCTGTATTACTTGGGTGTGCACTGCTATGTAATGAGAAGATTGAAACATTTACATGGATATTTCAGAGTTGGTTAGAAGCAAATGGTCAAGTTTCACCAAAGAGAATTATTACGGATCAAGATAAGGCTATAGAAACGACTGTAGGTAAGTGTTCCCCAATGCAATGCATCGATTTTACTTGTGGCATATATCGAAGAAGATATCTGAAAAGATCAACCATATTTATAAAATGTATCATGAATTTATGAGAGAATTTGATAAATGCATCTATGATTGTGTAACAACTCATGAATTTGTAGAAAAATGGGATGAGATAATGGATAAATATGTGGGATGCAGAGAAAATGAATGGCTACAGAATATATATCAGTGATGTCGAAAATGGGTTCATGTGTATCTAAATGATAACTCTTTTGCTGGTAAGTTCCATCTGAAATTATGCATATGTTTTGCCACTTTTTTTGTTGCTGCACATTGACATATATTGGTAGAAAGTTACATATGTTGGTAGAAACTGACATATGTCGTTGAAAATTGGCATATGTTGGTGGAAGTTGGCATTTGTTATTGCAAATTGACATATATAAGATAAGTTTGGACTAATTCTTGTTCTCACAATATATTGTTTTACATGTAGGTATGTCAACATCATAAAGAAGTGAGAGTATTAACCATTTCTTTGATGAATTTGTTCAGTCCAAGACTACACTTGAAGAGTTACTTCAATATAGGACCACACTTGAGAAAATATGGAATGCCGCACACGAGGCCAATGTTAATACATTAGAGACTATAGCTGTGACGGCCCTCATTATACCGGTACGGTTATACCAACCCACGTCGGTATAGCGAGCGTTGCCACAGTGGGACATTTACCCAAACGACAAAAGCTGAGATACACGCGAATATAAGAACAGAGTAGCGGAAGTAAAAAGAACTACTGTCTTCATTCATTCATCATCCACATTTAACATACATGAATTGCAATAATATTAAAGAACTTAGAAGTTCACATAATTCATTGCTGAAAATTTAAAACACAAATGTCCACACTTATACAATTTTCTCATGATAGTTTTAGTACAATGTCACTTTTACATACTATGAAAATACAAAAGGGTACAACTGCTCCAACAGTCTAATCTCCGCGCTCAGAGTCCGTCTCCACCGTCTCCTCCAACGGTGCCACGTCACCAACTACACATGTACGCCGAAGCAAGTAGTGAGTCTTAAAGACTTAGCAAGCAACACTACTCATAACATACACGTATAAGTCATAGCAGTTTCCACATGCACATTCACAATTTCAACATATGGCATGCTAGTCATTTGAAAGTTGCAACCTATCATGAAAGTTCTACAATTAATACATGGATCATGCTTTCAGATTTCTAAGAATAAAACTTACCTATCACATGCTCTCTATTCAATTTACTCGTGAAATTTTTGCCTTTAAAGAACTAAGACATGAGAGCTACCAACATGAACACTGTGCATATATGAAGGAAGGCACAACTAGCATGGATTTTACATGTTCCTAAGCACATACATAGACATTTTCACATGCTTTAAGTTGTTGGTTTCACATGGTTTAATGGATGTAACCTGCACATGAGAGCTACAATGTTGTTTAAAACATACCATGTGAACAACCAATCATGCTATTTGTACACGTGCTCATCAATCATCCCTAACATGGATTCTAGACATTTTCGCACATATAAACATGATGATAACAACATGAAATTACTGATTTCACATGGGTTCAGATTTGTCTCACATGGATTTCAATGTCATATTCTCACATTTTTAGTTTCACATTTTCTTTACACAAGTTTCCAATTCACATGGTTGCACTTTGCACATACACATTTCACATTGTTCACTTACACATTAAACATGAACACATACACATTACACATTTCACATTCACATTTTAGGTGCCGTGACACATAGTCCAAACCACCAAAGAAGGACATATACACATTACATTACACATAGACGCCATCTAGGCATTATAATGGCGACTCTTGGACTGCGCAGACCGGGAGAACAAGTCTCCACCCTAACCAGTGGTACTTGTCCACCTCCAGGATTTCCCCTAATGCCCTTAGGGTCACTTACACATTGAAATTTCTCATGGGGACTTTTTCCTGATACAGTTCCACTGCCCTCTACGGAAGCAGTGTCACATTGGCACAGTTACACATTACACATTTTACTGATTTTACACATGGTTTTACACATCACTTTTCATTCCATTCACTTCCTCACTCACATGCATATCTCTGTTTTCCTGACATGACACTACAGATTTCAGGAGTTTAACACACAGTAAATTCACCAATCAGGTTGGGTTTAAACGATATCTAATCACTTTACGATGACATGCATAAATTTTTACATTTCACATGGAAAAAGTGCATAACTCCTTATACTGGTCCATATGACCTGGAAATTTAACCACATGCTATTTTCAGGTTCAAGATCATACATTCAATTTTTCAGATTTTTCTGAGCAACATATCATTTTCTCAAGGTTTTATAACCCTACACATGCTTTTCTAAATTAAATTTCAGAAAGCGTAATAATTCAGATAAGCATGGAAAATTTTCCAAAATTTCCGAACAGAGACTAACTGTTATCTGCATGATCTAAAAATACAGAATTACTCTAAATCATACAACCATAGATCGATCACAACAATTCTTTCTTGCATGCCTCTTTATTTACCGAACCGAATTAATAGCAATTTATGCACGCATGGGCAATTTATCAAAATTTGAGTACACATATACTGATCCACTAACTTCATGATCTGACAAAACTTAGGGCACTCAGACTAGTCCTAATCATAAAACATGGATTGACAAGATCACCAACAAATCATGCTTGAAATTTCATGGGATAATAATCTCTAACATTCACCACCACACATCATAACTCATCCACACACCACATTTTACCAGTATACATAGTGTATAGGGTTACCATATATCCTCATCACGGAAAACCCATCGAAAATAGTAGTATAGGAGGAGAGAACAGGCTTCTGTTTTGTCCTGAAGAACTAGACGACAAGCTCTGGCCGTCAAAAGGAGGTTAACGACATGATCGCTTGTCGCCAAGCATAATCTTAGCGACAAGGGATATTGCCGTTAGTTCAAGTCTGTGCAAAACACAGACCCGAGCTCTCAAGTTGGGGTGAATTTGGGGGTCAAGGACACGAAGAAAAATACACAAAAATGTTAAAACCATCCTAGACTCATACGGGAACCTTATGGTAGGGTCACTTGCCTCTAGAAAATTGCTTCAATGGATCTAAATGCTCGGAGAAGCTCTCCTTGGGCCGTCCCAAGAAGTGCATAAATGTCCTCCAAGATCTCCTTCCTCCAGGCTCTTGGATGATCTCCACAGCAAAGAAATGTCGGGGAGGCCTTCCTCGATGATCCTCTAGCCTCCAGTTGCAGTAGAACGCCGGACAAAGCTTCAGAAGTTCGGATTTTGGGCTGCAAGGATGGGGTTTTCTCACAGTCCGAAATTGTAACACCCCGGCCCCCTTGGGCCTTGGCCCCGTCCTCTGGGTCGCGGCAGGGCGACTGTCGCGACGTGGTTCCGACCGCGTCGGTGTCTGGTTCTGTTTGGGATTGCGACATGGGGTATGTCGCCTTCTTGAAGGCGACATGGTCTATGTCGCCTTCCCATCGCGTCGCCCCAGACGCAGTCTGACAGACGTGACAGGCGTCCTTTGTGTCAGTACGGCTCTGGCGGTGTCGGGTGAACGCGACAAGATGGCTGTCGCCTTCACTTTTTCGAATTCCGAGATTTGACCGTTGTCAGTGGAATTGCGACAGGGGTATGTCGCCTTCTTTAAGGCGACACACCCACTGTCGCCTTCTCGTTCCTGTGGCGACAGGGTGGTATGTCGCCTTCACAGGATTCGGGCTTAAAGCCCGGGCGCCCGAGCCCTTCCCCCTCTCTCGCGCCTCTCCTTTCCCCCTCTCCCTCTCTCGCCCTCTCGGAGTTCGGCGTTTTTGGGGTGCCTCCCCCGTGTTGAGGCGGCCGTGCTGAGGAGGTTGTCGCTCCGTTCGTGCAGGAGTCGTGTTCGTGCCGTGCGGTGCGAGGAGGAGACGTTTCTACCTACGAGAAGGCCCCAACGGGTGCGTTCTTCGCATGGAGGTAGGGACGCCCGATCTTCTCGCCCTAGGCATGCTCCCCTTCCCCTTCGTGACGTAGTTTTCTTGTGGTTCGGGGTTGGGAGTGTGAGAACTCCATGCTCGTGTGAGTGAGGTTTCCTCCGAGCGTAGAATCCATGTTCTTGGGGTTTTCGAGGGTGGTTTGTATGTTTAATGGCTTTCTAGCATGATAAGCATGCTCCCCTCCCCCGTGTGTAGTGTTTTCCCCGTTTCGGGGAGGTTCCCGGAAGAAGAATGCCCGGAACCCCCGACTGGCTGAAGGCGACACACCCTGTGTCGCCACCTGTCTGGTAGGCGACGCACCCTGTGTCGCCTTCTGACTGGTAAAGCGACAGGGCATATGTCGCCTTCTTGAAGGCGACAGGGCCTATGTCGCCTTCTCAGTCCAGAGGCAGGTTGTGCTTCCACCGCTTCCGTTTTCGCTTTACTGTACCCGTGGCACATGTGCTAGTTCCCTAGTACGGTCTCACACTAGTCGTTCGCTCGGTGCGCGGCACTTGAGGGTTTGTCCCGTGCGAGAGGTTGTTACCGTTACCTGGGACCCCCGTCCTCGGGAGCCTGTTGAGGGAGTACTCCGGGCTACGAGTGTGCTCGAGTTGGCAGCCACCTGGGTGGACTCTGGAGCTGAGGGAAAACGGTGGTTAGGACAGTGGCGTGTGAGTCGCTTACAGAGCTCTCGTGGTTGGTCTGGGACGCC
Source organism: Colocasia esculenta (assembly GCA_014218235.1). Lineage (NCBI taxonomy): Eukaryota > Viridiplantae > Streptophyta > Magnoliopsida > Alismatales > Araceae > Colocasia > Colocasia esculenta. The sequence continues at coordinate 172,334,281 of CM024760.1, forward strand.
GAGGACAGTTTGGAGTTCTACCCGGCGCAGGCCAGCCAGTCCTTCTTCTCACTGCCTCGCTCCTTGCGGCCCCGGAACCGCTTGGGGAGGTCAGGCGTGGGACCGTGGTCCGGCCAGACTACGGCGGTTACTGTTGTGTTGCTTGTGTCCTACCTCGCTCTGACGAGACGCGAGGGCCAGGACCTAGGTCGAGGATAAGACGTCTGTGGACGCACCTGACCGTCGGACTAGTGGTGTTGTTCCCGTAGCTAGTGTTCCTTGTCCAGGCGGAGTTCCCTCCGTCTGTGTTTTACTAGCCGTGTGGTGGTCACGACGAGCAGTCGTACGGAGTTTCCGACCGAGAGTACTTTCCGTACCGAGTTAGCTTTAGCTTCGCTTCCGCACTTCCTTTTGTAGGTAGAAAGATATAAACTGCAGTCTTTCCTTTATTAATACTTGAATATGTTCGCCTGCCTGTTTAGAGCCAGTAGGAGATTGGTAGTCCCTACTGAGCTTCTGTTGTGAAGCTCATCCCTCTGTTTTCCAGGTGAGTCTTCTCAACAGCGGCAGGGCGCGCGTCGGGCGGACGAGACGGGGCGGTAGTCTTGGTCCCCGTAGCTAGCAGTGGTTCCCCCTCTCGGTGTACGTCACCCTCGGGGTATGCCCCTAAGGGACTTGTCTCTCCCCTTTTTCCTTACTTGTACTAGTGTGCGTGCGTTGGGACTGTACTTAGAGCGGTACGCAGCGGTCTCGCTTTACTTTCCTGTTTCCGCTTGTACGCTTCTAGCTTAGCAGTTGACGTTTACCTCCATTACATATCCTGTCAGACGTGTGTTATAGCCCTTCCGGGCCCCCCTGGTCCGTGGCGGCGACCGCGAAAATCAGGTCCTCGGCGTGGACCGAGGGTCGGGTTCTCGGGTCGTTACAGAAATAGGGTTTTCTCCTCTTGTTTCTCTCTTGCAAAAGGGTGAAGAGAGGGGTTGGGGAGCAGATTCGGGTTGGATATGTGGGAGAGGCCTCTCTCCCACTCACAGGGTGACAAGATGGCTCTTAGAGCCGTTGGGGACAGCTCCCCAATGGGTGAGCTACCTTGTTTTCGAAATTTCTGGCTCTGCAACGCATGCAGGTCAGAGAAATCGGCATCCACATCGTTAGACGCTAGGATTAGTGTTGGCGTCCATGGGTGGACGCTGACACCTCATTGATGTCCTGATATTGACGCCAATCTGGCCTTCGGCCAGAACTCTAAAACATGCAGAAAACTATACATGTCATGCATATATACATGCATATGTATATGGTAGTGTATCCATACTATCACCATTCAATACATGCATTATTTACATTTAGTATAAACACATGCACACGTAATTGTACTAATTAATACGTACGTAAATATGTATATACATACACAAGCACAAATATACACACACAAATACAAATAATGCGACGGAAATTCGAGGGCCTTACAATAGCATTCTTGAAAACTTCAAGTACATTTGAGAGGCAAGCAGCTGAAATTTACAAAAATGGCATCTTTCAAAAATTTCAAAAAGAGGTTCTCGAGATGACTTCATGTCAACCTACAATACTAGATGCTAATGAAAATAGTTTGAGCCTAAGAGTGAAATCCATTAGCATTATTAACGTGAAAGGAATCGAAATGATGTTTGAGAAAGAATTTACAGTGACATGTGATAAAATTGGGGTGGAAATATGTGGTTGTAGGTGTTTTGAATTTAGATGATATATATGTAGACATACATTAATTGTTTTTCAACTTGTTGGTATAAGCAGCATTCCACTGAGATATATTTTAAAGCGATGGACAAACATATTTCACATACAGGTACCCTTGCAGCCAACAATGCAGACACCATTGTAACCAGCAATGCAGCCACCCTTGCAGCAACCAATGTAGCTAATGTTTCAACCAATAATGCAGGCACTAATGTAGCCAACAATATAGTCAATAATACAGCCAATGTGGTTCCTTTTTTGACAGCTTACAAATGAGGATATGTTTGTAATGACCAATATACTTCAACATGTTGATGTAAATGAGCTAGAACGGGAAATGTGAAATTTGTACAAGCATATGTTAGTATGCAACAACATATGTTAAATTGCACAAACATATGCAAACTTGCACTGACATATGTTACACCAGCGTATACCATTTTGCACCAAAATGTGTCATGGTTGCACCAATATTTGTCAGTTTTCAAAAGATATCTTTGCAACAACTTGTGTAAATTTCTACTAACATATCCCATTTTGCACCAACATATATAACTTACCACAAACATATGTCAATTTGCTTCAAGATATGTCATTTTGCACCAATAAATGTCGGTTTGCGCTAACATATGTTAACATACTGAAGATAGTTTTTGCTAAAATTATGAAATTTTAACTTATAGAGGTATATCAAATCATTGTTTTCTACCAACATGTCATTTTGCACCAACATATGTAACTTAGCACAAACATATGCTAGTTACCACCTACATATGCCATTTTGCACCAACATATACATGTTTCAACCACCGTCATTTTGCATTAACATATGTCAGTTTCCACGAACATATGTCATTTTGCTATGTAACTTAGCACAAACATATGCTAGTTACCACCTACATATGTCATTTTGCACCAACATATACGTGTTTCAACCAACGTCATCTTGCACCAACATATGTCAATTTCCTTAAACATGTCATTTTGCACCAACATATGTAACTTTCCATGAACATATATCATTTTTCACCAACATATGTAACTTAGCACCAACATATTCAATTTGCACCAACATAAAAGAGATATATCAAGTCACATATTACAACTTGTCCACCAAGGACTTCCATAAAAGTATGTACGTTAACATACTGGTAACACTTGAAAAAAGGTATATCAAATCGATTACAACTTATCCACCAAGGACTTCGACAATCGTTCACATATTTGCATACCGATGACACTTAGGTCATAAGGCTGGTCAGCCACGTGTTGACGTTAGGTGCATAAACAAATACTTTGTTGTATTTTTTTTTTACTAAAGTTGTGAAATTTCAACTTAAAAAGGTATATCAAGTCACTGATTACAACTTATCCACCAAGGACTTCGACAATTGTACGTACGTTTGCATACCGATGACACTTATGTCATTAGACCAGTAAGCCATGTGTTGGTATTAGGTGCATAAACAAATACTTTTGTTTTTTTTTTTACTAAAGTTGTAAAATTTCAACTTAGAAAAGACATATCAAGTCACTGATTACTACTTATCCATCAAGGACTTCGACAATCGTACGTATGTTTGTATATCGATGACACTTAGGTCGTTTTCCACTAACTTGTCGTTTTGCTCCAACATATATAACTTTCCACAAACATATATCATTTTGAATCAACATATGTAACTTAGCACCAACATATGCTAGTTACCACCTGTAGACACACCATTTTGGCAACATATCGAGCAAATTTCATGTTATACCGCGATGCCTCGAAGTGGCTCTCTTCAATTAACCTCTTGAGTGATTTTCTTATTTTTCCGGATTTTTAGGGATTTCTCTAAGGGGTCTAAAGAGGTCTGTTGAGCTTCAATGATTCGCGTCTGACATAGTAGACGCCTTTTAGGAGGATTGATCCACGGCAGGTGAAATCGACGGAGATCACACTTCCTTTTCTGGTGCTTACTCTGTTTTGAATCGCGTCTTATAAGGCCGCCGCGATTAAGAGTTTCCATTTTCGAATTATGACAATTTTTAAAAGTGTTTTTGGAAAGATTTTATTGCTAAATAGAACTACATCCAACTTGTCCAGCGCATTTTTAACCTTCCTCTGAATAAAGATCAATTTCCCTCAAAGAACAATTTTGTTCAAATACGCGGCGGCATCTACCGTCGCGGTTCAATATTTTCATTTTTTATATTTGGAAAGAAACGATTCAAAGCGGAAGGTTTAGAAACGCGACGGTCTTTTATCGACGCGATTATTAAAATAGCTATAATCGATGTTTGGAAGGGCTTAATCGTAGCAAGTGAATCTTGGTAATCACGACAGCTTAGTCAGACGTGGTTCTATAAGATAGGCGTCCACTGTGTCCAACGCAATTTATGAATTTTTCCCCTATAAATAGACCCTCGAGGCCACTGTTTTAAGCATAACCCAAGCACTACGGCGAAGCCCTGCCGCACCGGAGACTCGACTTCTGAAGCCAAGGAGAAGTACCTTCATCCCGAGATACTCCATGTCTTCATCCCTTGGAGTTCAGAGCCATCATCTTTCCCATCTCGTTGGAGCGAGGCGGGAGGAGCTCTCCACTTCCACTTCGTCCATCTCCAAGCAGCAGGCTACATTGCCATTCATCCCTCTTTCTTTTCATCTTTATTATTTTTAGTTCATCATTTAGCATTTCTCATACCATTTTCTCGCATACAACATGTCATTTTCTTCGCACCCACACTTGTTAGGGGTTTAACACCACCCCACGAGGTGTGTTAATGCCCATGTCATTTCTTTTCCTTTCATTTTATCTAAGTTTTATATTGCACGTCATAGTCTAATCAAGCTTTCACTTGTTTCTTGTTGTTTTCTTTTTGCAAGGTAACCCGTCGGAACTAAGTCTTCTTCTCTGGCCGGCCGATGGAAGAAGTAGAAGCAACCCGCACACCACTCTCCCGCGATCTTGGGTGAAGGTAAGTACCCTCCACATCTTCCTCTTCGCCCGTCTCCTTCGATACCTTCATGTACCTGGCGATCACCTTTCCCTATTGTGCACACTTGCACGTTTTGTTTTCTTTTCTTTCTCCACCGCCTTTTCCATCCCATATTTCTTTTCACATAAATTTTTTCTTTTTTAATCATCTCTTTGTGGGAGGTGTTTTGAAAAAAAACACGTCTACACCACCTACATATGACATTTTGCACAAACATGTATATGTTTCAACCACTGCCATTTTACACCAACATATGCTAGTTTCCATAAACATATGTCATTTTGCACTAGCACATGTTACTTACCACCTACATATAACAGTTTCCACAAACATATAATTGTTTCAACCACTGTTATTTTGCACCAACATATGTCAGTTTCCAGAAACATATATCATTTTGCACTAACAGATGTAACTTAGCACCAACATATGTCATTTGCACCAACATATGCCTGTTAGCACAAACATGTGTCATTTTGCACCAACATATATAACTTAGCACCAACATATATCAATTAGCACTAACATATGTAAGTTAGCACCAACATATGTCAATTAGCACTAACATATGCTAATTTGCACCAACATATGCTATTTTCCCACCAACATATATAACTTAGCACCAACATATGTCAATTTCCACCAACATATGTCATTATCTACCAACATATATCAATTTTCACCAACATATATAATTGTTTCCACCAACATATGTAACTTAGCACCAACATATGACAGTTTCCACCAACATATGACAGTTTTCACCAATATATGCCAATTTCCACCAAGATATGTCAGCTTTCACCAATATATGCTAGTTTCAACCAACATATGTAACTTAACAACGACATGTGTCAGTTTTCACCAACATATACTATTTTCCACCAACATATGTCAGTTTCCACCAACATATGTTGGTTTCCATCAACATATGTAATGATTTACATCAACATATACCAGTTTCCACCAACATATGACAATTTTTACAAACATATGTACCAACATATGACAGTGTCCACCAACATATACTAGTTTCAACCAACATATGTCAATTTCCACCAACATATGTCAGTTTCCAGCAACATATGCCAGTTTCCACCAACATATGCAAGTTTTCACCAATATATGATAGTTTCCACCAACATATGTAACTTAGTACCAACATATGCCAGCTTCCATCAACATATACCATTTTCCACCAACATATGTCAGTTTTCCACTAACATATGCAACTGTTTCCACCAACATATGTCAATTTTCACTAGCATATGTCATTTTCCACCAGCAGATGTAACTTAGCACCAGCATATGGCAGTTTCCACCAACATATACTAGTTTTCACCAACATATACCAATTTTCACCAACATATGTAACTGTTTCCACCAACATATGTCAGTTTCCATTAACATATACCAGTTTCCATCAACATATGGTCGTTTCTACAAACATATGCACCAACATATGACAGTTTCCGCAAACATATAGCAGTTTCCACCAACATATGTTAGTTTTCACCAACATATGTCAATTTCCACCAACATATGCAACTTAGCACCAACATATGTCATTTTCCACCAACATATGTTAGTTTTCCACCAACATATGTAATTGTTTCCACCAACATATGTCAGTTTCCACCACATATACCAGTTTCCACCAACATATGACCGTTTTCACAAAGATATGCACCAATATATGTCAGTTTTCACCAACACAAACATATGTTGTATACACAAAGAAGATTTACATACAAGCTGTAAACTATCACCAACACTGTCGTATACACCAAGAAGATTTACATACAAATTGTCATATACACAAAGAAGAATTACATTTACATGTCAAGTTTTTGTAGTACTTGCATGTGTCAAGATTTTCTACTGCAAATTGCACCCTTATTTATGGCATGTCTGCCACAGTAAACCTCCACTCTATGTCACCCTTCCTAGAGATGGTTTCCATGAACTTTATCACAAATAACGCATAGTCTGCACTATCAGAGGGCTGATCTGGGCACCGATCATCGTATATCAGCTCTAGTGGGTCATATATAATGCCACAAAATTTAAAAAATGCATCTAGTAGAGTAGCCTACAAACACATACATTGGTTAGCATATTTTTCCTGTGGACCAACATATGGAGAAGTTGTAAGTATTTGGTACTTACCCATCTTTTTGCCGCATCCATGTACTTCTTACTTCCTTTGATTGAATTATATGATGTGACTCTCTTCTTCTTCACATCAGCCACTAGTAGGTGCCAGTGGTTGATCATAAATAAGACGAAGAATAAGAGATCCACTTTGTTAATATCTCGTCGAGTGGCCATGCTAGGAAGGGAGCGTTTCATCATTTTTACCCTCTCTAAAATTTTTGACATGTTGCTTTGAAAGTTGTGTACTAAGAGGGCAGGTGTGCACGTGCATATATAATACTCATTGGGTGATTTATCCATCTTGTCAATAAGGAATTGGAAACCAATATCAATTGCCTGAAATTAAAATGCAAGTCGTAGTGAGTCTAAATACCTCAACACTTGACATTACATTAATATATAAGCACTTACATCATCTACAATAAACTTTCCAAAAAGAATGGCATGAACATGTTCTTGACTTACAAAACCATCTCACCTATTATTCATGACTTTTGTCCTATTCAACATACAAAAGTTGTTTAAGTTATATTTTTCACCATATACTTGAATAATAGACAATTAGTGAAGCTTACATGTCAATAGGTTGGCAAAGCTTACCCTTGAAGCCGTCGGTGAAGATCAGTGCCTGCTCATGGCACTTTGTGCAACGACTGATGTTGCTTGGGTATCTTGTGGGTATTTGGGTTTGCCCAATTTGTATAGACCTTGGGTCCCTATTTGTTTCATGGCTCTTTGGTTATTGTCATGCTTTGTCAGTATCAATTTTATGACCTTTGCATGTATGGCCTTTGTGTGGAGCGCCGATGACAACTTGCGTCGTCCTCTGCCTGCCCAGTTGCACCTCTTTGTATCGGTTCCTTACGTGAATGAAATGATCCTCCTTTCATTGTCAAAAGAAAAAAAAAAACATAGACCATTCATTTTAGATAAATGTAATCTTGCATCAAATTGAGGTCGATTGTTTGAGAAATAATTCTATTGGTTGAAAGAGTGAGTGAGAACAGTTTTATCAAGCTTTTAATCAGTAGAATTACTTTCTGAACAACCACGTCAACTTATGACCCTTGTATTTTATAATAAGCATTTATCTTCATTTTATGCTTATAGATGGTACACATTTCTCCTATATATGATAGTGTATGCATGTATTCATTATCTCCATTTTAGAACTAAGAATACATAAAGTCAAGAACTTGAACTTGGCAATGGTTCATAGTTCTCCCATATTATTCAGACTAAGAAATATTTTATGTACATCGGCATATGCATAACTAGAGCTGCCATTGGGTAATGTGTAGTGACACAATGTGCTAGCGCATGTTACCTAATGACAGTGTCAATCATGAATTGCATAAAGTGTTTCTCATTCGGATCTCTTAGTTCAGGTTTTGAATATAGCAAAACATCACTTTGTCTACTGGTTTTCTATCCTTCTCTTATTTACGTCAGTGTCGATCCAACTTGTGGGTGGGTTTGGATTGCTTATCGATGTTTTATCAGGGGCTTTCACACTATCTTAAAAGTAGATATTTGTATTATTACAATCCATCTGTTGGAACTAAGATCTCTTAGGGTCGACCAAGACCGAGGAGAGTCAATTGTAGGATACTCCTACTAGTTGACGAATCGGGTGAAGTTTGTTGGGAAGTGAAGCACTTGCTAAGAAGTCGGGCACGGGAAACCAATGCTCAAGTTGTTGGGTAAAAGGTGGTTGAGGGCAATACTAAGAAAGGGAAGTCAAAGATTGATAAAGTAAATAGGTGTGCATGTTTTGTCCTTTGTGTGGGGTCTTTAATCCCGCATGAGAAATATTTAAGGAGAAGAAGGATTTTATAACCTCATGGGTCCATGAGACTATATCTTATAGACAATGATGGGGTTATGCTCGTCCCTATCACACATGCGTCGAGTTGGGCAGGCACGCGTGTGTGATGTCACGGGTTGACCTCCTTGTACTAGGCACCTTTTTATTTTAACTTTTTGTGTTTATGCCCTTTCTTGGAGAGAATGAGCTTGTTTTGGGCCGATTTACTGAATGGGCCCAGAACTGTTGTTGTTATGGTCATGGGTGTGGCTTAAAGGGTGATTAGGGAATTCCCTAATCATAGTTGTGCCTTTTGCTAGAGCTATTTCAACTTTCCGAGGAGCTGCTCGCGACTCCTCTCTTGCTCTCGTCTCTCCCTCGTTGTGCTCTTCGTGCCCTACGCTGCTGTGCTATCGACGACATCTCGCGATTATCGGCCGTCGTCCTCTCATGTGGCTCTCAGTTGGCCTTCGTTCTTTCACCCGTAAACGTCGTCACTCGCCGTGCCCGTGGTCAGCGTCCTCCTTTTGTGAACATCGTCGAGCGACTCTTTTCGCAGGTTTGTTGCATGCTCTTCTACCCCTTTTACTGTTATATATAAGAAGAGGATAGGCTTAGTATTAGTATAACAACCTATATTTTTGAAAAACATGAACCATTCTTAAGTATTAACCTTTTAATATTGGTGATGACAAAATTCATGCTTATCATAAAATCCTTTAATAATTTAATATCACTTTTATCTCATGAATATAAGTTTTTCATAGCTTCAAAAAAAGACTTGCACTGTTCAGTAACTGCGTCATCCAGTTTTGTCGGGATCAGTTGAAGATAACTTCGTTATATACGAAGATTCACTTCGACCAACAACGTTATAAACTGACTAGTCGAAGCTTCACTTTGTCATATATGAAGCTTCACTTTGTCATATACGAAGTCTCACTTCGACCGACGCAACATCATAAACTGACCAGTCGGAGCTTCACTTCGTCGTATACGAAGTTTCACTTCGTCATATACGAAGTCTCACTTTGACCGACAATGTCATAAACTGATCATTTGAAGCTTCACTTCGTCATATATGAAGCTTTAGTCGTCATATACTGTAACAACCTGGATTTTTAATCCTACAAATGAGGTAAATTGGTGGAGACAATTGAGTAAGGGTTCAATTAGGGTATTTAAAGTAAAAGACCCCCAATGGAGGAAATCTTATATGTGTGGGAATTTCATGAAAGGGAATGAGAACTTGAGGTCTTTGGGTCAAACCATGGAAATTGATGAGTTGTATTCTTAAGAATCAAATAAATAGAGAACCACAAAGGAAAGCCAATAAACCATGAGCAGTAATGGGTTGAAAACCAATTGGGGTCTTACTAAGCCCTTTGTCCAGTAAGCAATATAACATTACCCCAACAAGATGATTACCAGACCCTTGTTCGGTAATCAGTTCATTTATAAGTAAATAGAGAAATTCAGGACCCTTGTTCAACAATCGGTGTGAGTACACACCAATCGAAATGGACTACTGAACCATTTGTTAGTAACTATTGTGATTATAACACCAATCGGTCAATCTTAGGACCATTCCTTCACTAATCGATGTTTTCCCTTCAACAATCGATGGTCTGATGACCAATCAATGTTTGTCCTTCAACAATCGATGGTGATGACCAATCGATGTTTGTCCTTCGATGTTTTCCTTCATCAATCGATGTTGGTCAGCAATCGATGTTAAGGACCAATCGATAGGTCGATGACCAATCGATGTTGGTCAGCAATTGATGTTTAAGGATCAATCGATATTGGTCAGCAATCGATGGTTTAATGACCAATCAATATTTTTCCTTCACCAATCGATTACCTTGTTAGATGCCAATCGATTGCCCTGTTAGTCTCCAATTGATTGTCTTTACGCCAATCGATTTCCCTGTTAGTCCACCAATCGATTGTCTTGTTAGTCACAAATCGATTGCCTTTTTTTATGCCAATTGATATGAAGATCTTTTCACAATCAATATATGTCTCATCAGTAATTGATGTGGCTCTTGAACACCAATCGATGGGGGCCTTATCCTCCCATCATAACAAGACTACTTGGAGGCTTAAATCTGGGAAAGAAAAGAATAGTCTGTACTTGGAAATGACCCTTAGACGTATCACTTTAGGAGTTGGTAAAAAGGTATGGCCCAGGTATGGTTAAATATGGGGAAGAGAATGAATAGCATGTACTTGGAAATGACCCCTTGGACATATCATTTTAGGAGTTGGTAAAAAGGAATGGCCCAGATATGGTTAAATATGGGGAAGAGAATGACTAACCTATACTTGGAAATTACCCCTTGGACATATCACTTTAGGAGTTGGTCAAAAGGCATGGCCCAGGGTATGGTGGCTCTGTCCTTTTCCAAACCAAGTCAATGTTAAATATGGCAAAGAGTATGGCCTAAGATATGACAGATCTTTGACTATCTGTCCTCAAGTATTAAAGAAAAGGGTTTTTAATAAAAGCAACAACCTTATAAAGATAGCATGTGGCCTTCCTTTGGCCACCCCCGAACCTCTGCACACTTCTGGCCGTGGATAGGGAGCTTAGAGACCTGACACAATGAAGCACTCCGGAGCTGGAGGGATGATCCTGCAGATTGGAGCTTGAAGCTTAGAGCTTAGAGGAGTTGGTCCATTGGCTACTGCTTCAGCATGTGGAAGCTGAACTTTGAGGAGTTCATCTTCTTCCTCGGGCCTCTTATCAGATCATAGGAGTGGATTGAGGACCAAAAAAAAAAAAGAGATTTTCGGGCACAAACTAAATGTCTTGCACTATCTGGAATCTTTTGGTTCCATTGATTACCTCGATTTGCCTAGAACTGAGTGCAACTAGTCAACTATGCTTTTATAATTTCAAATCTCAATGTCTTTTTTATCTACTAATCAGAGCCAATACATAGGGATCATCATGACACTTACATAACTTGCAAGAAAATAAAAGACTCTACTATCAACCTACTACAGTCTCTAGATAACAATGGGATACTCATCACTCTTGCGCGTTCCCGTCAGTGTGCTCATCATCAACATCATCACTTGAAAAAAACATAAGTATCTAAATGAGAAAGATGCTTAATAGAGTTTATATCTCTTTACCATGCAGGCTTGAAGTGATTTAACATATTAACAAGTTGAACATTCTAATCGTCATGAAAGCACTTCAAACAAGAGTTAATAATAGTATCAAGAGAACATGAGCATGTATTGTCAAGTACTGTTTAGGCATGATATCAAATCAAGAAGGAATTGGCCATAATTCACATAACACATTGCCCACAAGGGTTACAAGTACAAGTCAAGCATTTAACATGTCAAACAAGCATATACAAGATGATTGTCATAGGTTAATCAAGCTAGTCAAGTACTCAGGTGTAATGTCAAACACATTAGTCATTCAAACTCCGCAAGCACATGTACTTTTTGGGCGCTCCTCTTAGGACCAGACTGAACCCTTATATTGTCAGACATTAGTTGTGATAGAAGATCTCACGTACTATGTAGACAATCATTGATGGCCATTAATTCCAAGAAAATTGTTCAGAGCCTACAATAAAAAATTCAAGGATAGCATTGTACAAAATTGGCAGAAAAGAACAAAAGTTTACCAAGAATAACCATGAAAGGAGACACGAGTTTAAAGCTTAATAGCCTGAGGATAACAGATCTTTGAATGTGAGTCGATTCCCTAAATAAGGAGTCGATTTATAAACAAGTGAGAGTCAATTTAATAATCAGGTAAGAGTTGATTTAATGATAGTCTATTTAATAAGAGTTGATTTAATAATCATGTGAGAGAGTCGATTCACTAAGTCAAGGAGTCAATTCTTTAATTTAGGGAGTCAATTCATTCAGTCAGGGAGTCGATTCTTAAAGTCAAAGAGTTGATCCATTCAGACAAAGAGTCGATTATTAAGTCACGGAGTCGATTATGTAATTTAGGGAGTCGATTTATTCAGTTAGGGAGTGGATTCTTTAATTTAGGAAGTCGATTCATTCAGAGAGTCAATTCTCTCAAGCAATTGATTTTCTGAGGGAGTTGATTATCTCAGGGAGTCATTTCATATAGGAAGTCAATTCTTTCACTTAGGTCTAGGTGTCAATTCTCCTTGGGACTCGATTAACATTAGGACTCGATTCTCTTTGAGACTTGATTACCTCTGAGACTCAATTATCTCTTAGACTCGATTCCCATTGAAACTTGATTATCACTAAGACTCGATTCTTATTAAGATTCGATTAACACTAGAACTCGAATTTTATCTTATTGACTCAATTCTTGTCTTTTTGGGACTTGATTCTTGCTTTACTATTTAAGAGTCAATTTTTTTTCTTTAATGGGACTCAATTCTCGTTTGCTATTTAGGACTCAATTTTGACTATCACTAGGACTCGATTCTAACTAGGAGTCAGTTTTGGTTGTGACTCGATTCCTACTAGGAATCAGTTCTAACTGCGACTCGATTCATTAATCAATTGGGACTCTTTTGTTCTAGTAAACTAGGACTTTATTATGTAATGATATAGAACTCGATTCATTAGCAATTTGGGATTTTGATCATTTAATAATGTGGAGCTCACATTCTTAACAATATGAGACTTGATTATCGACTTATCGGTAAAACAATTTTGGAAGATTTTGGTTGAGATTAAGGATCTATGGTTTAAACCTTATCTCATAATCAAGGGTTTAGGAACAGATTTCAAGAAAGAGAATCAAGACAATGATGAAAACTAAGGCAATTATGAACTGAAGCTCGAAAGGCACATGAACATGGTCTTTTCCAACATAAATCATGCAGCTCAGGAATTATCATGCAGTGGCACTATCAATCAAACAAAAAGATCAAAATGCACATGGTTCTACGTGCATGAAGATATTTACATGAACGATTCATTAAATTTCTATCAAGCGATCATCTATAGAAGAATTAATTCATGTTTAGCTTGAGAGAGCAACTACCTTTTTTATGATTCTAGAAGAATAATACGAAGACCAATAAAGAACAACTAACGCCTTGAGTCTTATTGTGTTCCTCTCCTTCCAACAGCCCTTGCCCATGTCTAGGAATTGTTCATAGACGACCTCCTTATGCTCCTTGCTAAGAACCCTCTTCTTCTACTTCATCAGGCGAACCTGTGGGTTGATGCCGAGCTTGTGAGTGATGACCTCAGGGTCAATTCTCGGGAGCTCCTCTTATGACCAAGCAAAGACGTTGAAGAATTCTTCCAAGAGGTCCTCTGGTTGCTAATGTGCTTCTGAAGGTAGGGCTCTGTTGATCTTAAGAAGTCTCTTCGAGATCCCTTAGAGTTGGATTGTTGTAATGTTAGATGTGGTGTTAGCATGCAGTGTCTCCGCTCAGCTTGTTCACTTACGGTTAGAATCTTGGGCTTTCCAACTTTTAACGCCTTTAAATAGCACTTACAGGACTCCACTTGATCCCCACAAACCTCTCTAATAGTGGCTCGAGTAAGGAACTTAAGTTTCCGGTGGATCGTGGGTGGTATTCCACCAACCTGTGACTAGGATCCCCCTGTCAATAATGACATTATACAATGCCTTCAACATAAGTTGGTGCCCCACTGAACCCATATATAGGTGTGTGCACGGGTTTCAACCAACTTGGGGGAACATCAAGCCATCGAAAGTAGTCATAAAACAAGATATTAGGTGCACTTCCATTATCTATCAGTTCCATTTTTACATCATACTAGTTGATCGTAGCCGATACAACCAGTGCATCACTACTAGGGGCCTTGACCCCTTTAAAGTCTTCAACCAAGAAGGTGATCTCTCCTTTCTCGGCTTGAGGTGTCTTAGGCTCCTCCACTTGTCAAACTTCTGAAACAAGCCTCTTACGTTTATTCTATGAATCACCAAAGGTAGAATGCCCTCCCATAATCATCATGACCATGCCCTTGACAGGAAGGTTGTCTTCAGGTGATGGGGCAACCTTCCTTCTGACATCCTCATTTTGATGCAGACCAGTCTCAAAGTCCTTTGGAAGAACTCCTCATTGAATGAGTGCCTGAATCTCCAGATGGAATAGTTGACACTTATTGTTTTAACGGTCATTGTTACGATGGAACTTGCAATATTTAGATTGATCCCTCTTGCTCGGGTCTCCGTATAGCTTCTTTGGCCACTTAAGGTGCCCTTGGTCCCAAATCTCCAAGAGTATCTATGACGATGGGATGGCGAAAATGTGGAGATCTGAGCGCAGTTGCCCAGAGTCAGACTGATGGTCATCTTGTCGAGGACGCTTGCCATCTTGAGGTGGTATGTCACATCACGACATTTAATAATCTATAAATGTCGAAACGTGAGTGAACGAGAAATCAAGAGTAAAAATTTACACTAATTGAGCAGCAAATTGCTCAGAAGCTTTACTAAATAAAAATTTGATAATTGTCATTCTATGAATAATTACAAGATTTCAAATTTACAATCTCATAAGTAAAATGTCATCATGGTTGGTCTCTCCACACACATATCCCGAAGTTCCCTCCTTCAAGAACGGTAGATACCTGAAAATTGGGATTTGTGAGCTAACTAGCCCAGTAGGATTCAAATTCTCAAATCAAAAGGATTAAGCTATATGATGATCAGGAAAAAGACTAGACTGATATTACAAAGGACAAGTAAGCATCTTATCATGGCAGTGAAATTGGAACAGTGGTACTGTAATGTAACATGCTCAGGAATTCACAGTGAATTTCATAATTAGTTCATATTATGTTCACACAGGACAGGTAATGTGATGACCATAATCAAACAATATTTGATGCTATGCCAAACATCCAGTTGCCCTTTATCATTCCGTACGGCCAGTAATTGAATTCGGGTGTTCCCCCCTGGACTGGACCAGCCCAATTTGCTAGACAGTCAGTTGTCCTTTATCAATCCGTATGGCCAGTAAATGAATTTGGGTGCTCCTCCCAGGACTGGACCAGCCCTATTTGCACTGGCATATCAGTCAAGTGGGGTCCAAGGACCCAATAAATGTCATCATCATTAGTTTATCATATCTCACAAGGTGTTCAAGCCTTTTAACTCTCAAGTCATCAAGTAATATGAACTTAGTTGCCGAATACAGGAGAATGGACTCAACGGAGTACCATTCGGAGTTGACAGTTTCAAGGATAATTCAATGATGAGTAAGGTATCCAAAGTGGGTGATCTTTATAGTTGAATGACAGTAAATATCAAAGTAAATATGAGGGTAACTTGGTAGGCTAAGGGTGAAGTTTAAGCAAGGATTTGCACATGAAAAAGTGTTGAATTCGAATCAGGGTCATAGCTGTCGACAGGTGAGAAGGGGCTATCGACAGATGGCTACAGACAGAACTCAGGTTTGCTGGACTGTGTGTATTTGTCAACAGCAACCAGGGGCCTGTCGACAGCTACACACAGGCCAGTCATCTGGGTTCTAGATAGCATGCGCCTGTCGACACTTTGGTTGGGCCGACTGTCGACAGGTAGCTGCAGAACTTCTAGAAGTGCTTTGTAAATATTTACTAAAGGCCCTAATTATAAAACTTATAACCCAAGACATGTTTAATATCAAATGGAAGAGCCTAATTGAAGTTCTCACAGTAGTTTATAAGCTAAACAATTGGGATGAAACAAGATATTGATAATTCGAACTTGGCCGGTTATAAGCTAATGTAGTGTAGTATTGGAAGTATGAACTTGATAGCAATGGTTTATTGGAAAATACTACAATATGAACACTAAATTACATTATTTTTCATAGTTCTAAATCAAGACTGGAAGTATATAAAAACTAATATAAGTCCCTACATGTTTCTAAAGATGTTAAGACTTCTACACAACTCCATAACATGAACAAGTATCAAAAGTGGAAGAAAGATCTTGATCTCCCAGTGGGACAAGGATCTTATCCTTTCTAATATGAATGTGTTTATCACAATTGAGGTAGGAACAGGGGAGTTACTGGTATATAACTTGTTCCTTTATCAAGACCTCCTTGTCATGAACGAAAGATAGAACAGAATTAGAGGGAGATGAACCCTACACATGGATAGCTAGGAACCTACTACCACATGATACTGGAAGAATATCCTTTCCAAAATAGAGATTATGTGAACTTAAAGAGTAGCTTCTACAACAACACAAGACGCAGATGTAGTGCTAGAGGGTTCATGGCACTAGAACATAAACTGGAACATAAAACAGTAGGTTCTAAAGCATGTTCAAGAACATGAGTTAGAGAAGAAAGAAAGAGGATCGAATCCTACAACCACACAACTAAAACAAGACTAAAGGGATGGATACACTGTTTCAAATGAGAATTCACAAGTTTAAAGCAAGTAAGTGGTGATCATGACCTTTTAAACATGGTAGTGGTCAAGAAATTAGATAAGAGTGAGAAAGGAAGAGAATCCTACCTTGCTAATTGATAACCTGCAAGTATTCTTGACGAAAATCCCACACTCAGCAAGAGAAATGTTTCCCCCTCAAAGTTGATGATATGCCAACAGCGTTCGCATCAAGTGTAGCAGCTACAGTAGCAACCGGAGCAGAGGTGGAAGTAGTTGCAAGTGCAACGGAGCTAGCAACTCCAATTGCTCCCCAGCAGCAGTTCTAGGAGCTCCTTCACAACACTTCTAGTAGCCAAGAGCAATGGAAAGCAAGAACAGGAGTGTATAAAAAGGGTGTTATGGAGAGAAGGAAAGTGGGTTTTATAAGCCTCATGACTCCCTTATGCAGAGGCACGTCGGCCATGAGGTGTCATGGTAAGAACTTTTTGGTTTTTACCTTGACACGTTGCCCATGCATCTTACCTCTTGGTTACACGAAGAGACCTTAATCATAGCCCAACCCTCTGGTGTAATGACCTTTAGGAGCCTTACACGTAAGCTCCAGGAAAAACCCAAAAATCAGTTACCGTAAATGGCCCTTAATTCAGCTGGTCCATTATATTTGATGTAAACATATCCAAACGAAGTCCATTTGTATTGAAATTTCAACCATAAGCTAATGTTAGGATTTTACAAATTATGGTGATTTTTATTTAATTTTTAGATTTTATTTTACACTAGGTGAAAAATCACCCAAAAAATAGTCGCGTCGACTTATCCTCAACGTCCGTACGCCGAAAAATTCAGATATTTATATTTCTGAGATCCTCTCATTTTTCTGAAATTATAGTGTTCTCAGATTTTCATTTCGTTGTCGTGTCCGATGTCGCCCTGTGGGAGCGCGCACCTCTGAGTACGACCTGGGGAAACATTCATTAATGCTAACATTCCAGATATCAATTAATTCAATTTAAGAATAATGGTTAAGTCTAATAACCTTATTTTCAAGTTTTTCAACAAATAAAAATTTTTAGGGTGTTACATGGTAGGTTAGGAAGCTTCCTTTTTCCTTGGACTCTGATAGTTGATGAGCCCAGAGAATTGCCTCTCGATTGGCATACTAGTTGCCCTTTGCCATCAGCTCTACAAAAGTCGAGGGGAGTTTCTTGGCTAGCAACCACCTTAGATTGAGGTTAGTTGTACTGTCTATGAATGCAGTGATGTCCCTAGCAACGTCAAGCCAAGATATGAAGAGCTTCGGCATGGAATTGGCCAATGTAGGTGCACAAAGACTCACATGCCATTGTCTCACTATTAGGAAGTATGTCGAGCTCTTGATAGGCTAGGTGTGCCCAATAAAGTGCTCAAAAAGCTTGTCGCCGAGTTTATGGAAAGTCGAGATCGATCTTAGAGGCAACATCTTGAACCAATCAGCAACCCCTCCCTCAAGAGAAGTTGGGAATGCTTGGCACTTGACTTCATCAAATGCACATTGAAAAAAACAAGAGAGTGTTAAGTTGGTATAGGTGGTTTGAAGGGTCATTAGTGTTGTCGTAGCTCCTGAGGTTGGCAAAGTGTGGTTTCCTAGGATGAAAAACTTTCATAATAGCCTCAGAAAAGGGGGAGCGAAAATGGGAGGTAGCTGATGTGGGTATGCCCAAGAGGTGACCCACAATTTCCTCTAAGTTGGACCTCCTTCTGCATCTCCTCCATCTTCTTCTAAAGGTCGTCGACTTGAGATGGAGCAATATTGGTAGAAATAGATCCTTTACCCAGGGAAAGTTTCGTGCTATCAGTAAGAGGTGACTTAATGCTGTTGGACTCCTCTCTTTCTACCACTATAGGAGCAAGAGGAGGAGGGATCAGGACAACAACTAGCCAAGATGGTGCCTGGGCTACCTCAATGGTACCATCGGCACCCAATGAAGAGGCCAATAGTTGGGTCAAAGCTCCTACCAACACCAAAAAGACAATAAGGCTCTTGAATGTTTCTCCTAAGTTCGCAACTTGTCGTGTCAATGTCTAAAACTGCTCCCTAGTGATTAGGTCATCAGAAAGTTGCTCATTCGACGTCCTGGTGCCAGTTGCTACGATGTCAATAGTCAAGTCCTCGGATTGGGATACTAACTTTCCTTTCGGAGGTGCCATTGTGAGTTACAAGGCCTAGACGCTTCTATGTTTCCATAGATAGCGTCAATGCTGGAACGAAGATCTCTAAGGGCCGACTAAGATCAAGAAGGGTTGGTTCCAGGATACTTCAGCAAGTTAATGAATTGAGCAGAGTTTGCTGGGAAGTGAAGCGTCCAATAAGCACTTGCAAATGGGGGTGTTAATGGGCCAAGCTGGATCAATAGGCTCGTGGGCCTGGCCCGACATTAGGTTGGGCCTCCATGCTTCTTTAAGCCCATGGGCTTTCAGACGGGCCTAAAAACCCAGCTCGTTGAAAATTTAGGCTGGGCTTGGGCTTTTTTATTCAGCTTGAATGGGTTCAATAAGTCCGACATTGTGTAGATACTAGATACTTCTACTCAAAATTTATACCAATATATCTATGTCATTGAGAACTTATCCAATATATGTAAACATTTATATTTTGAAATTTGAATGGAAGTAATAAGTTGAG
Organism: Colocasia esculenta; assembly: GCA_014218235.1. Lineage (NCBI taxonomy): Eukaryota > Viridiplantae > Streptophyta > Magnoliopsida > Alismatales > Araceae > Colocasia > Colocasia esculenta. Next base: position 172,353,942 of record CM024760.1, read on the forward strand.
TTTTTTTACAAGTTTGAATGAAATTAATAATTTTGAATGTCAACATACATAATGTTCGATTGTAAGTGTTATACTTTTGCATTTATTTTTAATGTTAATAATATTATTATATTTATTGATTTTTTTTTCATGTAGAGCCGATGTCGAGTTTTTAATTTAGTGAATTAGTCAGGCTTGACCTGGCCTAGCATGATCTCACTCAAACTTGGGCTAGGCTTGAGCCTACAAAAGTTGGTGTCTGGCTTAGGCTTGGGTCGGGCCGGCTTGGCCTGGCCTAAGCCAGGCCATTGATAGTCTTACCTGTAAAGAGTTTGGCCCATGAAGATTTCCTGGAGCAAACCCTCCAACACTCAAGTCAAAACAGAACTAAAGTATGATTGGGAACAAGAGAATGAAAAGAGAGAGAGGGGGAGAGAGTATAGAGCTGAGAGCTACCGAAGATTGGTTAGTGACTCATACCCCCCTTATCTATGGTCTTGGAGTCCCTTTTTATAGTCACAAGGAGAACAATTAACAATTACTTTAGGGACCAAATCTCTTGGACATTTTGGTTGATGAGACCATCGATTTTAGTCATTATTAACCGAATGGTCATGTCCCTTGAATGCCCCCAACCAATCTTGATAATGAAGGGCACAAGAGAGGATCATGCTTGTACGTTGCGCCTTATTTCTAGGTGGTAAAATGTCACGCATGATCTTCTCAAGATAAGGGGAGAAGTCAGGCCAACCAAGTTGTAGGCGACCAAAATGGTGTTAGCTACTCGACAACCTAACATCTGACGGATGGAAGTGAGGGTCTGAGGTCTCATCATACTTGAGTATTTGGGAGCCTTGAAGCCTGGAGAAAAGTAAGTGGTGAGGAGTTTGCAAGTTTTGCAATGAGTATGGCTTAGAGAGGGACAATGTTTCGGCCAACAACTTTCGGACATACCCCTTCACCTCATTCTTTGGGATGGGCTCCTACTCAATTGGGGGTGAGGGTTGAACATAGGGTGTGAAAGATGGGTGGATGGGTTGGGGGTTAATTGGGGTAAGACAAGGAAGGAGGGATCTAGGCTTGAGTGTGGGGTTTAGTGTTTGACTTGACATGTGATACTTGGAAGGGAGACAGGGTAGAGGTAGAGGCCCTACTTCTAATTATGTTCGGAGACGATCTGAATGAGTTGCTCAAGAGGGTGTCTGACAAAACATGAGAAAGTTCAAGGTCTTCTTAAAGATCATGGACAAAGGAAAGATTAACCCTTAAACTAACTTCATCATTCTTTGCTTGAGAGGAAGAGTCCTCTATCTCCACTACTTGGCCACCTGTCTACCATGCCTACAAACGTTGTAGGGATAACATCATCAAACTCATACATTAGGTTAGAGAACCAGTTGGACCCTTGACTCCAATCTTCCATTTTCAAGACAACTTACACTTTTTAGATGAATTGCAGCCTCTTAATTTCACTATTATGAACTTGAAATGTGGATTTCTGAGCTCAAACAAGCTATCATACAAGACACCCATAAGTTGTTATGTTTTTAAGTGAGGTATATTTATATTGATTCTTAAGGTAGTATGCTCTCAACAATTCACTCATACCCAATGGTTAATAGGTGACCGGGGGGTGTTTCAATGGTTCTTCAGCCCAGTATCTTGAGAGAATCCATAGAATTGAGGGACTTATAGAGTTCTCTTTTGGCATTAATCTAATTTACTTGGGCAAAAATCCCCAAGTAAGAGATTGAACCAAAGAGTAGGTGATCCTAGAAAAGGGGAGATGGTTGACGCAATAAACAGACCCCAGAATAAGTCCAAACTTGAAATAGGAGAGATAAGTGAGCAAACAAGATCAAAACAAGGGAGAATCATGCAACTAATAGGACTATAGAACTTGACAACAACAAACAATGATGTTTAGTTCATAAGACGACAACACTAAGCATGTTGATAATAATGTCGATGACACTACAAGAAAGTAAATGGCAATAGGATTGACGCCAACGGAATGAACGACAGGGAAATATGTCATTGACAGGGGTAGACGACAAGATTATCAAGTTCTAATGTAACAAACGTAGGAAATTGTAACAAAATTAACATGACAAGCCCAATGGTCCCACCATGATTGCTAGAGGGTTAGGCGGGCAAAATGGTGTCAACTACCTAACAACTTGATGCCCTTACATAGTGCTATCCTACCTGTGCCGATGTTGGGACACTGTATGAATGAGTGTGTGGTCGAGTAGAGGGGTGCGGAGGAATGAAGGCTATGAATCAAATCAATAAGTGATTGCTAGGGTCTTACCTATTCCCAAGGATGAGTAGATCGCATGAAGGACGTCTCCTTATTGATGGTGGGGAATGGGTTTATGCAACGTCTCCTTCTTCAAACAACCAAGGGAGGAGATCCCCATAGTCTTCTTTCTTTATTTTCTTGCAAATGAAACACCTAATCAGACACTACGACATGCAATATATGCTCAGGAATGGACAAAAATGTATGGAAAAAGGATGACCTTGTACTAATTGGAGGCTTGAGAAAAGGGGTGGCTAAGTGTTATGACCACCCTTCTCTTATGGGAGGTGATAGTATAGAGTGTGTGCAGAAAATGACTATATACAACGCAATAACTCAAAGAAAAGACAAGTAAAGAGGGAGGAGGAAGGAAATGATCCCCATTGGATGTCAAAGTGGCAGTGTGGGCAACTCCTCCAAGACCTCTTTTCATTCAGGGAGAGAGGAATGATGGAGCTCTCACACTCTCTTGCAATGAAACTTTATTTTCTCTCTTTCTTTTCACTTAAAAGGCTTGGTCTTATCCTAGTCCTTCCTCCTATTTAAGAGGCTGAGGAGGAAGTTAAATAGAGTGGGAGAATCGTGCCCAATCCTTCTTGGATGAGTGGATAGGAAGAAACACACATGGGTGAGGTGGCAATCCAAGGGAGAGGTAAATAAATACGAAATGACCACCTAATCTTTTAAGGGGTAAAAAATGTGCTAAGGTGGCTTTCCACGTTGAGAAGATGGAGAAGTGGAGAAAATGGTGGAGACGTGTGAGATTTGTGGGTGGTTGTGGTGCAATAAGGTTTACTGACTTTTGTTTAAATATGTCATTTTCCAAGGTTTGCTGGATCGACGATTCGGACTGAATTGGGTTCTCCTTGATTTGATTCGATTCGCATGGAATCGGAATCGGTCCGATTCGTATAAGATTATTATATATATTATATTTATGTATGTATATATTATATATATGTGCGTGTGTGTATAATACCCATAGGGGAACACGGTGGAAGTACCCCTCATTTGAATCTAATAAAAATATAAAAAAATCATCTCTTATTAAAAAAAGTCAACTCTCCCATCGAAGAAGAAAATCGCGATTTCGGTGATTTTAGCGAAATACTAACTTTCTAATCTCTCATAATTTGACATATCTAAAATTTGATAATTCAAATAAATCATATGGAACACTAAAAATCTAAGTCCGGTAAAAAAAATCAAATGTGTATGTGACTTCTCCAAAGGAGCCGCTCTCCTACTGAAAAAGGTCAACGCCAAATTATCAAATATTTTTATTGGATTCAAATGGGGGTACTTCTTTATTTACATGTAATATCTTAAGTAAACGAAACAGCAAATTATAACATTATGATATGGAATGTAAATAAGATATGAGTTTCATGTCATACCATGTGAATCCCTCAGTTCATTCTCATAAATATTTGAGTGTTTGTACAAAATCCCTCTCAACAATAAATAGTCTCTTTTATTTGTCAAATTAAAAATCTCATAAATTGAGATGTCTTATCTATGAATAATTTATATGTAAAGAAATTATAGGGCCCTAAAGTATAACCAATGGAGATGGGTGAAGGGCAGAGTTAGTTGATATTAAATTAAGCTACGTAAAAATAATTCAGAAATACTAATAATTAATATTCAAGTTAATATGAATGTAAAAAGTAATATGACTAAATAAAGATGCCAAATTGAATAAGAATAATCTCATTTAGATTCATTTCAATCCAAAACCTCATATTTTATAATGGTATAATCGCACGATCAAATGCCACATATTTTGTAAATTGAAATTAAAATTATATAATGTTTATTTTGTGTACATCTACATATATAATTAATTTTAACATTAAATTTGAGTTTTATTTTCAATTTGGTGCAAAGTTTGCAGCACTTTGATGTTGCCCTTTCACATAAAAGACTATATTTAAATAATTATACATATAATATACATATTCAGAAGATATATGCACAATATATTCCACAAACATCCATAAAGTAGAACAAATGATACAATTACAATATATCCAACAAGAGAAATGCTTTGTGCACGTATGGACGTGCAAAAATATCACGCTGGAATCACCGGGGAGCATTCGATTGGGCCGCGTGTAAAGTGCTCACGTCAGCAGCCCAACACACATCTCTGCCTGGACGCGCGTCTTCCCGAGGCCCGCCATCATGAAAACCACCCAGCACAGTGGAAAGTACTCATGTCAGCAGCCCAGCACAATGAGAGATATATTTATTAATTCGAAATATACTTTTTGGACCGAAAATCAAAATTTCCCATAGAGTCACGAAGTAGGTTTCTTCCGGTGACAAATAGATTTCTTTTGATAATAAATATGTTGATTCTAGTGACAAATAGATTTCTTCTAGTGATAAATAAGTTGATTCTGGTGACAAATAGTTGATTTCATGTCTTAAATGATTCACATGGAGTCACGAATTAGAGTGACAAATAAATTAATTTCGGTGACAAATAGGTTGATTCAGTGACAAATATATTGATTCCAGTGACAATAGATTGATTCCAGTGACAAATAGGCCACTCCTGGTGACAAGTAGAAAGATTCTAGTGACAAATAGAAAGATTCCACTTTACACAGACTTATAAATTGTAGTGACAAATAGAAAGATTCTAGTGACAAATAAAAAGATTCCACTTTACATAGACTTACGAATTGTAGTGACAAATAGAAAGATTCCAGTGACAAATAAAAAGATTTCACTTTACATAGACTTACAAATTGTAGTGACTAATAGAAAGATTTCAGTGACAAATACATTCATTGTAGTGACAAATAGAAAGATTCCAGTGACAAATAGAAAGATTCCACTTTACATAGACTTAAGAATTGTAGTGACAAATAGAAAGATTCCAGTGACAAATATATTCTTTTCAGTGACAAATATAAAGATTCCAATTTACATAGACTTACGAATTGTAGTGACAAATAGGTTCATTCTAGTGACAAATAGAAAGATTCTAGTGAAAAATACATTCCTTTTAGTGACAAATAGATAGATTCTAGTGACAAAAAGAAAGATTCTACTTTACATAGACTTATGAAGTGTAGTGACAAATAGAAAGATTTCAGTGACAAATACATTCATTGTAGTGACAACTAGAAAAATTTCAGTGACAAATAGAAAGATTCCACTTTACATAGACTTATGAATTATAGTGACGAATAGAAAGATTTCAGTGACAAATACATTCATTTCAGTGATAAATAGAAAGATTCCAGTGACAAATAAAAAGATTCCAGTGACAAATATATTCTTTTCAGTGACAAATAGAAAGATTCCAGTGACAAATACAAAGATCCCAATTTACATAGACTTACGAATTGTAGTGACAAATAGGTTCATTCCATTGACAAATACATTTCTTTCAATGACAAATACAAAGATTATAGTGACAAATACAAAGATTCCACTTTACAAAGACTCAAAAATTCCAGTGATAAATTGGCACAAAAGGCGGGAAGAGCAAAATTGGGTTTAAAAAATATCTCACATAATTGCGGTTTCGTGACTGTGGCGGTTTCATGATGAAACGCCTCAGGAAGCCGCGTAGCAGGCGACGAGGTGTAAGGGCGACTGACGTGGGCGGGTTGCACGTGGACCAATGACTAGGGACTCGGTGATTCCAGCATAGCATTTTTGACCGTGCAAACGTGCACAAAGCATTTCTCATCCAACAAATATTCATAAAGTTCTTCTCGATTCCATCCCTCAATATTGTAGTAAGATTATAAAATGAAGTTGACGTCACAGTCTTTCTCACATTACAAATCGCCAAAGGGTACTGACTAATAATTTTTTTTTACATAAACACAACTCATAGGTTCATATTTAAATTATAATTTGTTTTATTTTTATATTTATCTATTTACCATTATACATCCATAAATTTGTGTCCGGAACCTTGCTATAACTTTATAATCATAGACGTGAGAAATATGTTTGGAATATTCTTTTATAATCTATTTTACTAATTATTAGACTTTCGATGAACACTTTTCCCTAAAAGAACTAAAGAGATTATAAATTTTACATAAATACCACTGATAAGATGAGAATTGGGTGAAAATCTACCTAAAGTTTAGGTAATGCCACTTCTTATATATTAGTTAGGGTTTTTTGCATATATATATCCCTACAAATATCGCTATTTACATATATATCTTTAATCTACATCAATTGTCTGAAATATCTATAATTTGCTGTAATAGTTGTAGTTATACCTTTTATAGGAGTTTAATGTTATGATGAGATTTTTATGCAAATTTATATGCATTAAGGGTATGAAAGTAATTTAAGACAAATTATAGATATAACATGGGTATTTATAGAAAATTTTATTAATAAAAAATGTTAGAGACTAAAAGGCAATTCACAGGGGAAAAATCTTACTTATTCATCTTTTTTGGCCAAAGTTGATTGAATGCCCTTTGACCGAGCCAAATTTCTCATAACATAGTACTGATTTAAGTGTATTGCAACGATACACTTCAATTTATAAGATTTTTTTTAAAATAACATTAAATATTAAACAAAATAATAGTAAGAATATAAAATGATAAAATATTATTAAAATAATAAACTATCCTTATTGTATCAATCGTGCTAGAGATTCAACGAATCCCTAGCACAGCTCGAGTCAACTGTACCTATACGATCCACAACGACGTGGTCAATCATGATTTCGACAACTCATTACTTTCTTAGATAAACATATACATATCGTTGAAAACTTATTGTATTTTTGACTCTTATTCCTAAGCCATTAACCACAACAAATGTATTGTGTAGTTGATAAAAATGTTTTGATCATATCTTTAGTCGTCAAAATTTAAGAAATATTTTATTAAAATAAAACTATTAAATGGGTTTGAAAAGATGGTACTATTATAAAAAAGTTGTTATTAGGGTGGGAGAAATAGTTGCCAACTACGAGCAAGAGAGAGAAGATAGATTAATTATTTTTATCTCTTAATTTAATCATAATTAGATTAAACTCTCATAATTTAAAAACGTGTATTTATAATATATTTAAAGATAAATTAATGAAGAGTCTCTGACTGTAATATAGAGATCTTTATTATAATAAGATTTAACGTATGGTGTAACAAGGAATAATACTTATTGTAATGAGTTATAATATAATTATGAACTAAAAAACAAGTCAAATATATGACAGAGACTCATAATTAAATTATCTTATATTTAATACATAATATATTTGATAAAAAAAATTCAAAGAGATAATTATTATCAATGCAAGCATGTATTTATTCTTTTATTTTGAAATCTTTGAGAATGAAAAATATTTAATGATCAGTCAATTAAATAAAAAAATTATCCAATTGTCGTCGTGAACGACTCGGACGTGGAGCCCATATCTACCGACTACCATAATTGTTTGATAGATGGGGAAGCCGTGTGACAAATTAAACGCAACGTGGTTGAGTAAATTTTTTACCCGATTAACTAAGTTTAAAGTCAATCTCTTCCAGAATAAGATTTTAGAAATCTATTAGGATCTGTTCTTGAGGTAAATCTAGATAATAAAAAGATGTAAAAAAAGTTATCCCATCGACCCATAAAAATTATTAGAATAAATAATTATCTTTATATATATATACATATTGTGTGTTTGTGCGCGCGCGTGTTTTCTAAGGTGTCCGGTGTCTCCCCTCGCCATTTTCTTCCCAGCTTCCTCGGTTGCGTGACTTGCGACCTTTGGCAACTCCCCCCCCCCCCCCCCGGCGGTTACCATCCTCGCCTCCTCCTCTGTCCGGTGACGTCTCTCTCTCTCTCGCGCGCGCGCGCGCTCTCGCTCGCTGTGCAGCAGTGGAGGGCAACTGCCCCAGGTACACCGTCGCCTCCCCCCCCCCGCCCCCCGGCCCTTATCTCTCTGCTCTCTAGTCGCTGCTCGCTGCTTTCTGTGCTTTCTCCCTCTTTCGCTCATGGTCTCCGCCCTCCCCTGTGCAGCTCCTAGGTGTCTTCAATTCCGGCTCGGAGGTGTCAACTGCTGAACACATCTGGAGGAGGTGGCACCGCCGCCGAGCAGGGGCGAAGGGCGATGCGAATTCGCCGCAGGTCATCGGCTGGGGGTTAGCATCTCAGACCTCCTTGTTTTATTGTTTTTTGTATTTTTGGGCGAGTTCCATTTATGACCGGAAGAACTAGGGATTTGTTTTCGAGGGCCTTGCTGGGAGAAGAGTTACTTGCTGGATCTCGTTGCTGCAATGTGCTCGTTTGCTGTGCGGCGGCGGGACCCATCCGTTACTGTTTCGCTAAATCTACGGTCGCTATTATTTTGCTGTGTTTGCTTTTCTTCTTTTGGTAGGATTCGCGCATTGGCTTCCTCCATGATGTTGACGAAATTTATGGGAAAGTTATGGTTCGGCTGTGTGGTGTTTTTCTTCCTTTTTCTCTGGGTAATTTTGGGTTGGCGTGATGTCGATATGATGATTGTTCGTGGGGATATTCGATGAATGATGAATGGGAGTATCTTAAGAGTTCTGTTGCAAGACCAAGTCCAAAATGAACCAAAAGGTCAAACGAATACCTGGTGCAAAAAGTAGTAATTGGAAGAATTGGGGCATTACGCCATGATTTTTGCCTTCAAATGTAGACTTCAATGGGAATGGATTGCACCAAAAAGAAAATGACCGTGGCTTGCATCACGACTCATTTAGAAGGGGCAAACATTGATGCGCTGTGGCATCTTCTGGTTGTCAATCTTCGTTATGATTGCAATTCTAGACAATAAGACAATAAAAAATGTCATATTTGAGAAATAGGTATTTATGTTGTATAGGATTGACAAGAAAGGAACTCTGAGATCTTACGAACTTTGTCTCCAAACTGCAAGGTTTGAATAATTGGATTATGTTATATTGTTTGGTCGGACGGGTAACTAAAATATCATTGTGTATTAATTTGAGAATATCATCCACTAGGAAGCCTGTTGGTGCCTCCTTAGGTGCCCATTCGACACGATCTCTTCCCTGTAATTCATTTCTGAGGACTGCTGATAGCTTAGCCAGCGGAAGCTGAATAAAAACACATGTAACCCGAGCTTAGCTATGTAGTAGGCTCTGACTTTGTTCTGCAATTTGGTTCTCCCATTTTAACTTTAATCCTCTCCCCTTACAACTGAAGAACCCATCTTCAAGTTGATCTCCACTTGTAGCAACCCTGGTTCCGCGACCCATTAAGGATCCATTACCCATTCCACCACCACGAGTCCGAAGATTTGGAAGGGTAATTTATTTGGTCTAGTAAGATAGACAAAAAACTAAAGTAACTATAACGGAAATTAAGTACAATATTTGCATGATACAGCGGTCCCAAATGATAATGCAAGTACAAGAAAATAAAGTACATTCTTGTAGGGCATACCCAGAGAAAATACACAAAAGAATGTTGCTGGTCTAAGGAGGCTGCCTCCGCAATCCATGGCTCGATTTGAGGTGGACGCTATCCTCTTGAATCCTTACTTGCAAAAAGTAGGGGACGAGCCTCACAAAGTCATAGGCTTAGTAGGGATTCTCCAATCCCGCCACTTAAACAAAACAACACACAAATAACGAAAAAGTAAATATAACAAATGTGGAAATAAAATTAAGTTGTCATAGGTAAAGATTATGCTAAGAACAGTAAGTAAAATAGGGGACTAGTCGAATGTAGTGGGAATAAAGTGCGCACACTCACATAGACCAAACAACATGGTACTACAATCGGGATTCGAGACTGGTTGACTCGTGGTAGTCAACTTTCGGTTTGGCCACAAACACACCAGCCTTAGGGACAAGGAAAACTCGACCACTAGTCTCATAGTCATTCATGCCACATGACATGTCACCTCCTCACTATTGCCTCACGCCTAACCACCTCCTTGCTCATGGAGTGAAGCATAGATTCAACACACACAACAATAAAGCCACAACTTGATTGAGCCGCAGTCCCATGCCTATCCACCCTTAACAGGCTCTGTAACCTTGTAGAGTGAGGCATGTGAGGAAAGTGAGATTAATTGGGGATCGTGGCTCCACACTCCCCTACGGTGCCCTCTCCCTCAACCATGAGTGCACATAAGGGATGTACATAGGATGCTGCCTTGACCATTTTCTCGAGCTTGGATGTAGGCTTAAACAACGGGGCCTAGGAAAACGACTCCAAACCAATCATACCCCAGGTGTGAGGATCAAAACCCTTGACCTCTTCCTCAATCATAATGTGCATGAAGCATTGGGATACTTGACTAGTGGGGTGTCACGCTAGGAACATAGCATTGATTGCCACAGAACTCCAAAGTGCATGGAACACCGCTAGAAACAACATATTGGACTGATTGAGAATGCGTCGAGATGAGCTAATTCATTTGCACAAGAATGCATCAGGCTAGGTTGAGGTCTTTAGAATGTGTTAGGCCCTATGATGCATTTATGGTCATATCGTAACATAGGGAAACTTGAGAATCCGATCTTAGAAAATAGGGGAAAGTCACCCTTTCTCAAAATAAGAGAGTCTAACATGTTGGGGCCTTCTCGTGGATTGACTGTCTCCTCCTCACTATCACTACCATCAAATCGGAGCTGAGCACCATGCTGTCGTTGCCCTCGTCCACCACCCGCCATCGTTTGCTGAAGCATGGAAAAAAGTATCGGATCGGCTTAGGAATCGGCTTGGGCTGTTCTTGATCTCGATCTGGATCGGATCGACCGATTCACCTGAAGTCTAATTGATCTTGCATTGGTTAGTTTAAGAAATATTTCTTTAGAAAAAAATCAGGAAAATCTATGTTTAATATGTGTATATATACACTTATGATATATGAAACCTTGTCATATATTTACCTTAATATATGATTGTATTACATTAAACCACATATATATGTATAAAGTGTTCATTAATATGATATATATACTATAAAGATATAATATTAATTATGTCTGTCGATTAATAGGTATATGTATGTGATCACATGTATATTGTATACATATATGAATAATGTAAATTTATTTATATGATTATATATATCATAACCACATATGTATAAACAAATGAGGTCTGTCCCTTTGCTTTGTAAGTTAAAATTTTATTTTCGGAGGCTCTGCCTTTTAAACTCCTGTAAAGGGAGCTTTCCCCTTGACCCTTGCAACCTAACTGCTTAGGTCGATCAGCACGACCTGGTCGCACAGGTCGATCTGTGTGCACAAAGCAAATGGACAGACCTTATTTGTTTATACACGTGGTTATGTGTAGCGGTCCTCGTCGTTCAAGCCCGTTAACCTAATAACGAGCTTGATCCAACTCCGCCTCCCGCGAACGAGTTGAAGTCTCGCAAGAGATACCATTCACAAGTCCGTAGAAATATAAAGGAAACAACTCAAATATATATAAGATTGTCACATCTCACAAATATTTACATGAAATATACATAGCCATTTTCTCAACTGTAGTCAGGCACAAGTACAACAACTTGGGACATACCCCGAGGTGAACAGAAAAAGAAGATTACACTGCTGGTGGTGCAGACCCAACTCCGCTACGGTGCGACTCTGAACTAGACGAAGGGCGAGAAGCCTCTTGCTCTTCCTCACCTAAATGGAGTAGGGGTGAGCCTCGCAAGTCACTGGCTCAGTAGGGAACTCCCCCAAAAGCCGAACAAAACCAAACTCACAAAGTGCAGAAGCAGGAAGCTACGCTAAGCAATTTATAGAACTATCTACGCATGATATTAAAGCTGTAAACACTAATTACCACATGCTATTAACAGAAATCAACCTTTAATAAATAAACGACAAACCTTGTCCAAGTGTACGTGCTAAAGTAGAAAACGGCACACTCGAGCCATGAAGACTGGTTCGCGACACCAGCAACCGACTCGGACAAACCACATAGGACTATCTCTCAGTCTCGCAGCCACGAACGAAAGGTCCAGTTGCCGCTCTACTAGAACAAGCCAAGAAACTGTGGAGACCAACTAACACCACTCCTGCGAACCACATAGCAGCAGACCCATGCCTGACACCTTTAGGGACTCCGGCCCAAGCTCCCTAAAGTGAGGCACTGGAAAACATGACTAGCTGGGGCCCAGTACGTCTACTGGTGTCCGTAACCCCCAACCACAAGCGCGCTACAAGCGACAAATACAAACTCACACAAGTCATTGTGCTACTGCCGTCTTTCCCTCAGTCGGACGTACAACTCTACACAAGAGTGAGGGTGTCCAGGATGACGACACAGACCTCGACGGTACACAAGTGCCGGGACAAGCCCCGAGCACTAACGTGCCTGGCTCAGACAAAACCTGGGACTCCCGACTAGAGAGGTAACCACAGTAGGGGTCGTACTACCCGCCACGCACACACAAACCATGTGAACACCACACAAACCACGTGAATACCACGTTCCTCGAACTCCACAAGTGACAATGCACCGCTTACCATTGCCATAAACAACAAATAAAGATAATCCGATAATCACGTATCCATGCATAAGCCCATTACCAACGGAATCCTGAACGCGACGGGGTCCACTGTCGCCTTCAGAACGCGACGTCTCGATACGGTGCGTTCTGAAGAAGAACGCGACGGGTCGGGTTGTCGTGTTTTGAACGCAACAGTCAGGTCCGTCGCCTTCACAGACAGTGACCTAAATCCGGGGTTCCATCTTCGGAATCCCCATAGAAACCATGTAAACCACCATAAAACCCAAGTATTCATGCTCTAACCACTACACTAACATGGTATCTACCTTCTATAACAAATATAACAAGCTAAACATGCTTCACATGCGATTCACAATAAGAAACAGGGCAGAATCTCCCTACCTTCGCGAAGAACGCGAAGAACGACGTTACCCCGGCGTTTCCCCCGCTCCGTACCACGTCCTCGCGGCGAGACCACACCAAATCCGGTCCGAGAACCTCAAATTGTCCCTCAGCACAGCAAAAATTCCTCTCCCAGGCCGAACAGAGCTTGCTGAGCTCTGTTTGGCCGACCTAGGTTAAAAACACTTCAGAGTTGAGAACGTGACGTACCTTGCCGTCGCGACCTGAACGCGATAGAGAAGGTCGTCGCCTTCTCATGGCTGACGTCAGCAGGCTGCCCAGCGCGCGCCACGCGGCGGACATGCAGACAAAGACCCTCCAGCGGCGGTAACCAGAATGCGACACCTAGGACCGTCACCGTCGCGTTCATAACGCGACGTCCACCTCTGTCGCGTTCACAAACAGTGAACCAGTGGGTGCTTTGGGCCCAATCTGTCGGCCCACAAAGCCCCACACCTGCGTAAACACCTGAAACTCAAGTCACAGGCCACACACTGGCCTCCACAGCCACTAAGCCACGATCCGAGTGGTCAATACGCTACATTATGATATATGTAATCATATAAATAAATTTACATGTTTATATGTGTATACAATATATATGTAATCACATACATATATCTATTAATGGACATACATAATTGATATTAGGCAAAATTACCTATATACTCCTAAAATCTTATCGAATTACCGCTATATCCCTACCTTTATGAAAAATACCATCATACGCCTGAAATCTTTAAGTTTGTGCCATCGTATTGTTACTCTGGTCAAATGAAGGTGATGCGGGACAAAGTGGGGGACAACGGAAGAAAAGGGGAGGATAGTCGGAGTCTCACCGGAGAGGGGATAGAAGGTGGGGTGTAGGCTTCGCGCCTTCCCTTTCGCAGGGACCACCTTGGGGTGGAGCTTCTTCTCAAAGCTCCTTCTTCTCCATCGCAGAGAACAAGACTGTAATTTTTTCTTTCATTCAATTAATCCATCAATTAACTCAAAATAGAACAATACATGTGTTTTAATAAGTTTGGGCTATTCCCAATCCTAATGGACTTCAAATTAAAGATAGACTTCTATCCTTAATAAGACTTATCATATTAGAAATCTAAAGAAAGAAAAATACTGACTTCTACTCAAATAGGACTTGACTCAAATAAAGAAATGAAAATTACACAATAAAAAACTAATTGGACTCTAATATGACCATTTTGGACAATTTTACTCTTAGACTTAAAAATAGTGCGAAAATTGCACCAAAAATTACAGAAAAATAAAAAATCTCCAAATGGGCCAAACCAATTATGTAGCTTCTCGCTCCCCATCAGAAGGTGGGTTGGAGATGCGAAATCTCTAACCTACTTTCGAAGTCAGCCTCAATTTACTCTCTTTATCGTTGTCTCTCTCTCTCTCTCGCACTTTGCTCATCTCTTGGTAAATTTATCTATATTGTTGTTCTTCTCATTAGCAGTTGGTGCCGAAGAGGAAGAAGATGACCTCAAGACGGCTACGGCTGCTACCTCGACGACGGAGGTGGAGGATTCCGGGATCCACTAGACGCCCCGGGCTAGTTCCCACACCAGCCACCATCATATGCGAAACATCGACAAGGCAGCCACAGTCACCTCCCTCCCGACCACTGATGTTGGCACTTGATTCCCCTCAAATGCGGCCCTGCGGGGCATTGCTGCTGAGCTAGGCACCGTCCTTGAGCCCGTGCCCTTGCCTCGGTAGCATGGCGACCATAGAGAAATGGCTGTTCATGATCCTTGTTGCGGCCATCGTCTCCCTCCTCCTCGTGCTATCTGTCTTTAGTTCCCCTCCTCCACCCCACACCAGACGGGTACCGAGGTACTCGCGACTGCCCTGGGGGTTTCCAGCGGCGATTACCCCTACGTTCGTGTACTGCAATTTTAGTGACTAGGGTGTCTGTGACTGGATCTTGCGCTTGCCCTTTTCCAATGGTGAGTGGGTGATCATAAGGTAAAGGACAACATCTGGGTAGGCATGTAGGAATCCTTCTTCTTCATGGTCGTCACCTCCTCCTCACACTGGCTAGATGAAGTGGTCTAGCTGAGCACTCTAATGGTAATCCTTGCAAGTGGCTTTGTTTGACCGGTCTTATAGTCAAACATAATCCACCACTCAACTGTATTAAAAAAGGAAGAAGGAATAATAATGAATTAGTACATAATGTTATTGGGTTATAATGAATTAAGATAACCCAATAATAAAACAAGGTACTCACTAGGACTCATTCTTGTCACTGCTTTTCTAAGATCATAATCCCTATAAATGTCAAGCTTGAGCTTAAACCTGTCCACCTAACACATAAAACAGTCGGTCTGATCAAATTTTATCTCTTTGAAAAGAGATTAATAATAGTCATAGCAATTGAAGACTTAAGTCAGTTGTACCTCCATTATAGCATCTAGCCTATCTTCAGTGCTCTTGGACAGTCTTGTGATGACATTGATTGTCCCTTGAAGCACCTCACCATCGTTGTGAACTGAATCACTATATTGATGTCCGGGGTTAAAAAAATATCCTGCATACATATTGCATAATGATAAGTGAGGAATTCAATAATGGTGAACATGTACAAGTTGAAAGTTAATGTACTCACTCGCTGCATGTAAAACACGGTGGAGGGTGGACTCCTATCTCCTATTAATAATTCTCCACCATTTCTGAAATGCCATAGGATACTTCTTCTTCAACCTTTCCTTGGCTTCATCCATAGCCTCGTACAAGTAACTCATGTTATTCTTTTCCTCGCCATCAACCATCCTCAATACTTGTACAAGAGGCTTTATCAGCTTCAAATATTAGGAGACTTTGTCCCAAAACGGTGGTTGCCGACGAAGCTAGTAATCTTAAGTGCAATTTCTCTAGACTCCTCTCTCAATGTAGCCACATGTGCTAAGTATTCAGAACTATGGATGAGAGTGCCCAACTCATGTCCATACTTATGTAAACTCTCTAATGCAATAAAGTTGGAGGCAATCTAGTTGGGCCAGGATGAAGGATGTCATGTTCATCTGTGCATTCTCTCATTATATGAAGAATTTTGTTGTGTTCATAAATAAAACTAGTAATCAGCTGCACTTTGGACACCAAGTTAGCAATATGTTTATCCTTGCCAACATCTTCCATCATCAAGTCTAAAGAGTGTGTTGCACAAGAAACACAATAGAGATGTTCTCTTTTACCCATCAACTTTCTTCCAACTACCTTGTAGCTAGCTTCATTATCAGTCACAACTTGAACCATATTTTTCTCTCCAATTTGTTCAACCATGTCATCCATAAGCCTAAACAAGTAGTCTACATTCTTAATTTGTCTACTTGCATCCATAGACTTCATGAAAACTGTACTCTCGTTGCAGTATACAAGGAAGTTAACATGAACTTTCTTGCTGTTCTTGTCTATCCATCACATATGAGAGTACAACCCTTAGTCATTCACACAACTTTAAAGGAGTCCACCCACTCCTTTTGCTTGTTCATTTCCCCTTCAAGATATTTGCCATAAATATCCTTAGGTGTTGGAGCTTTCAATCCTGGGCTTGCCTCTCCAATAGAATCTATCACGGTCTGAAAATACGGGCTAGATGCTATGTAGGCTGGGCGCTTGCATGCAAAAACCATCATCATCATCATCAGAGCCTTATCCCATTATTTGGGGTCGGTTACATGAATCCTTTTCTGCCAAAGATTTCTATCAAGTGCTATAGTCGTGTTTAAACTCAAGAAGTCTAAGTTCTTAATAACATCGCATCATCTCATTTTAGGCATTCCCCTAAGCATCCACTAAGATTTAGTCACATCTTTTAATCGGCGCCGAGTTAGTGCGATGGTCCTTACAGAAGCGCTTATTCCTAATCTTATCTTTCTTAGTCTTACCACACATCCATCTCAACATCTTTTTCTCCGCCACATACATTTTGTTAATTTATTCCTTTCGCACTGCCCAACACTCGATATCATATAATAAAGCAAGCCTCATTGCCATTCTATAAAAGTTTCCTTTAAGTTTCCCTGGTATACGACGATTGTAGAGGACTCTTGATGCACCTCTCCATTTTAGCCTGCTTGCCTTAATCATGTGTGCCACATCGTTATAAATCTCCCCATTCTCTTGGATGATAGACCTTAAGTATCGAAAGCTACTACTCTTAGAAATGTCTTGTCCATCAATTTGAACCATATCTTCTTATGACATCCTCTTATTACTATAATTACAATGCATAAACTCGGACTTACTCCTACTGATTTTAAAACCTTTAGACTCTAAGGCATGCCTCCAACTTCTAGCTTAGCATTTAAACTATCAATACTCTCATCAATTAAGACAATATCATTCGCAAATAGCATACACCAAGGATATCATTATGCAATTGCTTAGTTACCTCATCTATAACCAGAGGAAAGAGATACGTGCTTAGAGCAGAACCTTGATGTAACTCTATAGTGACCGGAAATTCATAAGGCATGCCTCCAACTTTCTAGCTTATCATTTAAACTATCAATACTCTTATGTCTCATCAATTAATACAATATCATTCGCAAATAGCAGACATCAAGGGATATCATTAGACAATTGCTTAGATACCTCATCTATAACCAGAGCAAAGAGATACGGGCTTAGAGCAGAACCTTGATGCGAACCTATAGTGACCGAAAATTCACAAGTCTCTCCAGCAATAGTTCTCACACTAGTAGTAGCACCCTCATACATATTCTGAATCAAGACAACATATCCTTGAGACACTCTCTTCTTTGTTAATGTCCACTAAATCAATCTTTCGGTATTCGATCATACATCTTCTCCAAATTTAGAAAAATCATATATAAATCTCTTCTTATCTCTCTATACTTCTTCATTAACTGTCTTAATAAGAAAATAGCTTCTATAATAGATCTACTTGACATAAAACCAAACTGATTTCCTGATACAGTAGTCATAGATCGCATTCGATTCTCGATTACTTTTTTCCAAAGTTTCATAATGTGACTCATAAGCTTAATTCCATGATAATTATTACAACTTTGAATATCCCCTTTGTTAAGGAACTACAACACTTTTTCTCCATTCTTTTGGCATTCTCCGTTCCTTCAAATTTTTGTTGAAAAATTTAGTTAACTACTTAATACCAATGTCTCGTAAGTCTTTTCACACTTCAATAGGTATGCCATCCGGTCCTAAGGGGCCTTGCCCAAATTCATTTTTCTTAAAGTACCACCCACTTCTGACATCTTAATACGTCTGAAATACTGATATTTATCAAATTTTGTTAACTCATGATTCTCTTCTAAAGAGACATCCTTAAAGCAATCTGCATTAAGTAATTTCTAAAAATATCTACACCATCTCTCCTTAACCTCTAGATCCTTAACTAAAACCTTTTGATCTTCATTCTTAATGCAACGAACATGATTTGGATCTTTACTTTTCCTTTCTCTTAATTTAACAAGTTTAAATATGTCCTTTTCACCCTCTCGGGTTCTTTGTTTATTATATAATCTTTAAACACCTTGGATTTAGCTTCACTAACTATTCTTTTAGCCCTCTTTTTAGCTGTTTTATAAGCTTCTAAAGTTTGATTGTTTTTGTTGGTTTACTAAGTCTTAAAACAATCTCTTTTAACTCTAATAATATTTTGAATTTTCTCACTCCATCATCAAGTCTCTCTTTCTACATTCCTTTTCCCTTTAGATTCACCTAAGAGTTGTTTTCCTACATTCTTTATACAATTTGTAACATTATTCCACATTACATTAACTTCTTGGTCTAAATTTCAAATATTTTCTTTTACTAGATGATTTTTAAATGTTTCCAAAGTTTTACTTTTCAAATTCCATCACTTAATCTTAGAACAATTATTTATGATGGTTTTTTTTTTAAATTTTGAGATAAAGATGTCTATTACTAGTAACCTATGTTGTGGGGCTAAAGTCTCTCTAGAGTCAACTTTGCAATCTTTATACAAAACTCTATCAGTCATTCTAATCAGAAAATAATCAATTTGACTCTTATGTGTTCCACTCTTGTATGTTATTAGGTGTTCGTCTCTCTTCTTAAAGAATGTATTAACAATTACTAGACTATAGGCCATAGTAAAATCAAGAATACTAGTACCCATGTCATTTCTCTCGCCAAAACCAAATCCTCCATGATTCCTCTCATATTCTTTATTACGTTTACCCCCATGGCCATTAAGATCCCCACCGATAAAATTTTTCTTTTCACTAGGGGTATTTTGCATCAATCTATCAATAGCCTCCCAAAATTATTTTTTAATACCCTCTTCTAAACTCACTTGTGGTGCATATGCACTAACTACATTTATAGTAACCTCATCTACAATAAATTTTATCAAAATAAATCTATCCCCCAATCTATTAACTTTTACAACTTTATCTTTTAAGTCTTTATCTATTATTATAGCCACACAATTTCTAGAGTTACTAGTTTTTGTATACCAAATTTTATAACCATTAATATCTTTATCTTTAGATCCTTTCCACCTAGTTTCTTGTAGACATGCTATGCTAACCCTCATATCCCTTATTAACTTAACCAACTCTAAACTCTTTCCCGTTAAGGTTCTTATATTCCAAGTAGCTAGACGGATCCTATGTTTTGGACTAACTTCTTTACCTATGTTCGCCCAACCCCACATGGGAACCCTTGCCTATTTGACACCACAATCAAGCGCCACTGCGGCGCGTTGCTTCTGGGGAACGCCCTAGCCAGCCCTTGCTCACTTATCATTCCATTCGGGTTTCGATGTAACACATCGCTTCCAGGGATCGCCTTAGCATTAGTACAAATATTTAGATCAGAATTCATGTAAGGATTTGACATTATTTTTACTACTGCCAACTTAACGCAAACCCTCCTCCTTTCTCACCCGGGCTGGGACTAGCAATGTTGGAGTTGCGTGCTTGCAAAAATCATTTTACAATATTTTTTACTGCATGTTTCGCTACAGTTGCTATGGTTTTCTCTCCTAGCTAGCCTTGCTGCAGTAGCTCCTGATGATGATCCCCCTCTTGTACTCATGGACCTCCTCAAATCATCTTCCTTTGTAGTGCTACTCCGACTCTGACGTAGTGCTTCCTTAGTATCTCTCTCATATTGTGGAAGAGTCTGCATCATCATCGTCATCTAAATCATCAAGTGGAATTGGCCTTTTGGCCCTTTCCATCATTAGGCCCTTATCTTCATCAGCCTAGCTGCTGGTTTTGCCCAAAAACTCTTCATAAGGTTCCCGCTGTTGCTGAATACGAATGCCCTTTTGCATCTGTTTTCCAGCCATGTACTTTTTCATCTCAATCACTAGTTCTTATGGGCATTGCTTGCATTTTTCTACATTTCCACCAATGCCTGCAATATGTTGTTTTATGCGATAGATGCGTTCATTCATTTGCTTCCCATAATATTTACACTACACTTTCTTAGATGCAGCATCAATGAGAATACCATATCTCCACCTAATATCTAGTTGTGACTGGTCTTCCCCTCCTGGTTGAACCTCGTGGCCCTCCTCAGCCATAATTGCTAATCCTATTACAATGCAAAGACATTCATGTGTAAGTATAGCACTATAACCATGATTAGTTTCAATAACAATGACTCCATTTGTCAATTTGTTCGAAATTAACCACCCATATTTTCATAGCAAGGCACAATTAGGTCAATTAAGTGATTGGAACACTTAATTAGCATTCAATAGTGCTAATTGAACAAAAGTCTCAAATTTTATACCCTAGTTAGGGTGAAATTTGAGAGATTTGTCCAATTTCTCGAATTAACAACCAACATTTTTATAACAGGGCACAATTGGACACTTAATTGACATCCAATAGTGCTAATTAAACAAAAGCCCCAAATTTTAAACCCTAATTAGGGTGAAACGTGGAGGATTTGTTCAATTTACAAACCCTAGGTCTCTAAAGTCTAAATATCCTCTTTGCAATCTATGAAAAACAAGATAGAAACAAAATAAACTAGATACATGATTTTTCAATTTTTTAATTTTGAGAATTTAAATTTGTACCTTGCTAGAGCTCCTCCTTTCTTTCAACAAGATCTCTTGAGATCTACTCAAGAGGGTCTCCCTTGGCCTTCTTTAAGTCTTCAAACTTCAAATATCTCTAGGGATCTACTCAAACTCCAAGCTTCAACGAAGCCTTCAAAGTAGAAGAAGGAGAAGAAGAAGAAGAGGAAGAAGGAGGAGGCTGCCAACGGTGGCACGGGGGAGCCCGACAGGGGCAATCTCCTCCTTCTCTCTTGCTGCCTTACTGGAGAAAAGAGGGGGGGGGGGGGGGGGGGGACAGTAAAAACATTGTCGGTCAAGGATCGGTTGTGTTTTAAGTGTGGATCCGACCCATATCAAGCCGGATCGCACGGTATCAGGGTTGCCAACCTATCCAAAGCTGATCTTGCTCGAAAAGGGCTCGATCAGGTAGGTGATTTTAAAACTCAAATTTTCATCACCAGAATCGGCCCGGATCGACCGATCTTACTCGATCCCCATCAATCTTGGCTGATTCTCCCTGATTCCCATCGATCCTGTCGGAAGTCATGGTGTCCATGGGACTTACCCCTAGAAGCCGATCCGATTCGGAATTGGCCGATTCTGATCCGACCCGCCAATTCTACATTCCATGGTCTAAATCGGAGTTCGTAGATGTTAATCGAAAAGAGCATGCAAAATAAACAATCACAAAAATGGACATTAAGAGATGTGCATGGAGACTTCTCTTTGTATTATTACGTTGTTGTTTGTCTTTTTGCGAGGTGACAACACTTGCTTGTCAAATAAGATTTTCTACAAAAAGTATGGTGACATGCATTACACAATATCAAGTCAATATCCATTAATAACTTGATCTTACAATATAGGCATAGAGATGTCAGATCTTGCCTTTGAGATCGAACGGTCTAAATTTAAATGATAAACAATTGTTATATTAAGACAACTAAGATATTTCATGTCATATTATCAAGACTTGTATCCATCCAAAAGACTTCATGTAAAAGATTTGACATTATTTTTACTACTGGTTGTCAATCTAATGTAAACCAGTTCTCCTTTCTCACTTGGGCTTGAAGCCAGCTATGGCGGAGCTTGCAACCATCGTATACCTGTGAAATTTAAAAGGAAGTTTTACAGAACGGTAGTGAGGCCTACCTTGTTATACAATATCGAGTGTTGGGTAGTACGAAAAGAACACATTAACAAAATGTGTGTAGTAGAGATGATGATGCTAAGATGGATGTATGGTAAGACTAGGAAAATAAGATTAGGAATGTGCGCATCCGTGAGGACTTGGGGATAGCTCCAATTGATAAGAAAATGAAAGAAAATAGACTCGGGTGGTTGAATATGTGCACTGTCACCCCAACTCGATGTCAGTTAAAAGATGTGACCAAATTCTAGTGAATGCCAATAAAAGAGCTAGGGGAAGGCCTAAAATGAGATAGTGCAATGTTATTAGGAGTGACTTTGACTTCTTAGGTTTAAACACGGAAAAAGATTCATTAGCTGACCCTAAATAATGAGATAAGGCTCTGATGATAATGATGTTGATGTATCCAACCAAAAGAAGGATTACAAAGAGTATGTCATGATAGTCAAAGCAACAGACACTTCAACACATTCAAACAAAATTAATATGTTGTCGTTTGTAGAAAAGCGTAATCAATTTATGAGAAGTTTATCGCTTAACTTGAAAGAATCATATAATCGATTATCACCTACTTGATCTTTAAGTAAATCACAATATTGAAAACATAATTGATTTGAAGAGGGTACAAAATGAAGCTAAATCAAATTTTGAACTATAAGTTGTTTATGCACAAATGAAGACATAATCGATTATAATGTATATATGGTGATACTTAAATGATTATTGAGTCTCTATGTGGACTTAGAAATTTTCACATCTTTGAACACAAAATTGATTACTATGTCAACAGGTGTGGACTTTGAAAAATTTCCACTATTGAAAACATAATCGATTAGTCGGTTTATTGTGTGGGCTTCGAAAAATTTGAAATTTAATCTATTATCGATGAGACTGGATAAATGGACTCTCGATAGATGCAACATAATCGATTTTCAAGTCTTCCTGTATGGACTTCGAAACTTTTATACAGTGAAAGACATATTCGATAATTGACTACACAGTTTGAAACATAATCAATTAATCATGCACTGTGTGGACTTAGAAAATTCTTCGATCTTTCTCGGTAGGAAGGATAATCGATTAGGTCGCACACTGTGTAGACGTTGAGAAACTTTTACGGTGTCGTTACTTAAATCAATTATTGACTACTTGCTTGTGGACTTGGAAATTTTTTGATACCTTAAACTAATCTATTATCATTCACATCTCCGTAGACAAGTTGAAGCATAATCGAATCAATAGGGGATGAAAGCTTGAGCTATTAGTAATTGAACCTTGATCGATTATCGAAATAGTGACACTAATTGAATCCAAATCCGTTTGAGAGATATGACTAAGTAAATTGAATATTTAAATGTAGGGTTTTGTTAATCACTTCAACTTTAATCACTTCATCAGATGAATGTTTTGTTAATCACTCAAAACTAAGTAATGTTAAGAATAATTTTGCAGTGCAACTTGCAATAGTCTCGTTGTCAGATGTGTGATCTGGCGTCTTACCTTCCGACTACCCCTTATGCCTAACCACCTCCACACTCATAGACTGAGGCATGTGAGGATTCAACACACAATAAAAGCCATAGCTTGGCCATGCCGTAGTCCCACGCCTAACCATCCCTATCTGGCTCCAGAACCTCGTAGAGTGACGTATGTGAGCATGGTTGTTAAGGTGACCAAGGCAGTGATCTGGCGCCTTATTGCTTAGGTGCCAAGGTGAGATGCCTAGGCCAAACTTAATTTATCATTGTTCACTACTCTATTTTATATCATGTTCATTCATTTTTGCTCACAAATATATATATATATATATATATATAGTGTATGTTTCTGTATATAGGAAGGCATCAAGGATTGATGACAATATAACATAAAAAACAACATGTTAACAAAATAATTAATAATAATAAGACAATCAAATTGAACAAACCTGTCAACTTGGATGAAAACAACATGTTTAATTAACTTGAAATATTAATAAGCAAATATAAACACACTAATATAGCATTATATTAAACCATCACTTGTCAATTCTCAAACATAGTCATTGCATCAAAGTAGTTTTAAAAGAACATAAAATGATGAAATAGAAACAACAATCTAAATATTGAAGTGTGATGATCTCTTGACTTTCTTTCTATAATAACTTCCTCCTTTACAGATAAACCCTCTAAATATGTTTTAGATCTTTTTACAACAAAATCACATGCTAAAAAGGTGGTGGATTTTCTCGCCATGGTGGGCAATGTGGCCTCTAGGCGGCCTAGGTGACCAAGGCTAGTGCCTTTTCGGGTTGCTCGCCTAGGCGCCAACACGCCAAGACACATTGTCTAGCACCTTGTTGCCTAGGTTGTTTAGGCAATGCCTTAAAAACAATGCATGTGAGAAAAGTGGGACTAATTGGGGACTATGGTTCCACACTCCCCCCAATGTCCTCTTCCCTAACCTCGTGTGCATAGAAGCGATACTGCCTCCAACCATTTTCCCCCAACCTGGATTAGACTTAAACAACAGGAGTCTAGGAAAATGGCTCCAAATCAGTTGTGCCCCAAGCACGAGGACCAAAACCTCTGACCTCTCTCTCGATTGGAATGTGCATGAAGCATCAAGGTATTTGACTAATAGAGTGTTGCGCTTGGAACATAGCATTGACGGCCGTAGAACTCCAAAGTGCACAAAAAAATGCTAGAAATAACGCATTGGATTGACTGAGAACACGTCAGGGTGGGATGACGCGTTTGCACAAGAAGGCGTCAGGCTAGGTTGATGCCTTCAAAATGCATTAGGGCTCTATGATGCATCTATAGTTACACTAGAAAACCTTCGATAGTGGATCCTCTTGAGAACCTCAGGGAGCAAAAGGCCAAGCCTATTAGGTTAACGTCTAAGAACGTGTTGGGGGCCACTGATGCTTCTACGGAAGTGTGTCATAGCTAGTTGACGCTTCCAGACTTGTCATGGGAAATGCCTAAAAAAAGCACCCACGATGCGTCATTCTTGGATGACACATCCAGAATGCGCAATCTTACAATGACGCTACTAGACTCGACATAAACTTGATTTCTAGGAAACAAAGTATGAATGCAATAGGTTTGGGTGATGCATTTAAAATGCGTCACACCTGGCTAGCGCGTCTATACATGGGGTCCTGACAGAGCCTTCTCTCTTCCGACAGCCTCAAGTACAATTCACAAATGCCTAAATATCTCGGAGAAAAAACTTAAGGAGAGATCACCCCGCGATCAATCACAAGCATCCACACACATGCATTGGTAGAAATCATGGAAAAACCAAGGAAAATGAGCTCACTCTTCACTCTTCACATGGAAATCCTTTAAAACAAGTAAACAACCCAATCTCTCTCCCCTAAACATGGTTGTAGTGTTGGAAAACTTGGGAATCTGGTCTTAGAAAGTGGGGGAAAGTCACCTTACCTCAAAATCGAATAGTCTAATCCGTTGGGGTCTTCTCGTAGATTGACCGCCTCCTTGCTGTCATTATCTCGTCCACCACCACCACCAACTCGGAGCCAAGCACCACACCATCATTGCCCTCGTCCATCACCCACTGTCGGCCACCTGAGGGAGAGGAAGAGAAGAAGAGGAGGGGCGTGGATGAGAGGAAATGGGGAAGAAGAGGGAGATAGTTGGAGGATGTCCCTATATAAAGGCCCAACAGCCTAAACACGTCTATGCTCTATGATACGATCTATTGAAGACGCGCCATGACACCTTAACTCCACTACGGACAAACAACCTAAATGCGCCACCCTAGGCTGATATGTTCAAGACACTTCAGATCAGGCTATCGTGTTCAAGCATTCTCCATAAACACCCAACAATTCGCTATCTCTGGGTTCAAAAATCAAATCACACCTCCACCCAAGGCCTAAAGGAACTTGGACCCACCACTAACTTGGTAATCAAGATCAGGAAGACCTTGGACACTACATCCTTCTACCCCCACCACCAAAAAAAAAGAAAAGAAATAATAATAATAATAAAGCTGGCCACACTCAGCACCTCTCTACTGCTGGCTGCCTGGAACTGCCCTATTGCACTCTCTGCCGCTTTTGGAGCTCGCTGACCCTAAAGTTGTCTTGGCCAGTTGGACCCTTCGCTCCTAAACATCATCTTAACTTTCCAGCCAAGGTTGGAAGATCCCGACCCCAAAGAGGCAGACGCTGCTGCTCTTCCCCTGCTCTTTACTGGCTGCTGGTAGGGTTGGTAATTTTGGGACGTGCCAGGAGCTTTATGCAGTTTCTGGATTGAACAAGGGTTTTCATGCAATTTCTGAACTTCAGTGGTATTTTTATAATTTATCATAGGCGGGGATGCTTCTGCATTTCTGGACAATGGAGGATATTCTACAATTTCCCACCTTTCAAGGGTTTCATTGTAATTCTGATCATTTCTGGATATATTTACAATTCCCTGTGCTTTCTGGGTATTCTTGTAATTTATGATCTTTTCGGGGTATTATTGCAATTTTCTACCTGTTCAGACAATTATTGCACTTTCTTACCCTTTCTGGGTATTCTTGTAAGTTCTTAAAAGATCAGGGTTTTTCCCAAACTTCTTTGGACATTTCAGCAATTCTAGGAAGTTGCAGGGTATTTCTGCAATTCCTGTCTATGATCGGGTTCTTCCCATGATTTCCAATGTACACACAGGTCTTTTCCCTAATAGGGACTTTTGCACAAAATTCTTCATCCTGGAGGGCAGCAAAGTCTGGCGGCTTCTTCTTCTTCTCCCTTGTGCTGGGTCTTCTTCTCCCTTGCCAAGGTTTTTCCCAGGCCAAGCCCTCCAAACAACCCCCCCCTCCCCAAAGGGATCTTCACAGTTCACACTCCAAAAGAATCCCCCGAAGGGCGAAGGCCCCCTTTTATAGGGGTTGGAGGAGCAACCCAGGAGCGCCACCTCTGGGTTTTAAACTTGGAGGGGGTCCCTCCAGGTATGGGAAGAATCCGGAGTGGGGTCCTCGGGGTATTGGAACCCGGAGGGGCCTCCCTCCGGGTTTGAAGCCTCTTTGGGTTTTAAAAACTCGGAGGAAGCTTCTCTCTCCCCATTTTTTAATTTAATTATTATTAAAATTAAAAAATTTGGGGGGGGGGGGGGGGTTCAACCGAATCAGAGAATTGCACATCACATTTTAAAAACTCCAATCTTTCACTTCAGGTCTGCTTATTTTGCTGGTTGTGCCTCTATGAACATCTCCTGTTATGGTATCAATTCTCACTATGGACATAAAAGTAAGATGTAGGGTTCATGTGGTTTCTAGCCTCACAGCCTTCACGAGGTTGGGGGGTGGAGCATATGGCTTGAGTGAGGTTTGATCAGCTCATGGTTTGAGTTACCTGGCTTGATTCTAGGCAGGTGAGTTTACCCTCCATTTTCTAAAAAAAATGAATGCTTCTTGCAACTTCCCTGCATGGGCTTCCAAAAGAAATAAAACGATCATCTTTAAGTGAACAAGAGAATTTCACGTCACCATTCAAAAACTCCAAGTGCCTCTCTCATGAATTTGCTTGTTTTACTAGTCGTTGACGCATGGATGGCAAAGTCGGATTGGAATGCTGGATCGGACCCAGTCGACCTCGATCCGAGTCGGGTCGGATCGCAGGATCCGCCCGATTCCATGGGAATTTGGCCGATCCAGGATCAGCCATGTTAAAAATGAAGAAAATTGTGAAAAATGAAGAAAAAATAAGGGAAAATCAGAGAAAATTCTTTTAAAAAGATATAATAATTGCACATTTTGGGTATATCCATAGTCTAGTTGCACATATGTTTATATTACAATACAGAGCAACAATAATTATGATATAAATGTATATTTGTATTTCATTTACTTAAGATATTACATGTAAATAAGGAAGTACCCTCCATTTGAATCCAATAAAAATATTAGAAAATTCATATTTTTTACAAATAAAAAGTCAACTCTCCCATCTAAGAAGAAAATCACGATTTTGGTGGTTCCATCAAAATTGTGACTTTCTAATCTTTCATAATTTGACATATTTAAAAATTTCATAATTCAAATAAACTCAATATAATATTAAAATTCTAAAGTTCGGTAAAAAAAGTCAAATATACATATGACTTCTCCAAGGGAGCCATTCTCCTATTGACAACATTTAGTCTGCTTGAGACCTCTCAGGATTTGGTCACTTGTTAGGTGATGATAGTTTAGGTTTGACCAAATCCTGAGAGGTCTCAAGCAGACTAAGTGCTGTCAGTAGGAGAGTGGCTCCGTTGGAGAAGTCATATCTACGTTTGACTTTTTTTTACCAAACTTTAGATTTTTAGTATTCTATTAGGTTTATTTGAATTATGAAATTTTTAGATATGCCAAATTATGAAAGATTAGAAAGTCGCTATTTTGATGGAACCACCGAAATCGCGATTTTCTTCTTGGATGAGAGAGTTGACTTTTTATTTGTAAGAGATGTGATTTTTCTGATACTTTTATTGGATTCAAATGGGGGGATACTTCTGTATTTACATGTAATATCTTAAATAAATGAAATTACAAAAGGTAAGTGGAGTCATTTAGGTAAATAAGGTAAGTGGAGGAGATCGGACGTAATTAAGGTAACCTGAGGGAATCGGGCTACATCAGATGGAATCAAGGTGGATCGTGTGGAATCAGACTGGATTGGCCTGATCCAGTCCGATTCTGCTCGATCCACCCCGATTCCACCTACATCGTGGGTGGGTAATCGGGTCGCCATAGGCCGATTCCGACCCTAGTCGGCTGATTCCGACCCGAATTGGCTGACTTTGCCATCCATGTGTCGGCATGCAAACCTATCAGTTGTGTATCAGGAGGTGGTCAAATTCTATGAAGGATGGACTTACTCTGTGTCTCCCTTTTCAATATTTATGTTTGCAATCTTTAAATTAGTCTCGTACCAAAGAGCCAAACACGTTTTTTGAAAGTTGATATAATTTTTGTAACAACCTCCTGCATTTATTTCAACTCACATCTAAATCAGATGAAAATGAAACACTATAAATATATTCATCTTGTCTCCCAAAGTTGGCCACTAGCTATTATCAGAGCAAGGCTCTCATAGCCATGTTACAATTTCTTCACAATAGCATGTCCCTTCATTTTCAAGAAATTGTTGTATTCCACACATCCTTCCAGAACTAAACAATGACCATGAGGCAAGAATTAATTCCAAGGGAAAGTCGAAATAGGAGCAGGTAAAATGTATTCATGAGTAGTTTATTAATTCTTGTACAACATGTGATCATGATCAAACAATCTGCATGTTGTGCCGATTTTTGTCCAAGAAAAAGAAGAATAAAAGAAGACAAAAGAAAAAAATAAGAATAAACAAAAAAGTTGGAAAAAAAACCACACCTCTGTGGGCTTGTCTTGGCCTTCCCCGCCGCTGCTAGCCAAAGGAGAGGAGGAAGAAGACCTCCACTGCCCCCGTCCCCTGTTCGGAGTGCAGAGGAGGAAGAAGGCCTCCGGCCCCCCTGTTTTAGCCGCCGCAGAAGAGAGGAGGAGGAGGACGTCCGTGCAGGGGGAAGGGTCCCCTACCCGCCGCTGCCGTGGGATCTCCCTCTCGCTGCCACCGGGCCTCACCTTCGCCGCCGCCACCGCTGGGGTCTTCCCCCGCCGCCGCCACTGCTGCCGGTTCCCCCCTTGCCGCTGCCGCTGCTATTTGTAGAAGAAGAGAGGAGGGGGGCCGCGGCCCCTTTCCCTGTCCCAGCCAAAGCAGGAGAGGAGCCGAAGACCGCCGCCCACCTCCCTTCCCAATCCGGATCGGAGGAGGGAGGCGGCGGTCCCCTCCTCCCTCTCGTCCCTGCTTCTCCCGAGAGGAACAGGAAACACCATTTTTTGGAAATCAAAGGAAAGAAACAGAAAAAAATAAAATGGCAAGGGGAAAATTGCAAATTAGCCAAAGTTAAATGACCGGGGAGAGTCTGTAAATGACCGAGACGGCGTTTATGGCAAATATGATGTAAATGACCGGGACGGTGCAAGTGACCGGACGGAACATCAAATGACCGGGACGGACTTCAATTGACCGGGACGGTGTATTCTCTACCCCCTATAAAAGCACAGGGGGCGCCTCTGGCAAAAAGGGAGATTTTCTGAAGTTTGAACACAGAGCAAGGCTCTGAGACTGCAAGGCGGTCTGGAGAAGAGGGTCTGCAAGGCAGCCCTAAAGAATATTGTGCTAGGCACAATTTTGAACTTTTTCAGTCTTAAAAAAAGGTCTATTGGACTTCCTTATTGGGCCAAATTCCTTATTGGGCCATAAACTGCCTATTGGGCCGGACTTGTAATTTCCATGCTATGATGAATTAATGACCATGTTGCTTGATGCTTAATGGGCCTAATGTTGGTGAATGGGCCAATCTTTGAAGTATTCTTGCACGAGATGTTTAATGGGCATATTGGGCTAATTTTCTTATTTAAATACACACTGCACAAATAATTATACGTGGTGTCACGTTTATTTTAAACACTTCGCTACTTAGTTTCTTAACCAAAATCAACTAATTTTCAACAACCTTAATAAAATATTTCACAAACATTGTCATCTAATTTTCAATAACATAAAATCAACAAACAAGTCATGTCTCACATCATTTTTGATCCACCTTAAGTTAATTCCCATTTAAATCAACTAAATAATAAAATGTTAATTTAATCCATATAATCTTAATTTAAATAAATAAATAACGAAAATGTTAAATAAATGGAATCAATAATCCTAAAATACCAAAAAAATGAGAAAATGAATTTAAAAATCAATAAAATGAAATAAATATCAGAATTTCCAAAAAAATGAACTGCATGTTTGCAACGGTGTTTCTTTCCATGTATAATTCATTTCATTCAAATGTGAGTCACGTCCTTTTATTTCAACGGGTTTGTCTGATGGCTAATCAAGGGTATTCAGCCTTTGTGCTGATATAATTAACACTAACCGCAGTTAGTGGGGGAGGTCAAATGAACTAAATAAGACCATGTCTTTGTAAATAAATAAAAGGCCAAATAAATCAAATCCAAACATAAATTTAAAATTTAAAGTGTTAAAAAATATTCTCACACTGCATTACCTCTGAGTTTAATTAGAAGTAGAACATTATTTGCACTTCAGAAATATATGCTTTGTACAAAAATCTGTGTAGGCTCTATTTTTTACATGACCCTCAGGTTCGTTTATGTCTGTAGGCATTATTTGCACTTCATGAGTATGTGCTTTTTACAAATTCAGTGTCATTGTTTACCTAGCAATAAGCTAGCGCTCTAATTCATTGGAAGTTGTAGGAGGCGAAACACAGATGAGGAAGAAACATAGCGATGAAAATTTCAAGGTGCCACTTCCAACCGGTGTACAAGTCATCGAAAATGTCCTTGACAAGGTCCCAACCTCTCGCTACAAGGTGATCAGATCTGTTCTTCTGCTTAGTATTCTCTAAGAACTGACTGATGTATAACATCAATTTTTTGGCCATGCAGTTGTGGATGAAAATAGAAATTTGCAAACAGGCAATACTGCTGATATAAAAAGACAGAGAAATCTGAGCCATTCCTCAGAGGCCGAATCTGAAGGTTTTAAGTTGATAACTTACTCAAGGAGATCAAGTAAAGCTGGGCATATGCGAAAGAAAAAGAACCAAAACACTTCTCAGGAGAATTTGCAGAAAAATGTCTCTCATAACAAAAATTCATCTATAGTGAAACCTGCAGAAACAGGTTTTTGGAGAAAGAAGAACAATGATGCATCCTTCGGAGAGAGTTCTTTAGGTGTAGATGGGAAAGAGGATGGTCCCATGAGGGAAGGCAGGCAGGCTGATCGAGCAAGCACAGTTTCTACTGATAGTGACCCAAAGAAGGCAAACTTCTTAGATTCTACGACTAATAAACATACCAGACGGAGGCGAAGGAAGAACAAGACCTCCAGTAATGCCAGACAGGTATCAGTAAGTGAGCAGAGAGTGAGTGTGTCAAAGGAATCTGAAAACATTGATTCAGTGAAAAATGGTGACTTGCATCATGAAATTCTGTCAAAATCTGACATGGCAAAGGAGAATAATATCAACCAAAGGATGTCAGTAAAGCAGGATAGCAGTGATGTGCGAGTAAATTCCACTATTATTGCTGTAAAAGAGACTGATCAGCACCGTTCCCCAAGACATAGTGTCAAAACTCCTGTGTTCAAATATACTTATTCCAAGAGATTCAAGAACTCTGGACAACGGGAAAAGGGTCCTCACAAATCTTCTTATTTGAATTCCCAGGACAATAAAAATGATCTTTGTAATGGAAGCTCATCCATACTAGATGCTACAGAAGCAGATTGTAAAAGAGTGGAGAATGATAATGCATCTTTTAATGCAAGCCCTTTACTTGCCAAGAAGGATGGTGGATCTTCCATGAATACACAGACTTCTCCAACAAGTCTTAATCATTCTGACATTAATTCCAACTTCCATGAGGTGAACAAAATGGATCTTGATAGAATTAAGAAACCCAGGACTAGGAGGGGAAGGAAGAAGAAGAATAAAACCCCCATTTGTACCAATCAACTGCCAGTAAGTGAGAAGGACATGAGTGTTTGTGTGAAATCAGAAATCATTGAAGTTGAAAAGAGTGGCATGGACTCTGAAATCTGCTCAAAATCTGAAATAGGAAATGTCGAATCAAATTCAGGAAGAACATACATAAAAAGGAAAAATAGAGCAAAAAAGGAAATGGAAATGGTGACAGCCAACAAGAATGGTTCCCTGGATAGTGCTCAATTATGTACTCCCAAGATGTTGAAGCCTAAAAATGAAGACTTGTGTCAATGGAAAGGTGAGATTCTGATTGGAGAAATGTCTAACGGTAAAGATGGGGAAAGGTGCCCTCATTCATTGGTTCAAGGTGTCACAGATGATATCATGTTGGATACAACCACGAATGAGAGTATCACATTTGATAATATGGCTATGCCATTACAGAGACCACTAATTAATGATGGCAAGAAGAAGCTACTTATTCTTGATCTGAATGGTTTGCTTGTTGATGTTTTATATGAACGCCATCCATTTCGAAGACCTCCAATAAGGGTTTCTGGAAAATCAGGTGAGTCTTGATGTTAAACCATACCCTTCTATTAAAATTTTATGACAGATATCTTTGTTTCACTTTAGTGTATAAAAGGCCCTTCTGTGAGCGCTTTCTGGATTTCTGCTTTGAGAGGTTTAATGTTGGTGTTTGGTCCTCAAGACAAAGGTAAACAGTTCAAAGAATTGACCATCAAATTACATGTTTTTCAAGTTGTTCCTTCTCTTGCTTAATTCTGCTTATATATATTCATGATTGATACTTTTTCCTAATTTAATCAGAAAAAATATCGATGTTGTGGTTAATTTTCTTTTCGGGGAAAAAAGAAGCCGCCTGCTTTTTGTTTGGGTAAGTGATAGTTTTGTGTTTAAGTACTTGTTATCTTTAATAATTTACCTATGGTTGATGGAAGTCAGTTTACATCATAGTTACCTGACACTTTATTCTTATGTTTTGGTTGTCAATCCAAGATAAGGAAATGTATGGTCTTTTGCTGAAGGGAACTGCTGCTTGTCTTCTTTTGATTATGTTCTGTAAATTCTAGATCCCATTGTTCACTGTATACTAACCATTTCTAACTGCCATGCAGTTGCAGGTTAGTTCTTTCTATTTATTCCTGGCTGTTGTTTTGTGAAAAGGGAAGATCAGCGAGCAGCTGGGTGTATTGCTCCTTGTGAAGAAGGGAAGACCAGCGAGGAGCTGGGTGTTGTTTGCCCTTTGTGAAGAAGGGAAGACCAGCGAGTGTGTTGGGTGTTGTATGTCTTTTCTTGTAAGGGAAGACCAAGATTTGCTTGGTGTTTTAGTGAAATCCCAAGAGGTTGCTTGGAGACTAGACGTTGGACTTCCTTTTGGAAGGGCCGAACTAGGATAAATTTCCTTGTGTTATGTGTGGGATTGTTTCTTATTTCCGCTGCGCACTAACTAACAGTACTAACATTCTCGCTTAGTGTTTTTGTTTTTTAGATTTCAAAAAAGTTTAAAACAGCCCATTCACCCCCCTTCTTTTGGGCTTGCCATCTTTGCCAACACTCGTCATCATCCATCCTTGCCCTTTTACTTAATTTGCCTTAAATCTCTTCACTAATTTCAGCCTCATCTTTCACCCTGCGTTGCATCCTCACTTTCTTTCCCAGAAGGCACAGGCGTGCTTCCTCCTTCACCGCTCGGGGAGTTATGTCGCATTGCTTGACCTCTCCTCTTACCCCAATCGCCTGATGATTAAAAGGCACGGAATCAAAGAAGTTCAGATTAAAACACAGCGCACTCATCTGTTTCACGGATATACAAAAATTCTTTCTCTGCATTGCGCAGACCCTTACTTCTGCCTGGCAGGCAGGCTGGCACGCCCCGCAATATGAAATCAAAATATAGATAAATGAACAAACACTTTAAACATAAATGGAAAGGAGAAGAGAAAAAAAAATCCCGTGTCCACAGTTACCGATCCAAGAGGTCAAGTTAATTATGGTTAAAGTAACCCCACGGTTACTTAAATGCCAAGATAATTCGGAGATTTTCCTCCAAAGTTAAACAAGGAAGTCTTCAAGTGGCGTCAAGCACTCCAAACAAATCAATGTTCAAAGAAGAACGATACCTCGTACAACATACAACGCGGAAGAAATCCGACGGCACGAGGTCCATAAAGACCAAGTGTGAAGTACAAGTACAAGTACAAGCACAAGAACAAACCCGCAATGGAAGCTCCACGGGTGCGCAAGTTCAAATCTCTGCCAAGCAAACTCCGAGCAAGGAAGCAGGACTTCAGCAACTCGGGTACCCCTGAAATGGGGCATGTAATGATCTATTTATAGACATTTTCCCCCTCCCAGCTGAACCATCCCTTGGTTTAAGGGGAGGGGGGGGAGCCCTCCAACGTTTTCACACAAAACGGTTGGAGGCTCCAACCGGTTTTATGTAAAACCGGTTGGAGGAGAGACTCCCCTCCAACCGTTTTCACATGAAAACGGTTCGAGGGTTCTTCCCCCTCCAACCGGTTTCAATGTGAAAACGGTTGGAGGGTTCCTCCCCCTCCAACCGGTTGGAGGGGTTCCCCTCCAACTGTTTTCACATGAAAACGGTTGGGGGTTTCCTCCCCCTCCAACCGTTTTCACATGAAAACGGTTGGAAGGGTTTCCCCCTCCAACCGGTTTCAATGTGAAAACGGTTGGAGGGTTCCTCCCCCTCCAACCGGTTGGAGGGGTTCCCCTCCAACTGTTTTCACATGAAAACGGTTGGGGGTTTCCTCCCCCTCCAACCGTTTTCACATGAAAACGGTTGGAAGGGTTTCCCCCTCCAACCGGATGGGGATCTCCCCCCTCTCCCTCTCCTGCGCATGTAAGGAGGGGGGAGCCATCCCCTATAAAAGGGGAGGCACCCCCTCCATTGGGAGAGGTCGGCCTCCAAGCCTTCAAGCCCCCCCTATACTCAAATTCCCTGCTGAAACAGGGTTCTGTCAATTCTGAAAAAAAAATCAGAAATAGCAAAACCTCCTTCTTCCAAATCCTCTCCAATTGTTTCTCAAATTCTTGGCTTGGTGTGAAGGTATTGGCCTATTCCTTGCTCGATATGGAGTGAGGAGCGTTCAATAGTGCGAAAGAAAGGGGGAGATCGCCATCTTATACGGCATCAACATCTCCTTCAACCCCCCCCCCCCCCCCATGGAGGGCTTCTAAAAAATTCCATAGTATATTTCATATCCCCACATCGAGAAAGACTCTGTGGGGATCTTATGGGATTTAAATATCGTCCATAATGCATATCACTTTATGGACTCCCGATATTTAAATACCCTTGTATGTTCGTGCTCTAAATGCCTCCATATCGAGCAAGACTCTATGGGTATGCGCATTTAGATGCCGTTTGTTCTTGTGTTTATATGTGTATGTTTCTTTGAGGAGACTCTGCCCAAGCGGAGATTCTACCCAAATAACCTATCCATATAATCATAATTCTGTGTTTATATGTATATGTTTTCTTGAGGAGAGACTGCTCAAGCGGAGATTCTACCCGAGAACACACTCATATAATCACGATTTTATGTTTATATGTATATGTTCCTTGGGGGAAATCCTGCCTAAGTGGAGGTTCTGCCCAAGAACATACTCATATAATCACAATCATATGTATATGTTTTCTCGAGGATACTCTGTTAAAACAGAGGTTCTGCCCGAGAACGCACTCATATGTTCGTAACTATGTGCTTATATGAAAGGAAACTCTGCCCAAGCAGAGCTTCCGTCTCGGAAAATATTCATATCCTCAAAAAAGTTATGCCCATATACGTATATTTTCGGGGAGAAACTTGGTTTCTACCAAGATCCCGACAGAAAACACATACATATGTTTACGAGTATATAACCTTGTCCATATGGGTATATTCCCACTCATTTTCAAGTCATATACCAAATCCTCAAAAGGGAAGCTCATACTCTTTCAAAAGAACATCTTTTTTCCAAAATCTCAAATGCTCTCTTCAAAGGAACAAATCCCTTTTCAAAATCAAAACTCATTTTGTTCATGATAAATAAAAGGAGAAAATATTGTATTGGGATTTTCTATAAAATGCATATATTCTCGTCCTTGCTATGAAATGGTATTCGAGTTAAAACTGGTGTTAATATGACATCTAAGGCTTTTAGCTCGATGTAAATGTAACATCGATTCCGATCGATGGAGACAGGGGTCCAGCACACGCTACTCTAATCGCCTGATGATTAAAGGCACGGAATCAAAGAAATTCATATTAAAAAACGGCGCACTCGTCCGTTCCACGGACGTCAAAATCCTTTCTCTGCATCATGCAGACCTTTTACTTCTGTCTGGTAGACAGTCTGGCACGCCCCGCAATACAAAGTCAAAACATGATAAAAAGAATCGAATATTTCAAAATAAAGAAGAAAAAAAATCTCGTGTCCACAACGCCCCAGCGGGGAGGCGATGATTATGTATTCACGCCATCTGATGAAGAAGAAGAAGAAACTTCAGCTGCTGAACCAAGTAGGCCAACGCCTGTAGTAATGATAAATAAAGAACCATCCCCAACAACAAGCAAAGAAGTCAGAGGATTTGGTGCCTCTTGTGATCGAAGAACTATATTTGGAAAAAGAGCCAGAAAAAGAAACATGCAACACCTCTACAACGCCCCCTCCATCACATACACTTCAGGGTTTGGCAGCCATGATGCCCCCTTTTGGGAAGGCCAAAGAGAGAGCCAACCGGAAGGTTCTCCAAACATTAAAAGGTTCCCGACCAACCTTAGTGTTTGGGATGCCCTGGCATTAAGCAAAGAATTGTGTGAGGCATTGATTACAGTCTTGCAAGAGCTAGAAGTCTATGAAGCCTATGTGCCTAAAATGAAAGAAGAAATATATGAAACTTTGGTAACTTCCATGACATTCACAAAAGATGATATGTTGTTACCATCCCCTTGTCACAATAGACCCTTGTACATGAAAGGTCAAATAAATGGGTGAGAATTAGATCGTATCCTGGTCAATGCTGGTTCAACGGTGGATATTCTCCCACTGAAGACATTTTACAATCTTTCCTCACTCCCTATCTGCATAAAGTAGAGCGAGTCAAGATAGTCAGATTCAATCAAGATTTTGAAGAAGCCCTTGGGCGTGTGGACGTGGACCTAGCCCTTGGCAATTTCATGACAAAAGTGGTGTTCTATGTAGTTGATGTCAATACATCATTCAAAGCTCTCCTAGGGCGACCATGGCTGCATAAAAATCTGGTGGTGCCCTCCACTCTCCACTAATGTCTAAAATACGCGAAAGATGGTGAACAACACAGGGTCTTTGCAGACCTGGAACCTTTCAAGGTATATGAATGCCACATGGCTGATGCTAGGTTATACTTTGAGGGGCAGTTGACCTCCCTAAAATGAAAGACAAAGGCAAAGGAGTTGAAAGTACTTCTCTCAAAGGAAGTGGTAAGATAAAAGTCAACAAAGAGAGGGTAGCTATGCTCAAATAGCTACAGCAACCCGGAGACCCAAGTCGAAAGCCTCTTCAGTTGGAAAGCCCATTTGTCAAATTGGAAAGTAATGCCATCAGTCAATTGATAGGGGCTGGTATTCCATTGCCACGAGGCTACACTCCAGTAGTAGCCAAACATGAAGTTCATATTGTTGAGCCACTCAAATTCTTCGTGACCCATCACAAGGATGGTAGAACAATAGTGTTCTACAAAGGGGATCAAACTCCTAACCAACCCCCAAAAGATGACTTTGGTCTAGAATACACTAGACCCGGGTCTAAAGCCATGATTGAAGAACTCGAAGACATGCCACAACGCATCAAAGAAATGTGTAAGAAACAAAACATCCCTCAAACCCAAAGCAGCCTAAGGGATAGAATGTTCCAAGAGCTTGGGTATCCTGCAAATGTCAGGGGGCAACCACCATTCAACCATACGGATAAAAGAGGTCTCAGATGAGAGACACATGAAGAGCCTATGGTATATTTTGCAATAAACATGGTCAGCATAAATCTTACGCTAACAGAAATGAAAGCAAATGAACTTGTTGGCTCTTCCATGCAAGATCTGGATGAGGAATGTCCATGGGAAGTGTATATGGTTAACACTGATGATGAACAAGATTTTGTCGATCTAGAACCTGCACCCCAAGAACTAGAAGAAGGTGGGCAGGCCACAGTCGATGAGCTTCTGGAATAAACCCGGGGGCATTAGACGACCCTCGTCTAGTATTTATCAGCGCCCTACTGAATAAAGAAGAAAGACAAGCATACAAGCATATGTTATTAGAGTTCAAAGATTGCTTCGCATGGTCTTATAAAGAAATGTCGAGTTTAGACCCATCTGTGGCTGAACATGAATTGGCCATTTTGCTAGAGGCCAAGCCTGTAAAACAAACTCAAAGAAGAATGCACCCAGAACTGGAAAAGAAAGTGGTGGATGAAGTCAACAAGATTCTGGATGTCGATTTCATCGAAATCTGCATGTAGCCAATATGGCTAGCCAATATTGTGCTAGTGAAGAAGAAGAATGGGCAAGTTCAGGTCTGTATTGACTTTCGAGACTTAAACAAAGCATGCCCAAATGATGATTTCCTTTTGCCTATAACTGAAACCATGGTAGACGTCACCACAGGGCATGAAACCTTATCCTTTATGGATGGAAGCTTAGGGTGCAACCAAATTCGAATGGCCGACAAAACAAAAATTACATGGCCTTCCGGTCACCAAAAGGTATATTCAATTACAAAAGAATGCCTTTTGGCCTGAAGAATGCAGGTGCCACCTACCAAAGGGCTATGACCAAAATATTTGATGAAATGCTCTACAACTTGGTCGAATGTTATGTGGATGACCTCGTTGTTAAGACGGAGAAAAAGGAAAATCATGTGGATGATCTACACAAAGTCTTTGAAAGGCTTCGGAAATACAAGTTAAAAATGAATCCCATGAAATGCGCTTTTGACGTTTCAAGTGGAAAATTCTTGGGGTTTATTGTCCGTTACTGAGGCGTTGAAATAGACCCCGACAAAATCAAAGCCATCAGGGAACTGCCGCCCTCAAAGACACTCACTAAGTTGTGCTTTCTCCAAGGCCATCTGGCTTACATCAGATGATTTATATCTAATTTGTCCGGAAGGTGCCAACCCTTCTACAGGTTAACAAAGAAAGGAGCACCATTCATATGAGATGAAGAATGTCAAAATACCCTTGATAAAATCAAAGAGTATCTGCTCAATCCTCCGGTATTGGGGGCACCCATAAAACCTTTAATCCCCTACATTGCGGCCATGGATGCCTCATCGGGGGCATTGCTCGCGCAAGAAAATGAGGAGGGTAAAGAACAACCCCTTTATTATCTCAGTCGGATGCTAGTCGGCCCAGAGCACCAATATGCACCGATGGAAAAGCTATGCTTGGCACTAGTCTTTGCCGTTAAAAAGTTGAGACACTACTTGTTGGCATACAAGGTCCAACTCATTTCCAGATGTGACCCTCTCAAGTTTCTACTCAAACAACCAGTCCTCGCAGGGAGACTGGGAAAATGGGCTCTACTTCTCATGGAGTTTGATATCTTCTATGTGCCACAAAAGGCAATTAAAGGGCAAGGCGTGGCAGAATTACTAGCAGCCCATCCAGTATCTGAAAACTCCCCTTTGAACATAGAGCTACTTGAGGAAGAGGTACTTCCTGCTCAAGAAATCTTTGAAACACAAGAAACTCAAGTCGAACATTAGTAGTTATATTTTGATGGCGCCGCCTGAGCCTCTATGAAAGCCAATGGCACATCAACAAATATGGCGGGGGCAAGAATTGTCTTTGTAACCCCAAAAAAAGGGATATTGCACTATTCATGTGTTCTCATGGAACCCCTCACAAACAATGAAGCAGAGTACGAAGCCCTCATAGTCGACCTGGAGATTGACTTGGAAATGGGCATTCGATGTATCAAAGTATTTGGCGATTCATTATTGGTCGTCAGATAAATGTTGCGAATCTTTGAGGCCCGAAAAAAAGAACTAAAAGCCTATTTTGAGGCAGCCACAAGGCTCAGTGACAAGTTCGACTATTTTAAAATAGAACATGTCAAAAGAAGTCAAAATTCACAGGCCGATGCACTAGCCAAATTGGCATCTATCCTTAAGCTTCCCCCAGAAGGTGAATTGGGGATCACCATCAAAAATAGGAGGTTGCTTCCGAGCGCCTTGAATCGCAATGATGGTCTGACGACCTTTGAAGCAAATACATTAGAAGAAAATGAAAGCCAAGAGAAAGAGGACTGGTGAGTCCCCATCATCAAGATGAAGAATGACTGGTTGCTAGATAAAAGGGGAGAGCGAGTGCAGTTGTTGGGAAGAGCTGCTTCCTACAAGTTGATAAATGATACGCTATATAAATTCATGCTTGAAAAAGACTAATCGGTGTTCATGAGGTGCCTGTCCCCAAAAGAAGCCAAGATCGCCATGCGAGAGGTGCATGCGGAATAATGTGGAGCCCATCAGTCCTGCTCGAAGATACAAATCAACATAAAGAGCAAAGGCTTCTATTGGCCAACGATGTTCGCAGACTGTGAGCAATTTGCTCGAACATGCCCACAATGTCAGGCCTATGGGCCTATACCTAGAAAACCGCCCAGCAAACTCCATCCAAGAACGCCAACATGGCCATTTGTTGAATGGGGAATGGACATCGTGGGTCCCCTCCCCACGTCAATCAAGGGATACAAATACATACTTACTGCCGCATATTATTTCTCAAGATGGGCTGAGGCCACACCTTTGAGGGAAACTATCGGAGAAGCGGTGGCTTACTTCATCCGACATCACATCATATACCGATTCGGGGTTTCGAGTCGAATCATATCTGATAATGGCACCCCACTCAAAAACCAAACCATATACAAATTGTCAGCAAAATTTCACATTGATTGGAGGACGTCAATCGTCTATTACCTCCAAGCTAACAAGTTGGCCGAGGCCTTCAACAAAACCCTATGCAAGCTCATGGTCAAACTAGTTAACGACAAAAGGCGTGATTGGGACGAGAAGATGCATGATGCTCTCTGGGCTTATCACACAATTTAC
This sequence comes from Colocasia esculenta, assembly GCA_014218235.1. Lineage (NCBI taxonomy): Eukaryota > Viridiplantae > Streptophyta > Magnoliopsida > Alismatales > Araceae > Colocasia > Colocasia esculenta. Next base: position 172,395,929 of record CM024760.1, read on the forward strand.
AAAACACCTACAGGATGCTCTCCCTTTTCTCTGGTCTACAGGACTGAAGCTATCATTCCCGTTGAAATAGAGCTTTCATCCTATAGAATAGCTCTCCACTATGGGCTCCATACTGAAGAAAGAAGTGAAATTGAAAGACGATTCGAAGAATTGTCAAATCTAGAAGAGAAACGTCTGGTTGCATACCGACGTCTTCAAAGCTATCAAGCTCGGATGTCCCGCGTTTTCGATAAATTGGTAAAAGAAAGTGCATTCAAGAAGGGAGATCTCATTATGGTCAAGCAAAAAGATACCATGGCCTCTCGACCAAAAAACAAATTCATACCCAATTGACTTGGCTCATTTGTGGTCGGCAAAGTATTCAAAGGCGGTGCCTATACAGTAGTGGACCAAAAGGGGAATGTTATGTTCCCGCCTCTAAATGGCATACACATGAAGTCATACTATGCTTCCGAGTATGAGTATGTTTATGCTTTGCAACAAATGGAGCCAGACCCTGCACATTCCGGGGACATACAAATGAGCTCACTACGAGATTTTCTAGATGAATAAAAAAAAGAAGAAAAAAAAGGGGGGCTTAAAAATGAGGTTCTCCGGCGGACTTGGTCTATCACTTCATAATGGTGGATCAAGGGCAAAAAAGTCTAAAATCCGACTGAGGTGAAAACCCGAAAGGGCACCTCAGGCAAAAATGAGAAACCCTGCTGCATGAAAACCCGAAAGGGCGTGTAGACAAAAGCAAGAGGGGGCTAATTATGGTGAAAACCCAAAAATGGCATCACAATTGGTTAAAACGAAAAACAACAACAAAAAAAGGGGTACTCTCTCAACCTTTTTAGAACGAGATTGAGGCATCCCACATTCCTTATAAAAGGAAAGACACAAGAGTTGTCAATGACGAAACAACCCTTACGTTCATTCGAACGAACAATCAAATTCAGGGGCTACGACTGAGACAACAATGATTGTGTCCTTTCGGTCTTATGAGAAATGTGGGAAACTCGAACTCTGCTCGAAGAAATAGAGGGAAGAAGGACCCAAACAAAAAGGGGAAGCTCTCATTCTTCGAGTTTTTGGCTAACAAGCCATCAAGGTCAGCCAAAATGTGAAATTAAAAAGTCAAATCCATGACATCTTGGCTAACAAGCCGTCAAGGCCAGTCAAAGATCGAAATTCATGTCTTTTGGCTAACAAATCGGTAAGGCCAGTCAAAAGTCAAATGCCAATCTTCTTTGGCTAACAAACCGTCAAGGCCAGCCAAAAAAAGTCAAAATACAGATCTTTTGGCTAACACTGTTAAAGCTAGTCAAAGGTCAAAATGTCTTTTGGCTAACAAGTCGTTAAGACCAGTCAAAAATCAAATCACGACTCTAGAGGAGCCTCAATCCTCTAAACCAAGAACAAATCACGGCCCTAGAGGATCCTCAATCCTCTAAACCAAGAACAAATCATGGCCCTAGAGCAGCCTCAATCCTCTAACCAAGAACAAATTCTTATGGCTCTCAGGGAAGCCTTAATTCCCTACAGTCAAATCCAAATTCTAATGGCTTCCAAGGAAGCCTTTAATTTCCTACCGACTATAAATCTGAGCTTTTAACCAACATACTGTCAAGGTTGGCCAGCTCAGCCAAGAACTAAATCCAAATCCTAACGGTTCTTAGGGAAGTCTTTAATTCTCTACCGATTATATATCTGAGTTTTTGACCAACACACCATCAAAGTCGGCCAACTCATTCAAAATCCAAGCCTAAATCACAATGGCTCTCAGGGAAGCCTTCAATTTCCTACCATGTCACACTTCAAATTTGGGCTAATAAGGAAATCTCCACTCATGTAGATACCTTGTTAACCAATAAATAAATAATAAATAAATAGGGGTTTAAAAAAGAGGTGTCCCGACGAACTTGGCCAGCTACCTCTTCGTGGTAGGCCAAGGGTAAAAGTGTCGGAAAAAAAATCTTGCTGAGGTGAAAACCCACAAAGGGCGCCTCAGGCAAAATCGTAAAGCCTCGCTGCATGAAAATCCGAAAGGACGTGCATGCAAAAGATAGAGGCAGTGACTTCGGTGAAAACCCTCGAGGGCACCAAAAGTTACCCAAAAAAAAGGGGAAGAAAAAAAAGAGAGAAAAGAGAAAAAGCAAGCAGATCAGCATCAACAGCACAAGCCCAAAAGAACGTCTGGTCCACATAAGTCAATGATAATAATGCAATGTCAACATCCCAAGACAGGGTCGTAGGAAGCCCAAAGACAACTACATGAAGAAAGGAAAATGCACACGACTTAACATGCTCCATCAGAAAGGGGCACTACCCAATCCGTCTCTTCCTAGCAAATTAATCTCACTCTCAAGCCTGGCGATGTCCTCTTGGATCGTGCTTCGCTCCTTCAGAGAAACAAGATTTGCCTCAAGTACTTTAAAGTTTGTGCATCCTCAGTTGCTGAGCAGTCCAGGTACAACACTAGCATGCGCAAAGGTGAGGCCTGAGCGGCTGCGCGGAATGAAGGACCACTTGCCGGTCCAACTCCTGCCCAACTTGGGCTCGGGTGTCGTCAACCTTAACACAGAGAACGGCCTGTCGGATCTCTAGAATGTCACAAGCCTCCAGCAACTGGTCAAATCCTGCTAAGTTGGAAAGTTTAAAAGTCAAATTCACCCAGAGAAAGGAGAAAAGCCACATGAAATAAAAAGATAAAGAGTCAAGGGATACTTGGGGCAGCAAGAGGAGGTCAGGAAGACACCTCTGTAGTGTCGAATTCTTCGTCGACAGATAGCTGCGGGGGCACATCTGAAAGGTATTCAGTGCCGCCGCTAGGGTTACCAGAGAAAACTACGGTCTCCGAGGAGGCCGGGTCGCCAACACTCAGGGTAAAGTAGTCCCTGAAATCTCCAAATCTGAAAGGAACGAGCACCAGAAGTCATAAGAAATGATAGAATTCACAAGGAGAGGGCAGAACTAGCAAAACAAAGTACTTGATCCGGAAGGCTGTGTCAAAGACTTAGCAGGGATCCCCGGTTCCCCATGAGGCACAGAAGGGTCCAATATGGGGTGAGACGGCGCTGGAGGCTCGTTTTTCTTCTCATTCAACGTAGTAAAAGCCGACACAAATAAGGAATTGCCTTAATCGAGCGTGGCTGCAAAATATGAGGCAAAGTATGGGTATATGTAAATGAAAAAGGGAAAAGTGAAGAAAAATTTAAAGGCGGGCAACAAGCATTAAAGGCCAAAATACCTTTAACGGGGAGAACATGGGTAGTGCCAACTGCGATTGACTCAACAGCAACAGTGGTATCCTGAAGCGCCCCTTGGTTTATGGTGGGCAAAAGCTCTTCCATCATCTTCGTTAAGTCATCAAAGGGTATACCTAAGAGAGGACAGAGGCATCATGATAAAAAAAAAAAAAAGGACAAGAACAAGAACAAGTCAACAGCATAATAGAAAGTTAACTTACTAAAATGCGGATCTTCGGGATTCTCCATAGAAGGGTCCCAATTTGGATTTAGAATTGGGATGTCTATAACATCCAATTCATAATCCCAATCATCTACGTCATCTTCCTTGGAAAGTTCTTCTCGAGCCCCTAGTGCAGGGGGCACTGGCTCTATATTTTGATCATTGGATAGAAGGGAGCTCAACAATAGCTCAGCAGAAGCTATTGAAATCAAGGAGGGTGTGAACAAACGCATAAGTGGACTGCTGACTGCTGACAAATGAAGAGAAGATGAAGAAATGACTATATTTACCCATGTGCACTGTGCTAGCTGGGTCCACATGCATTGAAATATGAGACGAAAAGGTTGCCCCATCTGCATAATGAAGCAGGGTCAATGAGATATGTATATTACGAAAAAAAAGAAAGGAGAAAAAAGAAGTGATGCAAAGGAAGAGTGACATTCATCACTTGTGCTATCATGAAGGGAGTTAGCAACCTCGAAAGAAGGAACAGGTAAGCTGACACTCGGTTCCACACGGGCCTCGGGCAGAGCTAAACAGCGAGGACTCACAATGTCTAAAAAAAAGAAAGGAAGAAAGAAGAAATACTCAAAAAATAATTCAAGGATTAGAACTGAATATATATATATATATAATATATATATATATATATAATATATATATATATAAGGATTAAGGCAGACTGGCTAAAATGGAGAAGTGCATCAGGAGTTTTCTGCGATCGTCGTATACCAGTGAAACTTAAAGGAAAGTTTTATAGAATGGCAGTGAGCCCTACTTTATTATATGGCACCGAGTGTTGGGCAGTGCGAAAGGAACACGTTAACAAAATATGTGTAGCAGAGATGAGGATGCTGAGATGGATGTGTGGTAAGACTAAGAAAGATAAGATTAGGAATGAGCGCTTCCGTGAGGATTTGGGGATAGCTCCAATTGATAGAAAAATGATAGAAAATAGACTTAGGTGGTTTGGACACGTGTACCGTCGCCCTAACTCGGCGCCGGTTAAAAGATGTGACCAAATTTTAGTGGATGCTAGTAAAAGAGTTAGGGGAAGGCCTAAAATGAGATAGTGCGATGTTATTAGGAAGGACTTTGACTTCTTGAGTTTAAACACGACTATAGCACTTGATAGAAATCTTTGGCGGAAAAGGATTCATGTAGCCGACCCCAAATAATGGGATAAGGCTGTGATGATATATATTATATATATATATATATATATATATATATAATATATATATATATATATATATATATCAGAAACCCTTGCCTGTGGGCAAAATGGACTCAAATGGTCGTGGAATCACTGTCTGAGTACAAAGTCCCAACTCGCGGGCACCCGAAGACACATACGACCACACATCGTTCAAACAGCGAGCTCTTTGAATCAGAAACGCCTCACGGCGAGGCCCAAGGGAAGTGAGAACATTGCTGAGATAGGCTATCCACTGCTTAGCTAGGTCATCATTGAAAGTTTCCAGTGGAAGTAAAGAGTCTAGGGGTGCATCCTGTTGTAGCCCGCATGAATGAACAAAATCTGACCACCATTCACAGGAGGATGGTGGATCTATGGCAGCAAGCTTAGCTTTCTTCTTAGAAGTACCTTTTGGACGGACGGGTGGGCTGTCAGCATGTTCCGCCTCTATCTGAGCCAGGGGATGTTTCTGCGATTTATCTCTAGACTGGAAAGCATTGATCACATGGGTAGCCAACTCTAGAAAATATTTCTTCAAATGCCTTTCCCGGATATGAAAATGAGGGTGATCCTACCTACGCAAGTAGTCCTTTTCGACATGGCGGATAGCACCAGAACGTTGCGTGAAATTCCCACCATGACCGGCCCACCAATTAGTATATTTCAAGGTTACTACCTCCCCCCCGATAAGAAGAAGATGAAGTGTGGACCAGCAAAGAGAGATTATCCTATTGAAACAAATTCCACCACATGTGGGTCTGTAAGTGAATGCACTGTCTATGCAAAACCCGAGGCAATTTGGGAAATTCAAAATCAGACGAAATCCTCTGATCATAGCCGAAGCTCCTGGCGGGGTATTTCATACATGTCATGACGATCACTCCTAGCACGGGCAAATTCGTTGTCATAACAGAAAGGCCCATTATAGAAATATCTCACCCAAGTGTGCAGGCTGACTTTTGGATTGTTGCGAGAAGTCCCAAAGCCATCTATATTGCCAGAAGCAGAGGTAGATTGGCGCGCTTTAGCCAAATCACGCCAAGCCTTCATCAAATATCTATAGCAAAATTCAATTTCATAACGGCCTTGACCATATGTGGAATTCTTGTAAAACTCATCTGGTACAACTTCTTTGTAAGGCTCTCCTATGACTGGAAGGCCCGAAATCCAATAGAAGGCCCACAAATCAATGGTTGTTTCCCCTTCGGCGGTGCAGAATGTGTTCCATTTGTTATTATACCTCTCTGCTATGGCCTGAATCAGTCTCGTATAACAAGGATATCTATAAAGGGCAGCAGTCACTGTATGACAAATGCCCACAAGATCTAACATGTGACGGTAATGCTGGAGCACATATTGCAGCCATTCTGTCGCTCCGGGATGAGGAACATGTGCCCGCCTGACACTAAATTTGCCATACCAGCTGGGTCTCTGACTCTGTAAAATGTCCTGTAAAAAGCACTAACCACTGTAGGGAGACCGGTCGGAAGGCTCATCGGCTGCAGACAGAAAAGCCCTGTTCGGTGATCAAAAATTGGGGCCTGGTCCCCACCTACCATCATCCAAGTAGCTGCTTGAAAAGGCCTGGAAATGCTATAAATATTCACCAGCTGAGGGTAGGAACCCAACTGCATCGGTGATGGCAGCTCATTCAAACGAATATCATGCCACGGAAAAGCTGGAAATGCATACTGAAGTAAACCATCCAAACTGCCACGATCTAGAAGGATGGCTCCCTCTAGAGCAAGTCTCTAAGCACAAGCTAGAGGGATGGGACTCTTGTCATCATCACGAGGCCAAGCATATGAAGCCACAAAAACATATATAGAATGTTTTGATGGGAAGTGTCGAAGATCAGCAAGGCGTTGGAAATGAAAGTGACCTTCACATTAAAGAACCCAGTATGAGTCAATGGGTATGTCATCCTCGAACGAGGGGTTCAAATGAGATAAAGCAACATGCTTATAGCCTCTGTCCAAAGCAGAAACCCTCTCTGCCAATACAAGCATGGGCCCCATGAAAGGCACCTGACGGCGAAAGCCGAAAGAGGTTGGTGAGCAGTCCCAAGTGTCAAGGCAGTCGCGCCCCCGACCACGTCCAAATCGGTCCCAATAGCCACGACCACTCCGTCAAACCTCTCTGCGTGAGTCCATGGCTTCCTGAATCCAAGCAGAATTCAATAAATGAGATCATAAAATCCAAGATATGCAAGACATCCTCCAACGGCAAAGTGCATACACGCGGCAACTGCGCATCATTATGGCATTGCCCACGTGCCGCATGGGGGGCATTGTTGAACCAGATTTATGTTTGGTCTCTTGAGAAAATACGTAGAGGAACAAAGAAAAGAAAAGGAAAAGAAGAACACACAAAAAGGAAAGAAGTAGAAGAGGGGAGAGGGAAGCGCACCTTCGCCCAGCGGCCGCCGTCGGCCTGCTTGCTGCCGCCGTTGTTGCTTCTGTCACCACCAGTTTGCCTGCCCGGCGTTATTGCTAGAAGAAGAAGAGGAGGAGGACTGGGCGCCCCCCCCCCCCCCCCCCTCCTGGCTTGATCGCGAAGAGGTGGAGAGAGAGAGAGGAGATCGTGGTCTCCTTCCCCCTTCTGTCTCTCTCTCTCTCGTGAAGACCCAAGGGCATAAACAAAACGGGTAGAAAAGAAAGAAAGAAAAAGAAGAAAGGCGAAAATATGCAAAAGTCAAATTCAAATGACCGGGACGGTGCAAATGACTGGGATGAGGTCTCTTCCCATTCCTTATAAAAGGAAAGAGGAGGGGGGGGGGGCAAGCAAAGGGGAGGATTTTTGAACTTCTGAAAGAAGCAAGGCTTCTGAAGACTGCAAGGCGGTCTAAGAGAGATGGTCCGCAAGGCAGCCCTAAAGGAAAATATTGCAAGGCACAATATTAATTTTCTCAACTCTTAAGAAAGGTCCATTGGGCCAAACTTTCTTGATTGGACCAAACTTGTGCATTTTATGCCATGACTTGTTAAAAGACCGTGTTCATGTTGCTTAAGGCTTAATGGGCCTAGTGGCTTAATGGGCTGACATTTGATGTACCTCCACATATGCTCTTTTGCTTGACATATTAAGGGTCTATTGGGCTAATTTTATCACCTTAACCATGTTGGATATGCTCAATTACATGTTGTGTAGCGTTTGTTCTATGCTTTTCATTAATCAAGTTCTTAACAAAATCAACTAATTTTGTGTTAAAGTTTAATAAAATATTTCATAACCATCTTGATTTAATTAATAATAACATCAAAGTAACAAACAAATCATGAATCACATCATTTTTTATCCACCTTAAATTAATCCACTCTTAGATCAAATAAATGAAATAAATAATTTTAAAATAAATAAAAATGAGAAAATGAATTAAAATAAATAAATATGACATAAATATCAGAAAAATCCAAAACAAATGTGTGCTTACACCTTTATTCTCTTCATATGCAATTCATTTCTTTCAATTGTGAGTTACGTTCTTTTATTTCAAAGGGGTTGTCTGATAGTTAATCAAGGGTATTCAGTCTTTGCGTTAATGTAATTAACACTGGTCTTGGCCAGTGGGGAGAGGTCAGACGAACTTATAAAAACATGACAATGTAAATAAATAAAGATAAAAAAAGACACATAATCTAAAGATATTTTTAAAACTAAATAAACTAAAAAGATGAAAAAAGGTTCTCACACATAGCAAGTTAAATTACAGGAGTTTGTGGTTATAACTTGCTGCATAACATCCTGTTAAGATTAAGCTCTTTATGTGGACAATTGCAAGGGAAAGGCTTCCAACTTCAGACAGGTCAAACTCAAGAATTTCACATTCCATGGTACATTCGAGGAAACATTTATTCCTTAACTGTGTCATCATTCAGACTGCATGGAAGCTCTTCTTTATTCTGGTCCAAAGGGAATGGACAGCTGACCAAGATCTGCAAAAACTTATAGCAAAGTGAAACACCTTAGCCCTGTGGCTCGAGACAGAAATGTGGACAGGGTGTCCGATTCCCTGCTTTGAAAAGATGGTATGCTTAGAGAAATTTACTTTCAGAGGGACAATGTTGTTACTGGGTTGGGTGTGGTGGAACAGCTATTCTACCAGCTTGGTAGTCTTTCATTCCATCTTATGATTTTTACTCTTCCTTTAATGATTTTTGGTCTTTGACCACCTTTCATAGAACATGCCATATAGTCATCTCAATGTAACATGCGACACTGTAGCTTAGATATCTTGGTGTGCCCTTGTGTAAAAATTGGACCAATACCATTCTTCTTGCAATGTACTATAGTTGCTAGTTTTTTGTTTCATTACTAGATGATTCTTTTCAGGACCTTTCCAAGTGTACTCCCACGGGGTTTAATACATTAGAGAATAGGCATAAGCCGTTGGTTCTAAAAGAACTGAAAAAACTCTGGAACAAGGAGGATGCAGATCTACCTTGGGAGATAGGTGACTACTCACCATCAAATACCTTGTTAATTGATGATTCTCCGTACAAGGCCCTCTGCAATCCTGTGAGTGATATTTTGCTCTTGGTTGATTTTGTTGATTAATTATATCATATTTGTTCTGCATGCTGATCTTTCCCCCCCCCCCCCTCAATTCAGCCTCATACAGCAATATTCCCTATTCCATATGATTATAGAAATGAAATGGACTATGCCTTGGGTGAGTCATCCTTGCACAATGCAGATATGTATTTCCCTTTAAGCAGAGAAAATTTCCCTTTTTCATGAATGACAATCTTGAGCAGGTTTGGGGGGAGATCTTCGGTTTTATTTGGAACAGCTTGCCATGGCAGACAATGTTCAAAGTTATGTTAAAGAACACCCATTTGGGCAGCGTGCTATTATGCCTGGGAATGCATCTTGGTGGTTCTACCTTCAGATTATCGAGAAAATGGAGACGTCTTTTACTTCAGCTAGCAGTTTCTGATGGTGAGGAATTTTGATGTTCTCATTTGTCCGAGACTGGTGTCTAGGGCTGACTTTTAGGCCATCCATCTTATGGTCACCCTTGGCATTTTGACAGTGACTGCATTCTTTTTTAGGTTTATGGCAGTTTTCTTCAGTCCAGTCATCTCATATTTTTTTGTCGGTGACGTGGATGCCAACATGGATATCTATCATCTATGTAATCTGTTGGGCCAGTTGATGATGTAATACAACTGAAATTTGGCTCTTGTCTAGCTTGATTATCTAATCAATGATCAAGTGGATAAGATGTAACTTGTTCCTTAGGTGCACAATCCAGTTCCTGATTCGGCAGATTTATCTTCATGAACTTTATGCTTCAGATGGAGATAGTTAACAGTAATCTACCACAACTGTACACACCCTGATGGCAGGTGTGGTGGCGGTCGTTATTTTTCTTCCTTCCGACTACCTCAGACAAATGATCTGGCTTTCCCTTTTAACTGAATTCAACTTTGTTTCATTCCTTCAACTGGCATATGCTGATGGAGATGCAACTGTATCACAGGGAAGAGGAACATCTGAAATGGGAAAAGCAGTGAGGTATGGTTCAAGCAAGAGTGCATGATCAAAACTGGACATATTTCAGAGCTATTGTTTAATCTGCTGAAGTTTCTAGTATTCCTGTACCATATTCCACAGCTAGGTACTGGTAATGTTACATGAGCTACTTGGAAAGATGAGGATCCTCTTGTTTTTGGTGTAAGCTATTAGATGGCAACAATTAGTTTACATTCCCTTTAGTTAAATCCTAACTTATTATTGAAAATATTCTTGATGCGGTGTTGTATTAGCTTATGCGTGCGAAAATAACCCTAAATATAAGTGCAAGAGTATCCCACCATTAGCATGCCATCGTGTTGTAATGGCGATGTTCTTTTTCACTTATGTTTATAGAACAAGGTCTTTTAGTTAATATGTACATAAACGTGTTGATTATAGGACTGGATTTACATGAAAATGTTGTATACATTCCTGAAATTTTCACCTCATCAAGTGTACCCTGTATTCGAGTGTCACAAATGTTTTTTCTATCAGTTGAACTCAACCATGGTTGGGTTCAAGGGTGAAAGAGATTACCTACCTTTAATTTAAAACCCTTTTCTCACCCTTACACCCCTCTCCCTTTCTCTCACATACATTTTTTTAGTAAGATTAATAGTTTTGTTTATGTTTCAACAGCGTATTCCCTAGTTTGTGATTAACTCAGGAGATATATCTGATGTAATTTTATCAAATGTGAGGTATATTGATGAGGTCAAAATGTTAGGGGTATGTGTGAGAATACGATAGGTAGGTGCGTGCGTGCGTGAGAGATTTATTGCAATTTGGTGGCATGAAAAATCGACTTTAAAATCACATAATTTTAAGGTCAAGTTTTAGCTTCCTCCTGATAACTCTTCTCTATCATTAATAAACTAGACCTATGAAGAAGGAAATCAGCAAATAAAAGTCCAAAATCAGATATATGCACTATCTAGGCCATCCATTTTTATATGCTGTAGATATCAATAATTTTGACATCAAATTATTTAGTTTTAAGAGGAGGGGAGATCTCCTACAAAATTTTAGGACTGCAAAGTTTCCAATGCTAGGTTTCAGATGCGTACGACCTCCGGATTTGGTCATTTCGTGAAGGATCTTGTCTTTAAAAAAAAAATTTTGTGGGGATGCTTGACATATCTTCATCAGAAGGAAAATATCATACTTATAGGGAATTATTTAAAAAGAGACCTTTAAAACTAAAATTAGAATTTTAACTATTTTAAATTAATAACAGCTCCTTATAATTATCTTCAATTTAATATCAAATATATTATCCAACCTTACAAGAACGTTTATCTTATATTTCCGTTTAAATGTATATTCCTCAATACCTAATATTTTAACCTTAAACATATTCACAAAAAGTTCTTTTTTTCTTAATCTTTTCTTAAGAGGTTTTTAAATTTTATTAGCATGAATTGAGGATAAAAATATACAAGATATTTAACTAACATATCAAAGGTATACATACATATGTGAGTTTATGACCGTTTCTCTCTCCATATTTCTCTTTTAATAGATGCCAATTTATAGGGTGACCGGACTAGGGTTTGTACTAGTGAGCATCTATCCTAGCTCGTAATAGGAAGGGCCTATTAGGGTTGCCAATGGGTGTGTTTCTATCTCGCAAAAGAAGTGAACTACCTTCTTACTCATAATAGAAGACCTAATAGGGTGTGTCCACTGAGTTGCCTTCTAACTCGTAATAGAAAAAGATAGTTGTCAGTGATTAGTGAAAGTCTAGAACAAGTTGTTCTCTAGGACTAAACATAGGACTAATTTGCATCAATATCGAACTATGATAAAATCTTAGTCTTCTTGTATGTGTCTACATCAAATTCCTCTTATGTAATTTCATTCTTAGATAGTTCAAGGACTCTACACTTTATGTTGCAAAGTATCCTCACACATTTAAGTCGTTTAGAATCTCACTAGAGTTGCTGATGGATCTAAGTCCTTTCATATTATTTAGATCAACTTAATTACTAGGACTCAGCAACTAATTGATAAAATAACCCATTAACATCCCTGTAAGTTAGTTATCGTCTGGGCAACAAGTGGTATCGAAGTTATGTCTCCCATATTTCATTGACTTGACCATCAAGGGAGTAAAGAACAAGGCTTTCGAGAGGAGTGAAGTTCACTCTGTCAAACAGCCTCCCTTCTTCGACAGATCTGACTTCTCATATTGAAAGACTCAAATGGAGTTCTTCCTCAAAGAGCAAGAATATGGTATACAGGATGTGATTGAGAGCGGTAACTGAATTATTTGAACTACAAAGGAAGATTAGACAAAAGATTGAAAAGAAAATTCTTTCTTTGAATGCCAAGGCTCGGAACTTGCTATGCTACTCTTTCAAGAGATGAGTTTAATAAAGTATCAGTGTGCAAATCAACTCAAGATATGTGGAATAAGCTTGAGCTAACATATAAAGGAATGAGCAAAGTAAATGAGACCAAATCAACATCCTGATGGCCAAATATGAACAATTTAAAATGACATCAGGTGAAACCATTTTAGATATGTTTGGCAGATTCACTAATATCATGAATAGTCTTATAGCTCTAGGGAAGGAGTTTTTATCATACGAAATTGTACGAAGGATACTAAGATCTCTACCAAGCAACTAGACTCCAAGAGTAACAACTATTGAAGAAGTCAATAATCTGAGCAATCTAAAAGTGAAAGAACTCATTGACTCTCTAATAACACACAAATTTCACATAATCAGTTCAAGAACAGTGCAAAGAAGAGATCTATAGCGCTGAAGGTTGTAGAAGAATCAAACACATATGTAGAAGAATCTCTATCTTAAGATGATACTGACAAAGAGATAGACATGCTTTCAAGAAGACTAAAAGCGGTTGTGAAAAAAAAGTAAACAATATGAATCAAATCGAAAAAGATTCAAAAAAGGACTACAGATGATGAAATTTGTTACGAGTACAACAAGCATGGACATGTGAAAAAAGATTATCCTCTCGTGAAAAAGAAATAAGAAAATGAGATGGAAATAAAAAGAGAATACAAGAAATCTAAGAAGCACTCAAAGAAGCAGGCCATGGTAGCAGCATGGGGAGATAAAGATTCATCAACCTTAAGCTCATCGGATTAAAATCAGAAGATCAAAAGGCTAATTTGGCCCTCATGACCAAATCTGATAATCAAGTAAATTTTGAATTCATATCTAGTTTTAATTTTTTTTAGATTTAAATAATGATTTTGATATAAAACAAGCATTTAAAGATCTATGTAATAGACCATAATTAGTAAAATAAATAAATTAAATTTGTCTAAAGAAGAAAATGAAAAACCACAATAAGAAAACCTTTTAAAGTCATTGAATTTAGACATAGTTTACAAGATATTCAAGATATAATGATCAAGAAGAAGATTCCTTGGAAACCTCAATCATACATGGCATGAAATAGGGATTAGCCGGGTCTGCACAATCAGAATATAGAACTGGCTGAAGGAACCCAGATGCAATTAATGTCACTAGCATGTTTGGAAGATGATCAGAGATAATGGCGCATTTAGAAAGAAGAAGCACCCTGCCTATCAAGTGATCTATGAAAGCCTCTTGATAGACAGGCGTGTTCACACATAGGGTGCAGAAATCACACTAAGGTCAGTAAATGTAGCGTCTGAGAAGTAAAATTGTAGGAAGATTTTTGTGTGAAAATCAAAGAACAAGGTTTCTGTCTGAGAATGTGATGGGTCGAGATGTCGCATTCAGGTCGTGACCCCTGGCCCCGTTGCGTTCTCTTTGTGAATGCGGCTTGTTGGGCTGTCGCATTCTTAACGTGACAGTCGACCCCGTCGCGTTCTTCTTTCCGAGGTGTGTTATATGGTTTTGAGCAATGAGGGTCCAGTGTAGACTTAGCCTTGGTTATTTAATGTTTATTTAAGATGTTTAAGCATGGTTAAGGGTAGTAAAGTATGACTTAGAATTAATGGTTCAAATTGTGGTTAGTTAATTATAATGTTTATTTAAGATGTTTAAGCATGGTTAAGGGTAGTAAAGTATGACTTAGAATTAATGGTTCAAATTGTGGTTAGTTAATTATTTAAGTTTATCGTGTAATGATGTCCAGCATGTAAGAGTTATGTGGTTATATGTTTAACGGTAGTATTTGTATATAGTTGAGTTAGGGGTTGTATGACAACCTGTGATGAGCAATCGTGGTACACCTTGGTTTATGAATAAAAGGTTTAAGTGTGTGTTAGGTATGCATCGTGGCTTGTGTGGTTGCCGAGTTTTGTGGTCCGGCGCCTATTCCGAAATATCTCTCTAGTCGGGTACCCCAGGTTCTTTCTGAGCCAGGCACGTTGTGCTCGGGGTTTGTCCTGGTACTGTGTGTGTAACGGCCCTGGATATCTATACCCAATAAGGCTCCATATCTAAGTCCGCCTCCCGCGATTGGACTGAAGTCTCACAAGGGATAACTCGTACAAGTGTCCAGTAAGAATATAAAAGACAACCATAACAGTATAAGACACAAGAAAGTACATGTGCTCATACCTGTATAACAATTTACAACTGTCTCAATACATTATTACATGTCCAATAAAAGAGTACAACTACTTGGGGCATACCTCGAGGGAGCACAAGCTCACACAACACAACTAACTCTACTGCTGGTGGTACAAGTCTGCCACAAACGTCTATGCACGTCACACAAACGGCTAACACCTGGAAAGAGCTTTAAGGGAGTGAGCCTCAACACGTCACTGGCTCAATAGGGACCTCCCAAAAACAACAACTAAACACTAAAGAGACCTCAACCCCACAAGGGTCTCACTGGCAACGCCAGTAGCCAAACCACGACATGCTCACACAAGACATGATTAACAAAAATTAACCATAAGCCTACCAATTAATCCAATCTTTGGAAAGTAAAGGGAAACAACAAGACTAGCTCGGCACTGCTAGTCTGCCCAACCATTAGGACACCTCAACTACAAGCCTCATCGGCAAACCACTGCCTAGGCTACCAGTCTCACAGGCAAACCATTGCCTAAGCTATAAGCCTCAAAGGCATCCTACCCACGTAAGGTAACCAGACTGGCATCAGTAAGCTAATCCCCACACACCAAAACCCTAATCGGAAGCTTACCCAAAGAAAGGTAAAACTCAACGTGTGGAAGGTCACACCATTTGACCTCCACAAAACACAAGTCTACCTCAACACCTGAAGAGGCTGGTACACAACGTACCACAATAGGAAGCTACCTACGAAGGGTACAGGTACCTACTACCATGAAGTACCACCACAGAACCATAACCACAACTGTGTCAACAACAGGACACTCCACAACGTGTCAAACCTTTACCAGCGTGTCACAACACACAAACCACAACCAGTGGCAAAGCATGAGTCGGCAAGGAGCGACGCCACCACACAGGAACGGACTATTGGTTCATGACGCCAGTATCCAACCCGGACAACACAACACAAGAACCACCTCTCAGCCTCGCAATCACGGATGGAAGGTCCAACTGCCGCTCCACAACCACAAACCAAAGAACAGTAGAGGCTAACCAACACCACACCTGCAGACCACACAGCTGCAGGTCCAAGCCTGGCACCTTTAGGGACTCCGGCCCGAGCTCCCTAAAGTGAGGCACTGGAAATACAGGACTAGCTGGGGACCTTTGACGTCTACTGGTGTCCGTCCCCCAACCACGAACGTGCTACAAGAGACTGCACACCCACAAACACAAGTCGCTACCCACAGTCGTCTTTCCCTCAATCGGATGTACAACTCAAACACAGGAGTGAGGGTATCCAGGAAGATGACTCAGACCTCAGAGGTACACACTGTACCAGGATATGCCCCGAGCACAACACACGTGCCTAGCTCTCCAAGGAACTTGGGGTACCCGACTGAAGAGGTATTTCGGAATAGGCACCGAACCACCAGACTCGGCAAGCACACAAACCATGATATACATACTTATACAATCTTTATTTATAAAACACAGTATACGAGTGTTAGGATTAGCTCAACACCGGTCTCCATGTGACCCTCGAGCCATCCTACATTAATACTTACATGAACCACAATAACATGTAATAACCTTGCCTGTCATTGGTCATCTCATGACCTCTATGGCAATCCCGATCCATATTAACACACTTAACATGAAACACATGATTCACTAACTAATCACATAACAACTCTTAACCCTACACATGCTTTACTAACATTAACCACTTTAAGTAATATTTAAAAGACAACAAAGACCAGAGCTAGGTCCACACAGGACCTTCACTGCCCAAAACACACAACTCACCCTTCAGAGGATAAAACGCAACAGGCGTCGCCTTTAAAATTGCGACGACCTGTCCTGACGCCATTCAAAGCCTTAACGCGACAGGGCCCAGTGTCGCGACAAAGTCGTGACGGCCCGATACATCGCCTTCAGGCCCAACTGGGCAACACCACGAACAACATCAAATCGCGGCGGACCACACCATCGCGTTCAACAAGAACGTGTCGGGTGAAGTGGGCGCGTCCACGCAACCGCCGCAACACAAATAGACAAAACCTAAACGAGTCGATGCAAAGCGTCGCGTTCATGCCATGAACACGTCGGTTCACCCCTTCGCGTTTCACACGCGACAGTGAGTTCAGCTCCCAGGTCGAACCCACCTTCTCCACAGGAGAACCAACATAAATTCCATACAAACACCACACTAAAACGGTAAATAAGGTAAACTCAAGATGGCCAAACCACCCACACATGCACCACCCCTTAAATCCCATTTGAATCCTTCCAAAACACCATAAAAAGGGTAGGAAGTCTCCCTACCGGCTGAAGAAGCCCGAAGAACGCCAGAAACTCCACATCGCCGGCACATCCACTCTTCGAATGTCATCCTCGCGTGGATCTCACGCCGCACGAACCTCCAGGAAGCCGAATCGCCAGAAAACACCACAGGAGGCACCGCAGCAACCTCCCCTTCGCCTGGACAGAGCTCCTCTGCTCTGTCTGGGCGAAACAGAGTTTTTAAGTCACCTTCAAAATCGCGACGTAGTGAGACGTCACGTTTAACTCTTAAACGCGACGACCCTGACCATCGCCTTTCGGAAATCGACGCGCCATTAAACTCAAAGGCGGTTCTGTGAATCGCGATGTAGGAAGCCATCGCGTTTCAAAATGCGGCGACATGCCCCATCGCGTTCACAACCAGTGAACCTGTGGGCTAAATGGGCTGAAAGCTAAGGCCCATAATGCCCACACAATGCACAAAACCCACGTCTAAGGCCCAATGACCACCTCTTGGTCATGAGCACCACTCCAAAACTAGTAAACATGGATCCGAAAAGACCGTGTCATCACAGTGTGTACCGTAGAGGTTTGAGTCGTCTTTCTGGACACCCTCACGCGTTTGTTTTTTGAGTAGCTCGTCCGGCTAAGGGAAAGATGACAGTGGGGTAGTGACTTGTGGTGTGCGAGTGTTCTCTGTTCGGTCACTTGTAGTGCGCTCGTGGTTGGGGGACAGACACCAGTAGACGTATTGGTCCCCATCTAGTCCCATGTTTTCACTTGCCTCACACTGCGGGCTCTGAAACCCGTAGAGGTGTGTCAAGCATAGGTCTGCGACATGTGTTGCTGTAGAGTGGTGTTGGTTGGTCTCCACAGTTCTTTGGTTTACACAGTGTTGTGGTGGAGCCGCAGTTGAACCTTCTGTCCGTGGCTGCGAGACTGAGAGGTGGTTCTCGTGTTTGTTAGTCCGAGTTGGATACTGGCGTCATGAACCTGTAGTCCTTACTCGAGTGGTGGCGTCGTTCATTCTGACTCGGGTTTCTAGTAGCCGTGGTTGTGAGTTGTGATACTGGTTATAGTGGTCACCGGCTATAGTTTCTTACTCGTTAGTCATGCAAGACATTTATTTGCACAGTGGTGTGGTTCTGTCGTGGTACCTTTTGGTTTCAGGTACATGTACCCTTCTTAAGGTAGCTGGTCGTTGTGGCACGTCTTATGTCGATTTCAAGTGGTGTTGTGGATCTATGTTCCATGGAGGTCATGTTGTGTGACCTTCCGCTTGTTGTTTTTTTACCCTTATGTGGGTAGTTCTCCGGTGTGTTTTATTACTCTAGTGTGTGGTGGACTGGCTTTTTGTTGTCAGTCCCATTACCTTTCATTAGTGGTTTGTCTATATGGCTCGGGGAATAGTAGCTTCAGTTGCTGAGTGGATTGGTGTTTCTATGCTAGTCCTATTATTTCCCTTTATTTTTGATGAGTTGTGTTAGCTAGTGTGTTTATGTTTAAATGCAGTTTAATTATGTCTATTGCAAGCATGTCGTAGTTCTACTATCTGTGTTACCAGTGAGACCCTGTGTGGTGGAGGTGTTTCTTTCTCTGAACAGTTTCTGATGATTGTTTTTCTTTTTGGGAGGTCTCTGTTGAGCTTGTGACTTTTTAGGCTCATTCCCTTACTGTAATACCCTGAATGTCCGGATCGTAGTTTACCGGGTTTGGGGGCCAATGTGTGGCCCATTGGTTGAATGTGTGTGTTTACATATGTTTTTACAGGTTTGTGTAGCAGGGTGTGAGGCTGGAGGGTTGGAGAATCCAGCCCAAATAGACCTCTGGCAGGTTCATTAAGAATGCGACCAACACAGGCGTTGCGATTCTTACATGAACGCGACCACCTGCTACGTCGTGATTTAGCACCGCTTTTACATGGGCGCGGCTGCATGCGTGCCGCGTGGCGCATGCAAGGTCGCTGGGGTTGAATCGCGACGGCGGGGTACGTCGCGTTTCTAAACGCGACGGCCCGATACGTCGCGATTTAACCTCTGTGTATTTTGGGCTTCTGTCCTTGGCCGAACAGTGCAGTTGCACTGTTCAGCTGAAGGAAGGGTTTGTTGAGGGAATTTGGGGCGACTTCGGGTATTTTGCTGTCTGTTCGGCGTGGTTCTAGCGCGAGGAGGTGCTTCGGAGCGTGGGGAACCTCTGGGCAGCGTTGGTTTTGCATTTCATATGTTGGTAGGGGACTTTTCCCTTATTTTATCGTCTCCTTGATTGTGTGGATCATAACTTGGTATAAAGAGTTCGCCTAATGGTTCGTGCATGGTAGTACCATGTGTAGGGTACTTTGTGAATGGCTACTTCCCATTTTTACAGTATGTATATGTGGATTGTATGATTTCCGGAATGAAGTTACAGGTTTTGGTTATTCAGTCTGAAAGTCGACGGACCCAGACGTCGTGTTTCAGGTCTGAAGGCGACGGGTTAATCCGTCGCGATTCAAGCTCAGAATGGCAACCACTGTGTCGGACGCGTTTCAGAATGTGGCCACCCGAGCTTTGGGGTTCTGTGGCCAGTCTGTCTGGTTTCCGGGGTACACTGCTTGGGCAGTGTTCGCTAAGCAATGTAGGGTTTGTAAGGTGAATTGGCTTGTACTGTGATTGGGAACGATGGGTTTTGCTTGGTTATGTGTGCATAGAAAGTTGGGTTGTTAACGCCTTCCATGGTTACATCTCTAGTCGGTTACCCCAGGTTCTTCGTGAGCTAAGCACTGGGTGCTCGGGGTTTGTTCCGGTACGGTGAGTACCGTCAAGATTTGTGTCGTCTTCCTGGACACCCTCACTCCTAAGTTTGAGTTGTACGTTCGGCTGAGGGAAAGACGGCAGTGGGCAGCGACTTGTGTTTGTGGGTGTGCAATCGCTTGTAGCGCGCTCGTTGTTGGGGGAGGGACACCAGTAGACGTACTGGTCCCTAGCTAGTCCAGTTTTCCAGTGCCTCACTTTAGGAAGCTCGGGCGGGAGTCCCTAAAGGTGACATGCATGGGCCTACAGCTGTGTGGTCTGCAGGTGTGGTGTTGGTTGGTCTCCACAGTTTCTTAACCCTGTTGAGGTGGAGCGGCAGCTGGACATTTTGTCCTTGCTGCGAGGCGGAGAGGTAGTCTTGTGTTGTTTGTTCTAGTCTGAGGCTGGTGTTGCGAACCAGTTCTCATGCCTCATGTGCGGCGTGCCCTTCTCTAGCTTGTACACGTGTACGTGGTTTGCCATTTGTTTATTTACTCACAGCTGTAGTATCATGTGTAGGGCTGCGGTACCTTTAATTTATTTATAAACTTTGCTTATGTGTTTACTGTACATTATTTTATCAACTTTGGGGGAGTTACCCTACTGAGCCAGTGACTTGTGAGGTTCACCCCTTCTTCTTCTATGTGAGGGAGAGCAAGAGGGTTCCCGTCCCTCCTCTAGTTCGGGATCGCATTGTAGCGGAGTTGGGCCGACATAACCAGCAGAGTAATTTTTCTACTTGTCGTGCCTTGGGGGTTTTGTCCCAGACAGTTGTACTTGTATTATGACTTTGGTTCAGAACTGAATATGTATATTTCATGTGAACATGTGTAGGATGTGAAATCTCTTATATGTTCAGTGTGTTCTTTTATATTTCCACGGGCATGTGTGTGTTGATATCCCTTGCGAGGCTACGACTCATTCGCGGGAGTTGGAGTCGTGTCGGGCACGTTATTGGGTTAACGGACCTGAACGGCGAGGACCATCACACTTACAGCCCTTTTTAAGTGTTAGCAACGTATTTGGCTTATAGAGGTATTGTGGCGGACTTGTACCACTAGCAGATGAGTTGTAGTTGTTGTTGTGTGAGCTTTTGCTCCCTTGGAGTATGCCCCAGGTAGTTGTAGCTTTCTCTTGGACATGTAATAATGTATTGAAACAGTGTAATTTGTTGTGGATTAATATGAATACATGTACTTTCTTGTATCTTTATACTTTTGTGGTTGTCTTTTATTTTCTTACTGGGCATGTGTGTGAGCTATCCCTTGCGAGACTTCGGTCTGTTCACAGGAGGCGGATCTGGATATGGAGTCTTATTAGGCATAAATATCTAGAGTGGCTACAGTAAAACACGTTGCAATTGTATGGAACATTTAGAAAAATATTTGGGTGTTAAAGGTACAACCTATTCGGTGACTAACTAGAAATCCATGGCCAGTGGAGACTTACATGGGTCTCAATGATGTAGTTCCAATCTGGTGGGAGGAATTCTTTATAGAGGGTCTTAACTTCACCGAGAAGTGTACAATAAAATGATGGCAGTAAAAACATGTCACACAGGCGACATAGTTCATGAAAACATCGATAACAATAGTCTATATCCACCTGTATCATTAGACAATAGTATCTAAATCAAGGTTTCATGTAAATAAAGAAGAATATAAGTATGTGTATATGGAGATTGTCATGATTAGACGAACATGAGGATTTCATTTAACAATAACTAGGTGTGATCATGGTTCAAGTATATATGAGGAATTCAAAAGGATAGATATAAAAAAGATCAAGCATACATGATTAATGAGGATTAATCACCGTTTATGATATGTGTTATCACTATTTAGCATGATTAGGATAGAAACAATCATTATTTAACATAATTTATCGAAGCAGGGTACTATTATGAAGAAAAGTGCAATTTCCCGGGAAGACTGTCTGAACGCGGCCTAAGTCTAGGATACGTTTAGAAGACGGTCTCCAAGTTGACCACATTCGAGTTAAGTGGACAAGGTCTGACTGGGGAGTGTGTTTAGAAGACGCTCTATTATGCAGGCACATTCTTGAAGGCGGTTAGGGTGATGAGCGCATTTCGTTGCAGTACATTAGAACTCCAAGAACTTGATGTAGAGTGGATTTAAAAGAGGGAAAATACATAGAAATAGATTAATACATGACTCTAAACTTACAGAAGGGTGAAAACAATATCAAAACATAGTTTTGTAAGTTCAAACCTGAACTTTGGACACTTCATTTCAAAACACTTAATACATGTAAAACATATGATAGAAATTAGGGTAAACATTATAGTCGTGATGCAAACATGGAAAACAACCTGCTGATATGGTCAATTAGGGTTTGGCGAGAGAACACTTGCCTTTAGGTCATTTTAAGAAGTTAGGGAAGAACTTGACTGTATCTCCAAGATCTCCTCTCTCCTCTCCTCTCAGCCACCTCTACCTCATCTAAGAATGTCCCATCAACGATTTTGGATCGGCCATGAGAGATTTAAAAGTCTTATTTATAATAACAGAGTTTTAAGAGTCTCAATTAGACTCAAACTTTAGGAGTTGCGATTTTTTGCTATTTTCTTCTCCATTTAGAGCCTCCCAACCCTAATTAGATTGGGATTCTACTAGAAAACAAGTTTAGACACAATTTTGGCCAATTAAGCAATTAGTTTAAGCTTATTCAGATCAATTAAATAATGGATAATTGGGTATTCCAAATTTGATTATTACTTTCTCTCTTTAAACCCTATTCGATTCTTTCTTTGATCATTTACACTTCATTAGTTTCTATATATATCTTTATTTATTTGCTCCCTTTTATTATTTAGAAATTATATATTTTTATTATTTAAATATCCAGATTATTACACCATTCATAAGGGCATCGAGTTAATTGCATTGTCATGGTTATGGTCCTTATGAAAATTTAGAAAGTGCATGGGTTTTTTTTTTATGTTATTCACAAGTGAAACTACATGTGTTTTCTCTTTGGAAATTCTTGTCTACATGTTTTCCTCTGTTGAAAATTAGATGTAGTTGAAATCGTTTGAGTTTTTATGATTTTAGTTTCAAAAAAAGGAACCAGTCCGGTAATGCTATGGACCGGTAGCTTACTACACCTGCGGTTGACCGGTCCGGTACAGTTTATTGTTCTTGGTTTTAACATGGTATTTCTGCAAAAATCTACTAATAAAAAATGTTAGAGACTAAAAGGCAATTCATGAAGGAAAATTCTTACTTATTAGTCTTCCTTCCGCAACTCATTACATTTATTATTATTATTATTATTATTATTATATCCTTGAAAACGTATTATATTTTTGCTCTTTTTCTAAATTTTTGACCTCATCAAAAATATTTTGTAGTTGATAAAAATGTTCCAATCAAGGTTTGTTGTATCACACCGTACCGGTGCGATATGACCGTGTCAGACCATGCCTAGAGGTTTGTGGCATCAGGCATGATCGGCACATCACATTGGCAGGAGGGGGCGGGGCAATAGAGGGGGAAGAAGGGGGGAGTCGGGGAGGACTGAGGGGGAGGGGGGTGTGGGAGGGGGGGGACCAGAGGGGGGGGGGGGCCAACGGATGAGGGAGGGGGTGCGCGATGGGGGGGGGGGAGGGGTATGGGGGCTGGCGAATGGGGGCGAGGGTGCGTGCATGGAGGGGGGGGGGGGACCAGAGGGTGAGGGTGGTCGGCAAGGGGGGGGGGGAACTAGAGGGAGAGGGGGCTGGCAAACAGGGACGGGTGCAACGGAGGGGGGGGGGAACCAGAGTGGGAGGGGGGCTGACGAACGGGGGAGGGGTGCACGAAGGGGGGGGGGGGGGAACCAATGAACGAGGGAGGGGGTGACGCGGGGGTGGGGAGGGGACGTGTCAGTATGGTACACCGTACCGTGCCATAGAAAGCTCGACAGTGCCGATCTGAACGGCACGACCAACCATGGTTCCAATCATATCTCTCAAGTCAATTGGTGGTAAGAATCTAAAAAATATTTTATTAAAAAATATTAAATGAATTTGACAATAATATTCTTAAAAGGCTGTTATATTAGGATGGGGAGAAAGTGGCCAACTGAGAGTAAGAGAAAGAACATAGATTAATTATCTCCGTCTCTTAAACCATAGTTGGATTCAGCTCGTGTAATTTGACAACATACGTATTTGTAATACAAATACATAATATGTTTGATGAGAGTAAGGGTGTAAACGAGCCGATACGTTCAGCAAGTAACTCAACATTCGGCTCGATAAAAACTCGACTCAACTCATTTATTGGATAAACGAGTCGATTTGAACAAAAAAAAAGCTCGGTTCATAAACGAGCTTAGTCTGAACACATGTGAGCTCGGCTCAATTATACTCATGAACAACTCGCTTAAGTATTCGTAAGAGCTCGATTAAGTACTCGTTAGAAATTCATTTAAATACTTGTTAACTATTTATTTAAATATTTGTTATTAAATAAGTGTTAACTTCTTATTTTTATAGAGTTGTTATTAAAGTATGTAATGTTATGAGGACTTAATATAAGACTAATATATTAGAGGATACATGCATAAATCATATAAATAAGTATACATAGACAATCATATTTTAATAAAATCAATAAAAAAGGGCATATGTACAAAATGGGGTTTATGAAGGTTCGAAGAGCACCGCGACTCTTCATCTTCTTCCTCTCGACCTGCCTGTGAAGGTGGGACTCGGCAGGGCTGCGCGGCCAAGGGGAGCCGCCGTCGTCCCCCCGGAGTTCTTGGTGATCACCTCAGACCCTCCAGTAGTACTGGCGGAGCTTTCGACGATGGCGCGAACAGTCCACCAATGCCGAAAGGAGCGCCTGTGCAGGGCGCGGGCGCGGCCAAGCGGCGTGGTCATTGTCCCCCGGAGTCGTCGGCGACTGTCGCGGAGACTCTGAAAATGTTGGACGGAGCTTCTGACGACGGCGATGGTGGCCTTGGAGCTTCCCTCCCCGACGGCGGACACCGCAGCCTTGGAGTTTCCCTCCCCAATGGAAGACACCGCGCCTTGGAGCTTCCCTCCACAACGGTAGCCTTGGAGCTTCCCTGGCTCCCTGGTGCTTCCCGGCAATGCCAAATGCCACCGCGGTTCCAGTGGTGGCATTCTCCGACGTCCGGCTGCCCAGCCCTTGCAAATCGCCCTCGCACAAGGCTGGACCTTGCTTCAGTGCCTTGTTTAGTCCCATATCGATTGTGCCAAAGTCTTGGCGGGACTGAATTGTCTATAAAGTGCCCCCTTCAACATGACTCTTCCTTGCGTTTGGGCCTTTTGGCCTCCTAATAAAAAAGAAAGCCCTCTTGGCTATCAGGAGGTCGTTTAGAGTGTTTGTTTGAAACATTAAAAAT
Source organism: Colocasia esculenta (assembly GCA_014218235.1). Taxonomy (NCBI): domain Eukaryota; kingdom Viridiplantae; phylum Streptophyta; class Magnoliopsida; order Alismatales; family Araceae; genus Colocasia; species Colocasia esculenta. The sequence continues at coordinate 172,421,023 of CM024760.1, forward strand.
TATTTAAATATTGTGAGTTCTTGTTTGAATTCGAATTCGAAACTCGTTACGAGCTCGATTATATAAACGAGTTGAGTTCGAATTTAAAAGTTTTGTAACGAATTGAGTTTGAGCAGCAATCAAAAAGCTCGACGAGTTCGAGCCGAATTCGAGTTCATCAAATGTAAACGAGTTCGAGCAGAGTATAACTCGGCTCGACTCGATTCATTTACACCCCTAGATAAGAGAAAGATTTCAGGAATATAATTGTTATGTATTTATCTCTCTTTTTTTGAAATATTCGAGAATAAGATTTTAGAAATCTAATAGGATCTGTTCAGCAGGTAAATCTAGATAATTATAATAGAGAAATAAATGTAATATATATATATATATATATATATAATATAAGGTAAGTTAATTAACAGTCTCTCACTGTAATAGGAGAAGTTCTTGCTGTAACATAATTTAACGTATACTGTAATAAATGATAACACTTACTGTAATGAATTACAATTTTATTAGAGACTAAAAATAAGTCAAATATCTTATAGAGATTTCTAATTAATTTAACAAAAAATAATTAAAAGTTTCTATCAATTTTTGAACTTATTTTCTAGTCCTTTACCTCATTACAACATACATTATCTTCTGTTACAACACACGTTAAGTCTTGTTACAGTAACGATTCTCCCTGCTATAGATAGAGATTTTTAATTAAATTTCTATTAATTTATCTAAATATATATTATAACTTTTTTTTGGTAATAAATTGTGACAGATTACAAAAAATTTATCTTATTGATCCATAAATTTAGAGGTGTCAATGGGCCGGGCTTGGACCGGGCTTGGTCTGGCCCAGGTCCAGCCCGGTTGCTGGATGACAGGCCAGGGCCCGGCCCAGGCCCAGAGAAAAGCCCGGTTTCTGGAAAGAGTCCCAGCCCGGGATGGATTTGTCCGGCCCAGCCCAGGCCCGTCCAGCCCGGCCTGGGGGCGTGGGGCTCGGGGCGTGGCGTGCGTGGGGCGCGGGGGCGTGGGGTGCGAGGCGGTGGGGGGCGCGTGGCGGGGGTGCGGGGAGCGAGGCGGCGGGGGCGCGGGGAGCGAGGACGGGGCGCGTGGCGGGGGCGCGGGGAGCGAGGCGGCGGGGGCGCGGGGAGCGAGGCCAGGGGTGCGAGGCGGCGAGGGCGCGGGAGTGAGGCCGGGGGCGGTGGGAGTGAGGCAGCGGGGGCGCGGGGTGCAACGCGGCGGGGGCGTGGGGTGCGAGGCGGAGGGGGTGCGAGGGGCGAGCGGCGAGCGAGCGGGCGAGCGGGCCGCCGGGCCGGGCCATGCAAAGCCCGGAATCGGCCCAGATTTATTCCGGGCCGGGCCGGGCCGGGCTAAAATTAAAAAAAATAATAAAAAACAAAGCCCAAGCCCGGGTGTATACCGGGCCGGGCCTCCGGGCCGGCCCGGTCCAGTTGACATCCCTACATAAATTCTTACGATAAACAAAGGGTTTTTAAATAAATAATCTATTTAATTATTTAATAATCAAAAAAATATTTCCCAAAATAGTCCCCAAGTTGCCACGTAGGCACTTGGTGACTGGGAGGAAATCGGTGTGCCTCCAAAGCCGGCGTTGCCAACGCCGACACTGAAGTCGGCATTGGCAATGCCGACATTGGAGTCGGCATTGTCAATGTCGACTTCAGTGTCGGCATTGAGAATGCCGACTTCAGGCATTCTCAATCCGACCCGCCTTTAAAACCCCCCCCCCCCCACCCTGAAACCCTCACACTGCTCGCAAACCCACCCGAAGCCCCCCTGCTCGCCGCCGGCCTCATCACCTGCCACCCCCCAGCCCGCGCCGCCTTCCCTCTCCTTCACCCCCCCCCCCAGCTGCGCCGCCCTCCCCCCTCCTCCTCTCCTCCTCCCCACGTCTCCCCTCTCCTCTCCCTCCTCCTCCTCCTCCTCCCCACGGTCTCCTCCTCCCTCCTCCTCTCACATCCACCCTCCCCCCCCAGCCCGCGCCGCCCTCACTCTCCATCACCCCCCTCCTCCTCCTCCTCCTTCACTCCCCCTCCCTCACATCCGCCCTCACTCTCCATCACCGCCGAAGAAGAACACCACAGGTATTTTTTTAATAATTTAATATTTATATTATAATATGTGATGTTAATTATAAATATTAGATATATATGAAATAATGTTTAAATTATTAATGTTGACACAAATGTGATTTGTTTAATAATTTATATTTGAAAAATGTGATTTGTTTAAATAATTTGTTTGACAAATGTGATTTATTTAATGATTGTTGTTTGACAAATAAATGTGTTTAAATTATTATTATTTGACAAATGTGATTTGTTTGGATATTATGATTTGATTTATGTAATTTCTTTATCTTATAAATGGCAGATATGACTAGTTCCAACATTTCCTTAATGTGTTATATGATGATGTCTTACATATTGAGGATCATAAACCTCAATATGAATGAGGTATTGTACGCATTTTGCGTGTAAAGAAGACACACGTTTTACTGAGCTGATGAGAAAGTTATATATCTTGACGAAATATGACGAAAGACATGTTAAGATTGGTATAACATGCAAGTGGCCTACTTCTATGGGTGAATATATTGCAGTGAGAGTTGAAGATGATGAAACTGTTGAAAGTATGCTCGATTTGTATCCTTCTCATGTATCTAGTGTACAATTATATTTGGAGAAGGAAGATATAGATAATATATCTATTCAAGGCAACGATGAAGTGCAAACACATGGTCATATTGATGACAACTTGCATACTCAACACTATGAGTATCAACAACCAACTGGACACTTCACACGTATGCTGAATGATGATGTTGATTCTACTGGATTTTATTCTGCTAATGAGAGAGATGTCCGGTATGAATCATATGACTACACATTACCTACAGATTATAACCCATGGTGAGTTGTCTCCCATAATTGTACGAAATATATATTAGTGTGAGAAAATTTTGTTAACTTTTATAATTTTTATTTGGAGGTCTATTGCTATGGAGGGGATCCTCACAGTATCCTTTCATGCCAATCACTGATCCTTCACATACTTTTCCTAGTGCGAGCTCATCAGGTAAGTGATTTCATCATCTTCAAAAATTATTTTGATGTATTCATATAACATACCATAAATCTTATGTCATATTTGATTAATATGTAGGCACCATGTAACAGAAGAACATGTGATTGGGGAGGATGAAGGAGATGAAATAGATTCACAAGTTGATATAGATGACAATGAGAATATGGAAGAAGGAGATGATGAACCATTATTTGATATTGCCAGGATTAATAATACAGAAATTGAATATGAGCAAGACCCTCCAGATGTATTCACTTCTGATCACTGGATAGATGAAGCCACAATGAATAATTCTCATGAAGGCATTGATGTACCTTGTACTTTTGAGGTGAAGAGCCTCAAGTTGGACAAATTTTTACAAACAAGAAGAATTGATATATGCATTGCAAACATATTCAGTTAACATAGTGTCCAATATAAGGTGACACGAAGTCACACGAAGATGTTTACAGCTCAATGCATTCATGATACATGTGCATGGAGGTTCATGCATCAGTTGTCAAGGGATTTGAATATTTCAAAGTAACAAAATATGCTGGACCTCATACATGTGTGAACCAATATTGCAAAGTTCCAATCGTCAATGCACATCCGTTTTGTTCAAAGGTTGATTTTGTCAGCTGTGAAAACAAAGTTAACAATTACTCCAGAACAGATTGTGAGAAGAATACTAGATGAATATCATGTTGAAATTTCTTACAAGAAAGCATGGATTGCAAAATGTTTGGCTATGAAACAAATATTCGGCAGTTGGGAAACATCATATGCTACTCTACCTAGGTATCTAGAGGCCCTTCAAATGACAAATCCGGGGACAGTTGTGCAGTTCACCTATGCAGAACAATCTGTCTTTCGATTTCAGAGTTTTTTTATCTTTTGCACCTTCGATACAGGGGTTTCCACATTGTAGGCCATTGATAAGTGTTGATGGAACACACCTGTATGGAAAATATCCTGGTTTTGATGATTGCTACTGGTGTAGATGCAGATGATGGTTTATTCCCCCTTGCATTCGCTATTGTGGAATCGAAAAATGGCGATTCTTGGGCATGGTTTTTTGCGTGCATCAGAGAAAAAGTTACAAATAGAGTTGGTCTTGCAATCATTTCTGATCGACATAGAGGTTTGGAGCATGCTGTACCTGAGATATTTCCTCCTCCTATTGGTTTCCATCGTTGCTGAGATATTACCTGAGCATGCCAACCAGGACATTATAGAAGTACATGTCCAGGGGCACACCCCCTCATCACAATTAGTAAGTATTTTTATGTTCCTTGCATATATATTCTCCTTACATCTTATGCTCATCTCATGTATATCATGTCTTGTTTACACATGTTGGTTATATACTTATCATTCTTTTTATATGCATGCTTTGCAAAGATGGAGCAGTTACCAGGTCCTGTAGATACTTCTGTATATATGGACATAGTTCTCATAGATCACAGTTGGTTCACACTGGCCAGGTATTGTTATTGTTTTGATATTGTTGTTGTTACTTGTGCATAAATTTAATGTTAATATATTCAGTTTTTTTACCAGGAAACAGATGTTCTAAAATGTTGGGAGCACCACAGGACATTAGGTGCATGGACAGTTGACCCCCGCATCGTAGAATATGTACATAGATCTGGTTTATTTCATTTGACTCAGGTTCAGTGGATTAGGTTAGATTGGGCATTGATCACTGCCCTGTTGAGAGATGGAGGAGTGAGACACAGACATTCCACCTTAGGCATGGAGAGATGAGTCACATTACAGATGTTGCTATTTTGATGGGATTACCAATTGATGGTGATGCTGTTGTAGGAGACACTACTTTAGATTGGACAGATGCTTGCATGGCCCTTTTAGGTGATATTCCGGATACGATGAACGAGGTTCAGTAAAATTATCTTGGTTGCGAGAGACATTTGCAGTTATTGCAGAGGATGCATCGGCAGAGGTTGTTAGACGACATGCACGGGCATACTTGTTACATCTTTTGGGATGCACTATTTCAATGATAAGTCAGGAAATTCAGTGCCACTTATGTATCTACCCCTTCTAGGAGACTTAGATCGGGTTAGTAGATACTCGTGGGGTGGTGCGACACTTGCTTATCTATATCGGCAGTTATCTATTGCATGCAAGTCGGGTGCCAAGGCCATTTGTGGTTCATTGACTCTTCTTCAGGTAATTTGTCATTTACTGCATATTTATTTTGTCTCTAGCATGTGGTTGCATATTCTAAGTATTGATTTTTTTTGCAGTTGTGGTCTTGGGAGCGACTTCATGTGGGACGTCCTGACATTCCGATGCATCCTTTGACACAAGACATGCCTTTGGGACACAGGTACATTTAAAATTTTGTGTGACTATTTATGTATATGAATGTTACTAAGTCACAAATAAATTGTAGGTGGAATGTTCGAAGAGCAGAGATAAATAATCCTTATCATGTTTTGAGATTGTACAGATCAGAGTTTGATCATCAGGAGGACTACCAGGTAAACATAATGAAACCTATTATATTGTACATAGAGGATACGATACTTACACTTACTAATTGTATTTTCAATACAGATTAGGTGGGAGCCATACACTGCAGATATATTGGAGATGTTACCAGCTGTTTCTAGGCAGGCATCTCATCTTTGGTTGTCTCGAGTTCCTCTCCTTTGTTTTTCTATTGTTGAGATGCATGTTCCAGATAGAGTACTTAGACAGTTTGGTAGAGTACAACATATTCCTGGTCATGTTGATGCATTAGATCGTGTCACCCGAAAGGGACGTGGGCATATTGATTGGGCTAGATATTTTGCACATTTTGTACAGATGTGGCATCATCGGGCAGATTACATTATACCACCGGATGAGGAGATTGTTGGTATTGGTAGAGGGGAGTATATGGCTTGGTATTGGGATATCACTAGGCGGTACATTGCTCGGCCAGGTTTCAGTTATGATATGCGTTATGAGCCGCGAGATCACATAGAGAGAGTCTGGTAGACGGTATGAAGCATTTACATATGATGGCTAGTGTTGGCCTTCAGGATGATATATCGGATAGTGCACAGTCTACATTTATATCCATGCAGATGTATATTGATAGTGTGTTATCTCAGGTTCAGCGGACAGATTCATCTACATCACATGCAGGACCTTCAGAGCCATATGCAGGCACACCACAGGAGCCAGATGATGCAGGACCATCTCACTATTCTCCAGATGTTATGACAGTTTCACAGTATGGTCTATATGATGTAGGAGCTTCACAGATACTGACAGATGAGGGCATGACAGATACACAGCCACCAGAGTCTACGGTATGTACATATCGTCGTCAGCGACGTCACAGAGGTTCGAGTAGCACACTAGCACAATAGAGTCAGTCTGACCTACTTGGAGAGACATTAGGCAGTATATCAGAAGACATGGATTCTGAGACAGAGCGGGCAGAGTCATGTGATGCTATCTTAGTGCATGAGACACAGCCATAGTCGGAGACAGAGGTTGATGCACAGGAGCAGTGTCACAGCCGTGGTCGTGGTCGTGGTCGAGGTCGAGCATCTAGAAAGGGAAAGAAGAGATGGTTTCCACAGTTTTTTTGAGATGATTTATGTACTTGATGTTTTTTAGTTGTGTTCTCGTGTACATATGTAACTTAGACATGATGTATTTGTGATTTTGACATGATATATATGTGACTTAGACATGATGTATGTGTGACTTAGACATTTACAAATATTTTGACATGTTATTTGTGATTATCCTTGACATATATTGAAATGCTATCATACAGGAACATGTACAAATAATGAAAATATAAGTGGAACATGAGAGGTGCTGTCCATTTTTTTAAAAATAAATAGATGTATGTTTACAACCATATAGTTTGTTATGAATAATCTATTTTACTATCATTTAAAAAGATTCAAATTCTAATCTACAATTTAAAAATTGAGTTAAAATTTTTTTGTATATGTTCTTCAAAAACATTTCATTATCTACATTTCTTATTTTTTGTTCCGAGACACAGGCAAAACAATCACACATCTCGTTCACCTCACCGAGACACAGGCAATATGCCTGTGTCTCGGTGAACACAGGCCACAGGGCGCGGCCTGATGGAAATTTTTTTTATTTTTTAAAGCTTGGAGTCGGCATTGGCAATGCCGACTCCAAAGCCGGCATTGCCAATGCCGACACTGAAGTCGGCATTGGCAACGCCGGCTTTAGAGCTGGCATTGCCAATGCCGGCTCCAAACACGGCATTCCCGTCCCAGCCGGTCACCAAGTTGCCTACGTGGCAACTTGGTGACTATTTGGGAAATATTTTTTTGATTATTTAAATAATTAAATAATTAATATAATTATTTATTTAAAAAACCCATAAACAAATTTCTTTATGTATATATATATATATATTATAAATCTGTGTGCCTGTGTGCGAGCGCGCGTCTTTTTTCTAAGGTGCCCGCTCTCGCTCTCGCCCGCTCGCCTGCTCGCTGCGCAGCTGTGGATGGCTACTGCCCCAGGTACCCCGTCGCCTCCCCCCCCTCTGTGCTCTCTACTCGCTGCTTTTTGTGCTCTCTCTCTCTCTCTCTCTCTCTCTCTCTCTCATGGTCTCCGCCCTCCCTTGTGCAGCTTCTAGATGTCTTCAATTCCGGCACGGAGGTGTCAACTGCTGAACGCATATGGAGGATGTGGCACCGCCGCCGACCAAGGGCTAAGGGTGATGCGAAAGCGCAGGTTGTCGGCTGAGTGTTAGTATCTCAGACCTCCTTGTTTTCTTTTTCTTTTTGTATTCTTGGGCGAGTTCCATTTTGTGACCGCTAGAACTAGGGATTCGTTTTCGAGAGCCTTGCTGGGAGAAGAGTTGCTTTCTGCATCTCGTTGCTGCGACGTGCTCGTTTGCTGTTGGTGCGGCGGGGTCCATCCGTTATCGTTCGGTTAAATCTATGTTCGCTGTTATTTTGCTGTGTTTACGTTTCTTCTTTTGGTAGGATCCGCGCATTGACTTCCGCCATGATGTTGACGAAATTTGTAGGATGGTTATGGTTGGGTTGTGTGGTGTTTTCCTTCCATTTTCTCTTGGTAATTTTGGGTTGCCGTGATGTCGATATGATGATTTTTCACCGGGATATTTGATGACTGATGAATGGGAATCTCTTAATGGTTCTGTTACAAGACCAAGTCCAAACTGAACCAAAAGGTTGAACGAGTACCTGGTGCGCAAAGAGTAGTAATTGGAAGAATTGGGGCATTAAAATTTTCTTATTTGAAACCGCCATGATTATTGCCTTCAATTGTGGACTTCAATGGTATGGACTACACCTGAAAGAAAATGACTATGGTTTGCATCACTACTCTCCTAGATGGGGCAAACATTGATGCACTGTGGCATCTCCTCGTTGTCAATCTTTATTAAGATTGCAATTCCAGACAATAGGCCGATAAAAAGGTCATAATTGATAAATAAGTATTGTATAGGATTGGCAAGAACGGAACTCTGACATCTTACGAACTTTGTCTCCAAGCAGCGAAGTTTGAATAATTGGATTATGTTATATTATTTGGTTGAACAGGTAACTAAAATAACATTGTGTATTAATTTGAGAATATCATCCATTAGGAAGCCTTTTGTGCCTTTTTAGGTGCCCATGGCCCCATACAACATGATCTCGTCCCTGTAATTCATTTCTGAGGAGTGTTGATACCTTAGCAAGCAGAAGCTGAATAGAAACACATGTAACCTGAGCCCAGCTATGTAGTAGGCTCAAACCTTGTTCTGCAATTTGGTTCTCACGTTTCAACCTTAGTCGCCTCCCCTTGCAACTTAAGAACCATCTTCAAGTTGATCTTCACTTGTAGCGACTCGGGTTCTGCGACCTATTAAGGACTAGTTAAGTAAACGCGCTACTGCGCGTGGTTTTTTTTTTTTCCAAGAATGAGATCCGTGAAATATGGTTCTAAGTAAAATGATCATTCATAGTAATACCATCGTTTAAATCATAATATTTTGACCATTAAGTATAGATGGGAAAGTAAAAGATTTGTCTAAAATTTCAAAGAAAGATGTTCTTTTGATAATGAATCCAAACATAATAAACAATGAATGCTATGAGAATTTCAAAGTGAGCTATAATTATCTTGTTTGTATTCCTAATCTCTCGCAGAATAATCCTTTTCTTTTGATTGTTTTCTTTTCTTCTTTATCTTCTTCTTGATTGTCATCGTATAAGTCTTCACATTGTCGAACTTTTATTTCTGATTTTTTTCATGGTGAAACATGTATAATTGTAACTTTTGAATTCATCAATCTTATTTGTCACTTGAATTGTCAAGAGATAATGGTTGTTGATACAACTTTCTATCGTTGCTATATAGTCTGGAATATTTGTGTCCTACAAAAATTTAAAGAGATGTTAGATGATAATTTTGAAGAGTAAAAAATGTCATAAATTACCTTTTTTTTTCAATTGTTGCACTAAAACTCTAAACATTTTTCTGCTTCCTCATTGAAATATGTAACCCAAATGTTTGATGTACCATCATCAATGTTCATCCCTAAATTATATCTAAGAAAAGGTCTCATTTAGCATGTTCACATATAATATATTTTAATGTAAATTATATATTTATTTATCTATTTATTGGTGTTCACATTTATAAGAGTAGTAGCTTTCGATACTTGGGATAGATTTATGACGATGTGGCACACAGGATTAAGGCAGGCTGGCTAAAATGGAGAAGTGCATCAGGAGTCCTCTGCGATCGTCGTATACTAGTGAAACTTAAATGAAAGTTTTATAGAACTGCAGTGAGGCCTGCTTTATTATATGGCACCGAGTGTTGGGTAGTGCGAAAGGAATACGTTAACAAAATATGTGTAGCAGAGATGAGGATGCTGAGATGGATGTGTGGTAAGACTAAGAAAGATAAGATTAGGAATGAGCGCTTTCGTGAGGATTTGAGGATAGCCCCAATTGATAGAAAAATGAGAGAAAATAGACTTAGGTGGTTTGGACACGTGTACCGTCACCTTAACTCGGCGCCGGTTAAAAGATGTGACCAAATTTTAGTGGATGCTAGTAAAAGAGCTAGGGGAAGGCCTAAAATGAGATGGTGCGATGATATTAGGAAGGACTTGGACTTCTTGAGTTTAAACACGACTATAACACTTGATAGAAATCTTTGGCGGAAAAGGATTCATGTAGCCGACCCCAATAATGGGATAAGGCTCTGATGATGATTGGTGTTCACATTCTTTGATAAAGACAAATGACATTAAGAAATTTTAATAATGGCCATGATTATACATTTTTGGAATTACTTTCATCGTGTTGTAGTTCTTCGGTCTTGTAAGATATCTTCATGCCAAGCCATCACCACTTCATTGGTTGTTGTTGGTATTCTTTGCTTCAGATTTCTTTGTTTTTGAGCTACGGATAGATATGTCTAAGTATATATTTCCCAATCCATCCCTACGCATATAACGGAATGACATTACCGTGAGAATATTTCCATCTTTAATGCAATTTATTTTTGCAAGTTTTGACCTTCTAACCCACTAAACATGTACATATTACCACTCTAACTATGTCAAAAACAAAGAAAAATATCTTCTCTCTCTTTCATCTTGCAAAACAATAACCAATCCTTTGTTCAATTCTAATTTTTGCTGCTTCTCTTCACTTAGCATCTTTTTAATTTTATTCATTTATTTGTTGACCAGAAGCAAATCTTCTTCCAACCTTCCTACATTGAGAGATAAGATCTTTCATTCAAAAAGGAATGTAGATTGGTATGGACAACATTTTATGTTCTTTGTATAAACAGAGTAAGTGTGTACCTTTATCACTAAGAGAGAAAAATGTAAAAACACTAAAAATGAGTTGTAAAGAAGTTTATTTTTTTAAGTAATCATTTTAGAACAAACACAATGATTATAGTTTAAAGTAATTTTTAAAAGTAAAATCAGATAACTATCATTTTGAAAAAAGAAAAACAAAAACACAATATACTATAGGCTTATGTAAACTTTTGCACTTTTCATATTGTTTTAAAAGTGTATCCCATAAAGTTCAAGAAAACACTTAAAAACATATAATAACTCACAATTATAATAACCACCAGTATCAACAGAGAGTTAAAAACTCTATAAAATAAGATTGAGAATAAACATAAATGTAAAAAAAAAGAAATGACAATTGCAAGACTAAAAAAGCAAATGATAAACATCAGTTTCTTCTTATAGTGAAATTACATATTTTAGCTATTATGTTTCCGAGTACATAAAAATAACTCCATATAAGTCTATGGAATAACAAATGAGAGCAAACATAAATGCAAAAGGAAGACATGCTAATTACATGTGTAGTTCATAGGAATAATCCATGTTTCACTTATCTCTTTGTTTATTAATATTAATATTGTGGTATGTGCAAATAATCCATGTTTCACTAATCCCTTTTGGGCATGACTTGGTATACTAAGTAAGTTGTTCCTGAGTAGGAGAAAACAAACTTGTCTAATAATTTCACAGTGAAGACATGCTAGAAATTCATCCATCACTAAGAGAGAAAAATATAGAGACACTAACCATGAGTTGTAAAGAAGTTTATCATTTTTAAAATATAATCATTTTAGAAAAAAACAGAATGATTATACTTTAATTTTTTTAAAGTAAAATTAGATAACTATCATTCTGAAAAAATAAATACAATGTGTTTTAAAGGTCATAAACATAATATTCTGTAAAGATTGGTGTAACTCACCAGATACAATAAGTCCAACCCTAATAATTATCTACATCTATTTTAAGGAAAAATGTCACCATGAATTAATTCAAAATTGTAAAGCAACTGCACATGCAAAATTCTAAATCAACTGAAATCCCATCTATATATCTTGTTGATGTAAAATAACTTCAAAAGTTTTTGAACTCTTTTATTTAAAAAGGATAATCTTTAAAGAGGATGTTGACAATATGTAGCAATGCATTTGTTGCTAGTTGCATCCGAGCAACAATGAATTAAGTGTACGGAGATGACAGTGGCTGTATAGAGGATCCTAATCCTCCATTTTTAAATGACAAGATCGCTTTCTTACAATTCAAGTTAGCCTTACATTAAATATTTCTCATATAACAAAGATTGGAGAAATCTGTGCATGTTCAAGAAGGTAAAAATACTTCCCTACCTCTCTTCTCTTCTCACTACTGCTGGTCAAAATCATTGAAAGAATAAGACGGCGAATTGTATCTTGGAAGTTCTCACCTTATTTCGAAAGCAGGAAGGGGCAAAATTAACACAGTTTATTCATATTCTACCTTTAGTATATGGCCTTTCGCTTACTCAAGAAATTCATTGGAGAAGTTGAATAGTTGTTGAGAAATTTTTATTCACAAGCATCTGGGTATTATAAAGTATAAACCCTTTCACCTAACATGTTGGTCACAAATGGGTAGGCCCAAGATTGAAGGAGGTTTGGGGTTTCAGCAGATTTTTGGACTGGAATAATGCTTGCTTATTTCTGCAATCATGGGTTATCATTTTACCTAGATCAAGCTTACGGAATGAGTGGGTCAATGCCAAGTATTTGTGTAGATCTATTTGGTCTGTAAACAATAAAGCCTACCATTCTTGCGCCTGGAAGGGGTATTAGAGCAACTTGCATGAGTGGATGAAAAATACTCTTATAGACTTGGATGTTTAGTGACAAATGCACGAATTGTGAAGCATCTTGAGGCAACGTTTGTGCTGAAATTTTGTCACAGTGATCGGAGAAATGGTTTATAAAGTTAAGGATGAAGAAATGGATAAGAGGAGGGTGTGGGCACAGATTTTCAAAACTGCTCTTTTATCCGGCCTCCATCTCGTCTCACTCTTCACTTTCCAGCCTCTACATCACTTACTATTTGCCTCCCAAATTCCTCTAACACGCGATGATATATTTCGAAGAACATCATGTTGGCTACCACTGTAACATATATGACGAAGAAGAAATGTTGCAACAGTTTTTTACTGTCCAATCCAATGTGTCAAACTCCTTTCTTATAGTTTAGTTTATAAATCAAGCAATGGAAATAAATAAATAAATTTAGTTCAAGCCTCTGGCTTTATGACAAGGTCTCATCTTATTTGTGATAGGTCTTGGTCTGCATATTTAACTTGTAAAATCAGATGCGCAGCAAATACTGCTTAAAAGAAAAGAGAGGATGGTGATCGTGGTATGGGGGTGGATGATATAACTGTGCTTACAGGGCCACAGTTTCTTTTTCTGTGCATGGCAAGGGGGGAGCCAGACTGTAGGTAAACAAGGGAAGCAATGACCCAATTTACTCTGGAAGGCTGAACACAACTATCTAGCTTTACCTTAGATTGAGAATTAGAATTATGGTCTGTGTATAAAAGGGCAGAAAAATGATTAGAATCACAAGGGATTGGTCATTACTGCATCTCTTCTTTCTCTGATCAACTATTTTTCTTACTTCTGTTAAAATAATAAACAATAAACAAAGAATAGAATAGCAGTTAGAATGAATTACTTTAGAACCAATGAGTGAACAATTAGTGCTCTGCAATTCTAGGTTTCTAGACTGTAGGACAAATGGAGACATTATATGTGTGCATGCAGGAAGTCGTAAAAATTATAAATTTAATTAAGATGCATTAAATTTTAGTGCAAATATCACCATAAAAATTTCCTGCACTCAATTTGTAATCTCACCCAAGGTTTGCCGAATCGGGGCGAATCGGCTCGATTCCCCCGAATCGGTGCGAATCAGGGGAAACCCGATCCCTGATTTGCCTGATTCGCCCCGATTCCCTTTATATATATATATATATAATATTATATTGTATCATATTTGTAATATATGTTATACATTATAAATATGATATATATTACATATATGTATTTAATCATATAAATGTGTCTGAAATATGATATATGTAATATATATAATATATATGCAATATATATATGTATCATATGATATATTATATATATAATATACTCTTGCGAATCGGTCCGATTCGGACCGATTCTGGGGAATCGGGGCGAATCAGGAGCAACCCGATTCGCCTTCTGATTCCGATTCGGCAAACCATGATCTCACCAAGTATAATGGCACAAATAACACACAAATGCATGGCCGTTTTTCCCCCATCAGAAATGTGAATAACCCAGTTCGGAATGCAGAGATGGTGCATATATGGAACAAATTAAGTTTGGTGTTGGGTTCACGAGGATTGGGGTTGGGTTCACAACACGTTAAATTAAAATATATTTGAGGTCGCAGATATTACCAGGTTTGGTGACTTCCGGGCGACTTGACCGGTGTTCCAGACAACGAACAACAGAGAACTTGGGATTGCAACGGCAGAACGACGGACACCAGTTGGTAGATAAGTCATCCGCGTAGTAGAATCTGCAGGGTTGTGGCAGTTCACTGCAGCCTGTCCCTGAAGTGGTGGCAGCACCTTGAGGCGCCGGCAAGCAACGAACGAAGTGGCACGACCTGCGTGGCCTATTGGCGGTCTGTTTGCAGGTTCTTACGAACAACGACAGTTCGTAGTAATAGCGATCACCTACAGAGAGAATAGGCAGGAAAATAACAAAACAAAATGGAAGAGGAGAGGGGATAGCGTTTCATGGTAATTGATCAGACACTACGTTATGGATTCAAATCTATGTAAAACTCCCTGAAATGCTTCCTTTCATGTGCACTGTTAATTTCTCTTTCCTATTCTGTACGTAACTCCCTGAATTAATACTTGTACAAGAGTGTTTCATGTGCTGTCTTAATTTGAGGAAAAACTAAAAGCCAACTTGGTTTAGAGAAGGGATGAATCGAACGAAAAATTTGAAGTGTCTCTTCTAGTATATAATTATAGATATGTAACCCTTTCTGCCACTCACAACCCCGAAGACTCGGAAGGGTGATTTATTTGGTCTAGTAAGATGAACAAGAAATTGAAATAACGATGATGGAAATTGAAATATAATATTTACATGATACAAATGTCCAAAATTGTAATACTAGTACGAGAAAATAAAATACATCTTCTTGTGGGACATATCCGAGAAAGTACACCAAAGAATGTTAGTGTGTGGATGCCGCCCTTTGCAATCTGTTAGCCAGTTCGAGGTGGGTGTTGTAGTCATGAACCCTCACCTGCTAAAGTTAGGAATGAGCTTTACGATGTCATAAGCCCAGTAGGGACCTCTGATCTCGCCATTTAGCCAAAACAACACACAAATAACAAAAATGTAAACCTAACAAATGTAACAATGAATTAAGCTATCATAGGTAAAGACTATGCTAAAAATAATAAGTAAAGTGGGGAACCAATCGAAAGTAGTGGGAACAAAGTGCGCACACTCACAGAGAATAAACTACGCGATACTATACTTGGACCACAACTAGTCAACCCGCAGTAGCCAACCTCCGTCCAACCATAGACATATTAGTTGATAGGGAAAACTCAACCACTAGTCTTGTAGTCAAATGCACCTCTTGGCATTTTACCTTCTGAGTTCTGACTACCGCCTCACGCCTAGCCACCTCCACACTCACAAAGTAAGGCATGTAAAGACTCAAAACACACAATAATAATGCTGCAGCTGGGCCGAGCCACAGTCTCATGCCTAACTACCCCTATCAGGCTTTGTAACCTCGTAAAATGAGGCATGTGATAAAAGTGGCACTAATAAGGGACCGTGGCTCCACACTCCCCCACAGTGTCCTCTCCCCTAACCACCTGTGCACGCAAGTGATCTGCATAAGGCGTGTCTTTGGCCATTTTTTCGTAGCCTTGATGTAGGCTTAAACAACAGGGGTTTAGGAAAACGGGTGCAAACTGGTTATGCCCTAGGCATAAGGATCTAAACCCCTAACCTCTTCCCCAGCCACAACGCGCATGAAGCATCAGGGTACCTGACTTGGGCATTATGGAGGAACATAGCACTAAAAGTCACATAGCTCCAAAGTGCATGGAAAACCACTAGAAACCACACTCTAGAGTCTAGACTGATTGAGAATGTGTGAGGGTGAGCTGACGCGTTTGTACAAGAATGCTTCAGGCTAGGTTAACATCTTCAGAACATGTTAGGGCCCTATAGTGCATCTACAGTCACATTGTACCATGGGAAAACTCGAGAATCTGGTCTTAGGAAAGTCATCCTACCTCAAAATTGAAGAGTCCAACCCGTTAGGGCCTTCTTGTGGATTGACTACCTTCTCCTTGCCATCACTATCTCATCCATCGCCATCCCCAACTCAGAGTCGAGCACTACAATATTATCGCCCTTTTCCCACTTGCTGTTGGCTGCTGAAGGGAGAGAAAGAGAAGAGGTGGTGCTCATGTGAGAGGAAATGGGGAACAAGAGGGGCCGTTAGGATTGTAACGTTGTGGCCGTTAGGATCCGAGTTTAGTGGTTCTGGTGTGGTGCCGTGGGCCAGTATGTGGCCATTGGGCCTAGGTTATGGCTTCCGTGTGTTGTGTAGGTGTTGTGGGCCGGAGATCCGGACCCATATAACCCACAGGTTTTCTGGTGAAGAAGGCGACGAAGTAGGTCGTCACGTTTTGAACACGACGGCTTCTCACGTCGTGTTCTTCGAACCGCCTTTCTGTTGCGCCGCACGATTGTCGACTGTCAGGTTCGTCGCGTTTAAGTTGTTTTAAATGCGACGACTGCCTACGTTGCGATTTATACTTGAGTTTTAATGCGATGGTTTCGGGCCAGACAGAGACGAGGAAGCTCTGTTCGGCCGAGGGGAGTTGCTGTGCGGTGATTTCCGGGATTTTTGGCTGTTGGAGGGTTGCTTGGTACGGTTTCCACGCGTGGAGGGCGTCCGGAATGTGGACACGCCAGCAGCGTGGTGTTCTTTGCGTTCTTCGAGTTGGTAGGGAAACTTCCCCTTCGTTTTAAATTGATTGAATGGTTTAAAGTTTAGCAAATCATATTATTGTGGTATATTGTGGTTTACCTTCCGTTTTAGAGGTTTAAAGTTTAGTTTAAATGGTGTTTAAGTGGATTATTGAAGGAAGAAGAAGGGTTCGACCGTCTGCCTGAGAAGGCGACGGGTCTGGCCGCCACGTTATGAATGCGACCGTTTACCTCATCGCGTTTTGTTGTGAATGCATCGCGTTGGTCCGTCACGTTTATGACTTCGGATTATTATGTTTAGAATTTGCCTACAACTTTAGCACAGCTTTCCACCCACAGACGGATGGACAGACTGAAAGAACAAATCAAATAGTGGAAGACATGCTACGAGCTTGTGCTATAGACTTTGAGGGGTATTGGAATGAACAATTGTCACTAATAGAATTTGCCTACAACAACAGCTATCAGACCAGCATTAAGATGACACCATTTGAAGCACTGTATGGTAGAAGCTGCAGATCGCCAGTCTGTTGGAATGAAGTAGGTGAGCAACAATGGCTGGGACCAGACATGGTGCAGAATACCAGTAGAGATATCTAGATTATCAGAGACAGAATTAAGATAGCTCAGTCCAGGCAAAAGAGCTATGCTGATAAAAGAAGAAGGAACTTAGAATTTCAAGCTGGGGATCATGTGATGCTCAAAGTATCCCCGACCCGAGGATTTCAGAGGTTTGGAATGAAAGGCAAGCTGAGACCAAGATTCATAGGTCCATTTGAAGTATTAGATAGAGTGGGCGAGGTAGCGTATCGACTAGCACTACCACCCCAGTTTTCAACAGTACACAGTGTGTTCCATGTGTCAATGCTGAGAAAGTACGTGTACGATCAATCGCACGTAATCAGCTATGATGACATTACTCTGAATAAGGATATGACCTATGAAAAAAGGCCAGTGAAGATCTTAGACAAGAAGATGCAACAACTTCGGAATCGATCCATACCCGTGGTCAAGATTCTGTGGAGGAATCACGAAGTTGAAGAGGCAATTTGGGAGCCCGAAGCAACCATGCGACGAAATTATCCGGATTTATTCAGTAAGACATTCTTCCTCTTACGATTATATGAATTTGGGGACCAAATTCTTTTTAAGAGGGGGAGGATGTAGCAACCTTGATTTTTCAAATCAAGAAAATAAAATTTTATTTAAATAAATGAGATAAATTGATTTAATTGAATAAATGGAGATAAATAGAAAT
Organism: Colocasia esculenta; assembly: GCA_014218235.1. NCBI lineage: Eukaryota > Viridiplantae > Streptophyta > Magnoliopsida > Alismatales > Araceae > Colocasia > Colocasia esculenta. The sequence goes on from CM024760.1 coordinate 172,439,255, forward strand.
AAATGAAATAAAAGGAATTGAATGAATAACCCATTAAGCTAAATTAGTAGTGGGTTAAACAAATGGTCCAAACCAAATAGATTGGGCCCAATATGATGAAGCCCAACTTGAGAGGAGAAGTAATTAGGTGAAATTCGTACCTAATTAATTAATAAATGGAAAATGGTCAAATTAACTATTAAAACAAGTCATATCTATCCTAAAAGGAGTCCTACACTTACCCTGAACCTTTACCCACGAAATTGGAACCCTTCCCAACTCTATTAGGTGGATAAATAAGAGAAAGTGGGAGATAAAGAAGGAAATTCGGAATTAATAGAAAAGAGGAGTTTTAGAAGGGGTAAAACTCTACTAGCAACCCAATACACCCCCCAAGTTCGTCCCTACCATACCACCCATAGTTCGTGGCTGGAGTCCTAGGAGACGAAGATGAGAAGTTCTGGACGAAGAGCAAGGAGGAGGCTTGAACAAGCTTGGATATTCTCTTCTTTTTTCGTCATCAAACTAGGGTTTTCTTACTCCACGAAAAAGGTAGGCAATCTCTCAAGCTAAAATCGTGAAATAATTACCCTAGGTAGAGTTCATGTACCTCTTCAAAAGTCCTATGGTTTCGTAGTATTCTATTCATCCATTTGGGCGAATTTAATTCGTGAAATCCTGCTGTACCATGAACCCGAAATCTCATGTTTTCTCTAATTCCTTGCATGTACTTGTTCCCATGCTGTGGGAAAATTCTCAATGATACCATAGTGCAATAGCTTTTAAACGCCCTTGGTTTCGTTCTATTTCGATCTCCCATGAGGGAGAATTAAATCTTTGAAACTCTGTCAGATACATGCACCCGACCCTTCATGATTGCTTGTGAACCCCATTTATGCTTGACTTCAGATCATGAGAAAATTATCATAAATACTACATCTTGTTAGCTTTTGAACGCCCTTGGTTTCGTAATTTTTCATCATGTATACACCTCTAATTAATTCGTTGAACCCGACTGTGCCTGTTTAGGTCACCGAAAAGTAACCTGATCAATGCATATCTAAACCTGGTCTATTTTCAAATTAATCGTGCATGCTGTTATATCTATGTGTCTACTTTCATTTGAAACTGGATTCGTGATTTTTGGGTCATTATACGATTTTATATTGAATTTATAAGAGCCCTGTGTCATCTAGTATCAACCCTGGAAAAAAAGGGAAAAACCCGGACCGCCCCTGATATCGCGGCGGCGCGATACGCCGCGATAACATGGAGGTCGCGGTCGGCCTTCAGGCCGCGTCATGAACGCGACGGGCCTAGCCGCCGCGTTCCCAACCCCGAACCAGGCCAGGCTGGCCGGTTCGCCCGTCGCGCCAGGCCGCCCCGTCGGGCCGCGACGGGAAACCCCGTCGCGATATTGGCTTAACGTGACCTAGCGCCCCGTCGCGACTCGATCGCGACAGGTCTCCTCGTCGCCTCTTGACAATTTCGGCCAGAACCTTATATTATGCATATACCCCTATTTTATTTGTCATATAACCCTTATACAAGTTAAACCATGTACTGTTAAGCTTAATAATCGACCTGAATATTTTTATTTAATAATATTTAAATAATTCTTGTTAATTTAAAAGCCGTGAGCACGACTTGTCATATCTTCAAGATTTCTTTACACTTGCACACACATAACATTGTAAATTGCTATTTGACCTTGATAAATTATGCAATAATGTATTCAGTAAATTATCGAAATAAATGACTAAATTACCCTATTTTGTTAAACACAATTGTTTCCGTTTTTACTCGCGCATTTTATCTACCGATACCGTTTTCCCTCGGTCTTCGAGCACTCGAGGCACGACGGACCTGTTTTCTACACACTTTTCCCTTGACTTGGACCACCTCTCCACCGGGAATACTCTCGACTGGACCAGGGACTCCTTGTCAAGACCTCCATAAGTCTTCTTGGCTTTGGCGCACGTCCTTAGTCAATGAGCTGGTTGTACCCCAAAACCCGTTACACTCTTAGGGATCAGTACGATCCAAGCCTTAGTGTTCCTTCTCGTCTTGAGTTCACACCGGACCACCTGACCCGTGTACACAACACGGCTAAGGGGCGGTTGTGATTTCTACCAGACTGTCGGTACCCGACCTGGTGCTGTGCAACCGTTACCATCGTATTTATTGTCGTTTTACGATTGTACCCCTCTCATCTATAGTCTCTTTACTCTCATCTGTTCACATTCTCTCTACACTCTCATCTATCTTGTCTAGTACTCTCTTATCTCTTCTTGGTACTCTATTGGCCTTTCGTGTGATTGTCTAAGATAAAAGAAATGACTAATGCCAGCGCAATAGGGTCCGATCAGGTCCTGGGAGGAGCGGCCCGAAAAGTGCTAGTGCCCATGGGAGTTAAAATGATCATAGGATGTGTTACGACATGCATCCAGCGACAGTTTACTATCTAGATTAATCTATGACAATCAAAGTGCTATCTCTACAAGTGCAAGCGTGATCGTTACTAGTGCACCGTTGTGCAATTTACATGTTATATCGTTACATGGCCATTCTATTATCGTTCTTGTTGTACTATTTTCCCTGTGCCAGTTGCAATTGTTCTCTCGTTATCTTGACATGCTCTACATGACTTTACTCTCTAGTTAACCTGCCTTTAAGACGTTAACCATTTAAAGCATGCTTGTGTTCATGAGATATTAAGTCCTATTGGGCGATATTCGCTCATCCTGCGTATATATTTAATGTGTTTCAGGTGAGTCGGATCATGACCACACTCACGAGGATGAGACCGATGAAGAGACTCAAGAGTGACCATTCTGCAACCAGTGCTGTCTAGCAGTAGTCTGTTAGTATAGTTAGGAGTTAGTGAGTCAGATAGTCATTATGTAATAGTTTGATTTCAATAAAGTACTCTGGGCCCTAGTTTTGGCTCTGATACGTTGATGTATTAGTTAGTTGTGAAGATGATGAGTTATTAGTGAATGTAATGGAGGTTGTTGGATTATAAATGAAATTGGAGTTTATTTGGTAATTATCCAATTGTGCAATGGTTTGTTATTTATTTCTCGCTCTGTACTATTTAATAAACTGTAATCTCGCTCCGATATTCCGTGTCGGGGCGTTACACTACTATACATGGTTTCTAATCCATTTTTCATGCTCTTTGTGATGTCCTAGCATGCCATCTACGGTTCTTATAGCAGTAAACACATCACACGACACACACCGTGATTCCACGAAGAAAAAGGGTAGAATCTCCCTACTTTGATGAAGAACACCTAAACGGGCGATAACCCGGCGTTTCTCCTGCTCCACACGTGATCCTCGCGGCGAGAACAAGACCAATCAAGACCTACGAGCTCGAATCGCCCAAAAACCCACGAGCAAAACCTCCCCTGGCCGAGCAGAGCTTGTGAAAGCTCTGTTCTGCCAGGGTTTCTTAAAAACGCAGCTCGATTGGGAACGCGACGTATCGTGACGTCGCGACCTGGTCGCGACGCGGATACCCGTCGCGATCCGCCTGTCGACGTCAGCACGCCCGTCCAGCGCGTGACATGCGGCGCGCATGCATACGACGAGCCAAAACAACGGCAACCTGAACGCGACGTCCCCGAGTGTCGCGATGATAACACGACGAGCCCTTCTGTCGCGTTCAGGGACAGAGAACAAACCTGCGCTTTAGGCCAACCAACTGGCCCACAACGCCCCGGAAACCTGTGTAAGCACCTGCTACACACAACATGCGCCACACACTGGCCACCACAACTAATGTAAGACGATCCAAACAGTCGATATGCTACGTTACTATCACCTAAAAGAAATTTCGTCCTTGAAATTTAAAGTGGAACCCGATAACAAAAATTTTCAATTTAAAACAAATAAGGTACTATCACCTAAAAGAATTAAAAGCTTACTCAAACAAGTATGGATACGTCTTCATCATTTCTTCTGCTAGTTCCCAGGTATCCTCACCGCCTTGCCTGTTTTCCCATCTGACTTTCACTAAATCAATATTCTTATTCCTGAGCTTTTGGGTTCTACGGCCTGTGATCTGTACTGGATATTCTGGCATAGTCATGTCTGGCTTTAATTCACTCCTATGGTAATTGATCACTTGGGACGGATCTTCAATGTACTTTCTGAGCATTGAAACATGGAACACATTATGAACATCTGCGAAGTCTGCTGGCAGATCTAACCTGTAAGCTGTCTCGCCCAATCTTTCTATTATCTGGAATGGACCCACATATCTGGGGCTCAACTTGCTTCGCTTACTGAATCTAAATATACCTTTAGTAGGAGAAACCTTCAAAAATACATAATCCCCCGCCTCAAACTGCAATGACCTACGTCTGTTATCAATATAACTCTTCTGTCGACTCTGTGCTATCTGAAGTTTTTCTTTAATAAACTTAACTGTTTCTGTACATTGCCTGATTAACTCCGGACCCAGAACTCGCCTCTCTCCTACCTCATGCCAATTCAATGGAGTCCTGCATGGTCTGCCATATAATGCCTCATAAGGTGCCATTCCGATGCTTGCTTGATAACTGTTATTATATGCAAACTCAACCATACTCAAATGACGTTCCCATATTCCTCCCCAAACAAGCAACAGGCCCTCAACATATCTTCTATTGTCTGGATGGTCCTTTCTGTCTATCCATTAGTCTGCGGATGATATGCTGAACTATATTTTAACTCAGTACCAATTACCCTCTATAAACTTCTCCAAAACCTGAGGTGAATCTGGATCTCGATCTGAAACAATAGTAACTGGAATTCCATGCAATGGTATTATTCTTTCCACATATAATTTGGTAGCCTGTCCACTGACCATGACATATTAACCGGTAACCATGGTTTGCCGAGTCGGAATCGGAAGGCGAATCGGTTGCTCCTGATTCGCTCCGATTCCCCCCGAATCGGTCCGAATCGGACCGATTCGCATGGGTATATTATATATAATATATATAATATGATATATATATTGCAGATATATTATATGTATTACATATATGATATAATATTATATATATATTTATATTATATATAAAGGGAATCGGGGCGAATCAGCGAACAGGGATCGGGTTTCCCCTGATCCGCTCCGATTCGGGGGAATCGGGCCGATTCGCCCCGCCATGACAAACCATGCCGGTAACAATCTGCAAACTTTAGTCAGTCTGTCAATAAAAACCCAAATGCCATTATGACCTGCTGAGCTGGGCAAACCCACTATAAAATCCATAGCTATATCATCCCATTTCCACTGTGGTATGGGCAAAGGTTGCAACAAATCCCCTGGTCGTTGATGTTCTGCTTTTACTTGCTGACAGACGGCACATCTTGCTATAAATTCTGCAATTTCTCTTTTCATGTTTGGCCACCAGTAAAAGCCCTTCATTCCCTGATACATTTTAGTATTGCCTGGATGAATAGTATATCTTGACCTGTGGGCCTCCTCTAACACTTTCTGTCTAATTCCTGCATCAGCTAGAACATATACTCGGCCTTTTAATCTGACTACATTATCATGGCCCAAAGTTACCTCCTTCATTCTTAAAATATCTGCCAAGTTCTCATCTGCTTTCTGAGCTTCAACTATCTGTCTGAAAAGAGAAGATTCAACTGCACTATTCGCCAACACTGCTCTCTGCTGACTATTTGGCACATATAAGGAATTATCTGCTATCTCTTCATATAATTTCCATTCTTTGATCATAAGTTGATTCATAACAGCTTTTCTGCTCAGTGCATCTGCCACAACATTTGCTTTACTCGGATGATATCCCAAACTGAAGTCATAGTCTTTCAAATATTCCATCCATCTGCGTTGCCTTAAATTCAAATCTTTCTGTGAAAATATATATTTCAAGCTCTTATGATCTGTGAATATTTCAAATCTTTCTCCATATAAATAATGCCGCCAAATTTTCAAAGCAAACACTACCGCTGCCAGCTCCAAATCATGAGTCGGGTAATTCTCTTCATGTTTCTTTAATTGCCTAGAAGCATAAGCAACCACTTTTCCATGCTGCATTAATACTGCTCCTAATCCTCTTCTGGATGCATCTGTATATATCACAAAACCACCACTTCTTGAAGGAATTTCTAATATTGGTGCTGTAGTAAGCCTCTTTTTCAATTCAGCAAAGCTACGCCTGCACTCAGAAGACCACACAAAAGAAACTCCCTTCCTGGTTAACTTGGTCATTGGGGCTGCTATTTTAGAGAAATCTTGAATAGATCTTCTATAATAACCTGCAAGACCCAAAAAGCTTCTAATCTCTGACACTGTTTTTGGCTCTGCCCACTTCAACACTGCTTCCACTTTTGCTGGATCCACAACAACTCCTTCACCAGAAATTACATGTCCCAAAAATTGTATCTCTTTCAGCCAGAATTCACACTTACTAAACTTAGCATATAGTTGATGTTCTCTCAATGCCTACAATGTAATTCTTAAATGGGCTGCATGCTTTTCTTCTGATGCTGAATATATCAAGATATCATCGATAAAAACTACTATAAACTGATCCAGATATGGATGAAATATCCTATTCATCAAGTTCATAAAAGCTGTTGGCGCATTTGTCAATCCAAATGGCATTACTACAAATTCATAATGTCCATACTTGTCTTGAAAGCTGACTTTTCAATATCTTCTTCCTTTATTCTCAACTGATGATATCCTGACCTCAAATCAATCTTGGAGAACACCTTTGCTGATTGAAGCTGATCAAACAAATCATCTATTCTTGGGAGCGGATACTTGTTCTTGATAGTAACCTTATTCAACTGCCGGTAATCTATACACATCCTCAGACTACCATCATTCTTTCTAACAAATAACACTGGTGCACCCCATGGTGAGTGACTTGGCCTGATAAAACCTTTCTCTAATAACTCCTGCAATTGCTTCTTTAACTCTTTTAATTCTGCTGGTGCCATTCTGTACGGTGCTTTTGAGATCGGCATACTGTCTGGTTCTATTTCAATAGTGAAATCTACCTCTCTGTGCGGCGCTAGCCCCGACAACTCTTCTGGGAATACATCTATAAATTCTCTAACCACTGGTACAGACTCTACAGATTTATGAGACTCAACCAGACTCACAGAAGCAAGATACGCTACACATCCTGCATTAATTAATCTTCTAGCCCTGAGCGCAGAAATGATAAACTTAGAAGCATAGAAGGGCTTACCTTGAAATTCAAAAGCTGTTCCATCAGGTCTATAAAACCTGACCTTCTTCTTTCTATAGTCTACTAAAGCACCATAAGTATATGGCGACTCACAGCTGGTCATCCGACAAATATTAGTATGAAGTCCGCAAACAACTACTTCCATAATATGCTATAGTCATGAAGCTCAAACAGAAATTCAACTTGTTCGAATATCTCATGTACCAAGAAGTGAAAATTCCCAGGCACGCCAAACCATGGTTGGAGTATTGACAAAGTTGACGACATAAGTTGTGAACATCTTTATCAGGTTAGCCTCATGAGCTTGAGGCTCTTCTTTTGCTTGTTTTGCTTCGTGGGCCTTGGCAGCAGTAGGTAGTATGGCCGGTATCACGCCCCAAGAAGTATGGATACTCCACCACTGGGGGGAAATTTCCAAACCTGGTTGGTGTAGTGAGGTACTCGTTCCTTATGTGGTCCTGGACCACAAGTGAGCCGAAGAACACGCCCGGAGTATGAGTAGTAGCCGCCATTGCAGAGTTATGATCTGCACAAAAATTATAATGAGTACATCTTATTGTTAGGGTGTTGTCTGATGGAGAGATGAAGGGAAAGGAGGTCCCCAGTGGAGTCGCCATCTCTGTGAGAACCATTTTTTTAAACACTTTTTTAAAAAATTATCTTTTGTTTGATTTTTTTGGCTTTTATTTATTTACATGGACATGGTCTTATTTAGTTCGTTTGACCTCCCCCACTAATCTCGGTTAGTGTTAATTATATTAGCACAAAGGCCGAACACCCTGATTAACCATCAGACAAGTCCTTTGAAATAGAAGAGCGTGACTCACAATTGAATGAAATGAATTATACATGAAAGAAAACAAAATTACAAACATGCAATTTATTTTTTTTGGGATTTTTTGATATTTATTTCATTTTTAGTGATTTTTAATTCATTTTCTCATTTTTGGGTATTTTAAAATCATTGATTTCATTTATTTAATTATTTTAGTCATTTAATTTTTTAAATTATGATTATGTGAATTAAATTAATGTTTTCATTTACTTATTTGATTTAAAGGGAGATTAACCTAAGGTGGATAAAAAATGACATGAAACATAACTTGTTTGTTATTCTTAGGTTATGATAAATTAAGCAACAATGTTTGTGAAATATTTTATTAAGGTTTGTCGAAAACTTGGTTGATTTTAATTAAGAAATCAATTAGAGAAGAGTATGAAATAAACGTGACATAACATGTAATTACACGTATTGAACATGATTAAGGTTATAAAATTAGCCCAATAGGCCCATTAACATTATCACGTGTAAAAACACCAAAGGTCGGCCCAGTAAGCAATCTTAGGCCCATTAAACAATATGAACGTGGTCATTCATTAAGTCATGGCATAAAAGATACAAGTCCGGCCCAATAAGCAATTTAGGCCCAATAAGGAAGCCCAATAGACCTTTTTAGAGACTTGAGAAAATTAAAATTGTGTTTTGCACAATATTCCTTAGGGCTGTCTTGCAGACCCGTCTCCTTGGACTACCTTGCTGTCTAGAAGCCTTGCTTCTTTGGAGCTAGTAAAAATTCTCCTCTCAAGTTTGGCCACCCCCCTCCTTTTATAGGGAGTGGGGAAAGACCCCGTCCCAGCCATAAACACCGTCCCGGCCATTTACACCGTCCCGACCATTTGTATTTTTGCATATTCCCCCTTATTTCCTTTTTCTTTTTACCCCTCCTCCTTTTTTCCTTTTGTGTTTATGCCCTCTGGGGCATCGAGAGAGAGACAGAGAGAGCGCGAGAGAGAGGGGCGGATGGGAAGGAGGACGACCGCGGTCTCCTCTGCCCCTCTTCCTCGCTTGGTCGGCGGGGGCTTGCAACGGCGACAACAGCGGCGGTTGCGGCTTCCTCTTGTGGCACCAGTGAGCAGAGCAGCGGTGGCGACGTCTTCAAGCGACAGCGGCAACGGCAACAACAGGTGGAGGCGCCGGCGGCTGGGGAAGAAGGGCACGACAGCAGCCCTGGGAGAAGGCAGACGAGGCAGCGGTGGCCGGAGCAAGTAGCAATGGCCAAAGGAGGCAGCGACGGTGGCCTGACCTTCCTCCTCGTCCACCAACGACAGTGGGCAGAGGTGAGGTCCCCCCCTCCGTTTTTCCTTTCTTTCTCTTTTTTTTCTTTTCTTTGGGAAGCCGAGCAAAATTCGGTGCAATAGGGGGGAGGGAAGGGACATCGGCCCATAGTCGGCAGCGGCTAAACCCCACCGAGGGTGGGTCCCCTCAATGTGGTTTGCTCGCCTTTTGGTGGGAAACCCATTGAGGGGGGGCCGCGGCCAAGCCCCACCGATGTGGGGCTCCCTTGGTGGGGCTTGCCCGTCCAAGGGCCATGTTTTGGAGCAAGGCCCATCGGTGGTTTTTTTTTTTTGTGAGAGAGAGGGAAAAGGTGGCTAAGGGGGGTGCCGTGGTGGCCAAATCCCACCGAGGGGGTGTTCGTGGCAGCCAAACCCCACCGAGGGGACTCTCATGGGCAAACCCACCGAGGGTGGGGTACCCTTGGTGGTGTTTGCCCGCCAAATGGAAAAAACCCCACCGAGGGGGCTTCCATGGGACAACCCCACTGAGGGTGGTGTGCCCTCGGTGGGGTTGGCCACTTGGTAGAAAACCCCACCGAGGGCCTCCTTTGGCCAATTTTGGGGCTTTTTTGGTGTTGATTTTTTTGATGTCAACAGATGGACTGACACTTTGTCTCCCCTCTCAATATTTATGTTTGCAATCTTTAAATTAGTCTCATGCCAAAGAGCCAAACAAGTTTTTCTTCAAAGTTGTAATAATTTTTTAACAACCTCCTCCATTTATTTAAACTCATCATCATCATCAGAGCCATTTCCCATTATTTGGGGTCGGCTACATGAATTCTTTTCCGCCAAAAATTTCTATCCAATGCTATAGTCGTGTTTAAACTCAAGAAATCCAAGTCTTTCCTAATAACATTGCACCATCTCATTTTAGACCTTCCCCTAGCTCTTTTACTGGTATCTACTAAGATTTTGTCACATCTTTTAACCGGCGCCGAGTTAGAGCGACGGTTCACGTGTCCAAACCACTTAAGTCTATTTTATTTAAACTCTGATCTAAAATTAGGTGCAAATGAAACGTTATGAATATATTCATCTTTGTGCTTCCATCTGGTCTCACTGTTTGTCCCCCAAAGTTGGTCTTTAGCTATTATCAGATCAAGGCTCTCATAACCATGCTTCCATTTTTTTTCACAATAGCATGTCCCTCCATTTTCAAGAAATTGTTATATCCTGCACATCCTTACAGATCTAAACAATGACCATGAGGCAAGAATTAATAACAAGGGAAATTCGAAATAGGAGCAGGTAAAATATCTCCATCATTTGTTTCTTAATTCTTGCACAACATGTGGTCATGATCAAATAATCTGCAGATTCTGCACCTCTGAGTTTAATATGGAGTGGAACATTATTTGCACTTCAGAAGCATATGCTTTTTACAAATGCAGTGTAGGCTCTTTTTTTGACTTGACCCTCTGGTTCTTTTATGTCTGTAGGCATTATTTGCACTCCAGGAGTATATGCTTTTTACAAATGCAGTATCAGTGTTCACCTAGGAATAAACTAGCTCTCTAATTCATTGGAAGTTGTAGGAGGTGAAACACAGAAGAGGAAGAAACATAGAAGTTAAAAATCCAGGGTGCCACTTCCAACCACTGTACAAATCATGGAAAATTTCCTTGACAAAAGTCCCAACCCCTCGCTACAAGGTGATCAGATCTGTTCTTCTGCTGAGTATTCTCTGAGAATGTCCTGATGGATAACATCAATTTTTTTGACCATGCAGTTGTGTATGAAAATAGTAATTTGCAAACAGGCAATACTGCTGTTATAAAAAGACACAGAAATCTGATTCATTCCTCAGAAGCTAAATCCGAAGGTCTTCAGTTGATAACTTATTCAAGGAGATCAAGTAAAGCCAGACATATGCAAAAGAAAGAGAACCAAAACACTTCTCTGGAGAATTTGCAGAAAAATGTCTCTCATAACAAAAATTCATCTATAGTGAAACCTGCAGAAACAGGTTTTTGGAGAAAGAAGAACAATGATGCAACCTTCGGAGAGATGTCTTTAGGTGTAGATGGGAAAGATGATGGTCCCATGAGGGAAGGCAGGCAAGGGGATCAAGCAAGCACAGTTTCTACTGATTGTGACCCAAACAAGGCAATATTCTTAGATACTGAGACTAATAAATGTACCAGATGGAGTTGGTGGAGGAAAACGAGAAACAAGCCCTCCAGTAATGCGAGACAGGTATCAGTAAGTGAGAAGGTAGTGAGTGTGTCGAAAGAATCTGAAAACATTGATTCAGTGAAAAATGCTGACTTGCATCCTGAACTTCTGTCAAAATCTGTTATAAAAATGGTGAATAATAACAACCAGAGGATGTCGGAAAAGCAGAATAACAGTGGCGTGCAAATAGATTCCACTATTATTGCCGTAAACAAGAGTGATCTGCACTGTTCCCCAAGACATAGACTCAAAATTCGTGCCGTAAATGGGAGTTTGAGTTCCACATCAGGCACAGGAACTTCTATTTCCTCTTCGAATGAGGTCCATCTTTTGTCCCGATCGAGTTTCCCAGAAAGTGGGGAATTAGAGACTATGCTTGGTGAGTTGAGAAGCGACCCATTATTTCGCTATGATTCCCTTTTTGCTTATCTCACCACTGACTGTGTGATTGCAGGCTTGGCTGGCTCTGCGGAGAAATTCTCACAACGTATTGTGCCTAGCACATTTGTGGATTTCCCAGATCATGATAAGGATCTGGGAACTGCAGGGGTTGCGTTGATAGCGAGAAGAGATCGCCCTGCACCAGGGGTTTCCAACAATGCAGTCCCCCCTTTTGTTCTGGAACTTCCAGCCTGCACTGTGAGCTTAGTTGGGATCAGTGTGGTTGATCCTCCGGGTATGAAGTTTGATGTTTTTGGGTTGTTTTCCTTCATCCTTTCATTGCTAAATTCCTGGTTCTGACAATATTATTTGCATAAACAGCCACCAGCCGTGCTGAAGAGAAAATTGTCCCCCAGCTAAGTAAGTTTGCTCCTGCAGGGGTGGCTCCTTGGGCCTTGCCAGAATGGCACGGTAATCCAAGTCATATTGCAGCAACCACTGAACCCCTGATCTCAGGTACACCTGCCTGGCCGCCTGATATTTTTTCATTAAATGACCCAGAAAGTAGACACTAGACACATTTGGTCTTTGGAGTTGACCATTTCTTGGCGTCCTCTCTTTAATTCCCTTTTTCACAGGGTTGATGGCAGAGGCCTCTCGGGTGGAGTCTCCAGCTATAGAGACATCAGCACAGATCGTGGAGAAGTCCCCCTTTGAGGTAGCTCCTCGTGTAGAGTCCCCCTCTGGGGCATTAGCCAATGGAGCTTCGAAGGCTTCTCAGAGTTTTCCTGCTCTTGGGATAGAATGGCCTGATGGCCCTCAGTTTGGAGTGGCTCTGGGAAGCCGTGAGGTTGCTGCCCAACTTGTGCAGAGCCTTGACATGCTGCTCAAGGTTGATTCTCTCCCTACTGTCGAGGTCATGAGGAGCAAGCTTGAGGAGTGCACGAGAGGCTACCATGCATTCGGTCTTCCCAGGGATACTTGGATGGCGAAGCTTACATCCTTGTGGGATGAGTTCACCCGTCTTCATGCTATTCAGGAGCAGAGACAGAGGACCCAGATGATGATCCAGCGGGAGGAGGAGCAGCTTTGCAGATTACAAGCGACTCAGGCAGAAGTATATGCTCAGGTTAAAATTGCTCGACGGCGTAGCCGGAGGGCTTCCCTTCGTGTAAAGAAGCTACAGAGAGAGGTGCTGGCTCTTTTAGAGCAGGCACAGGAGGCCAAGGAGGAATGCAATAGCGCACAGGCGGAGGCAGAGACCCTCCAGTACAGACTTGATGGACTCCAAGGAGAGGTCCTTTTGAGCAAGATTCACATTGCTAACTTGAGGAGGAATGGGCCGTGATCTTGATAGACAACCCCTCCTTTTTTTGGGTTTTGTAGGTAACCCAGTGTTTGAAAAGAACTTTTATATGTTCTAATATCATTTATCTTCTTTGATATTAATTTTGTTCTTTTCTTAATATGTATATCTATCAACACATGAAAAATATGGATATGAGACCCCCATGCATATAGTTAGGGGTTCGTCATCATCTTCCACGTATGAACTTCAGGTGATTAGGAGTTCGTGCGCTGGACCATTCCCCATTGATCGAAATCAACGTTCCCTAGCGTTTGCTGACGTTTCCGTCATTTCCTGGCTCTTCTCAGACGTTCTTGCCATTTCTTGGCTTTCTCGGACATCCCTGCCATTTCTTGGCTTCCTTGGAGCAGTCCCGGGTATTTCCGCCATTGATTGACTTCCTTGGGTGCTTCTGCCATTTTTTGGTGTTCCTGAGTGCTTAGGCCATTTGTTGACTTCCTCAAGTGTCTTCGCCATTGATTGGCATGCTCGGACATTTCCGTCATCTGTTGACTTTTTCGAGTGGTTTCGGGTATTTCTGTCATTGGTTGACTTTTCCAGACATTGTTGCCATTTCTGGGCATTCCTGATTGCTTTGGAAAATTTGTTGACTTCCTTAGGTGTCTTCGCCATTTATTGACATGCTCGGACATTGCCGTCATTTATTGACTTCTCCGAGCATCTTTAGCAAGCGGATTAACCCAGGCCCGACCCAGTAGAGCGCACACCGCTTCAGAGAAGTGACGTGGGTATCGCTCCACCGAGTCGTGCCGACGACATTCCTGCTTTGAGCTCTATCTCCTTTGGAGCTTGCCAGGGGTTCCGTGCCATTTTCTGGACCGACCAAGGGCTTCCATGCAATTCTCAAACTTTGTGAGGGTTTACACGTAGTTTTCCCCTAAATCGGAGTATTTCTGTCATTTTTCTAATGGCAGGGGCATTTTTGCAATTTTCCCACAACCGAGATATTTTTGCAGTTTTTGCACCTTTCAGGGGTCTTTCTGCCATGGTTTGGCGTGGCGGATCGAATTGGTCCGATTCGGCCGAATCAGATCGAATCAGGAGAAACCCGATTCGCTCGATTCCCATTGAATCCATGGAAGGCAGAATCGCAGGGATCGCCCAAGGATCGCTCGATCCTGGATCGGATCGACAGGTAAGGATCTGACTCTGGCCGGAAGTCCCTTAAAATCCCTGTTTTGAGGGTGGATCAGCCCAACTCGACTGGATCCGAGTTGGATCGCATGAGTCGCCCATGGATCGATTGATCCCTGAGCGATTCTGTCGATCCGGCGGGTTAAACTTCAAATTTTGAGTTTGCCTGCCGGATCGACCCCTTATCGGGCTTAGTCGGTCGATCCTTGTGCGATCCGACCCGATAAGGGTCGATCCGGCTCGATTCGGGGGGATCCCTGGCGGATCCCCCTTAAGACAACCGATCCCTGCGACCCCCCCCCCCCCTTTTCCCTATTTTCTGTCTTCCAGGAAGCACGCAAGGGGGAGAACCCTTCCCCCCAGGTCCGCCGCCCCCACTGCCAGCGCTGCCGGCCTCTTCCCCCGCCCGCCTCCTCCTCTTCTTCTTCCTCTTCCTCTTCTTCTTCTTCTTCTTCTTCTTCTTCTTCCTCTTGTTGTTGTTCTTCTTCTTCCCCTTTATTCTCTTTGAAAGAGGTTAGAGAGGAGCAGCCAAAGGCAAAGCCCAAGGGAGATCCTCTTGAGTAGATCTCAAGAGATCTTATTCAAGCAAGGGAGAAGTTTTTCTTCTTAAGGTTTTTTTTTTTAATTTCGTAATTTAGTTAAAATTTTGAAAAAAATGAAAAAACATGCATACATGTTTGATTTTGTTATATCTTCTTCTTCCCCTAGAGTTTGTCAATTAGAGAAAACTCCCAAATTTCACCCTAATTAGGGTTTGAAAATTGGGGCTTTTGTTCTATTAGCACAATTGGAGATCAATTAAGTGTTCCAATCACTTAATTGACCTAATTATGCCTTTGTATGATAATGTCAGTGATTAATTTCGAGAAATTAGAGAAAATCCCCAAATTTCACCCTAATTAGGGTTTGAAAATTGGGGTTTTTGTTCTATTAGCACAATTAGAGATCAATTAAGTGTTCCAATCACTTAATTGACCTAATTATGTCTTTGTATGATAATGTTAGTGATTAATTTCGGGAAATTAGAGAAAATCCCCAAATTTCACCCTAATTAGGGTTTGAAAATTGGGGCTTTTGTTCTATTAGCACAATTGGAGATCAATTAAGTGTTCCAATCACTTAATTGACTTAATTATGTCTTTGTATGATAATGTTAGTGATTAATTTCGGGAAATTAGTTATAAATTCGTTATTATTGGATGTAATTATGTTTATAATTTTATACTTACACATGAATGTATTTGTTTTGTTATAGGATTAACAATTATGGCTGATGAGGGCCACGAGGAAGGGGGCCAAGGGGAAGAGCACTCACTAGGCCCACAATTAGACATTGGATGGAAACATGGTGTTCTTATTGATGTTGCCTCTAAAAGAGTGCGATGTAACCACTGTGGGAAGGAAATGAATGGAGGCGTATACCGCCTAAAACAACATATTGCAGGTATTGGTGGGAATGTAGTAAAATGCAAGCAATGTCCACGAGAGTTGGTGAATGAGATGAAAGAGTACATGACTGGAAGACAACAACAAAAAGGCATACGTATTCAACAACAATAAGAATTGCATGAAGAGCTTTCTGGGAGGGGGAAAAGTAAGAGTGTAATGAAAGAAAGAGCAATTGCTGTTGATGAGTCAGGCGATACGGATTATGAGGATCTCTCACCTAATGAGAGAGAATGGCGAGAAGGACTACGGCAGAGTCGGCGTGCTGCTATGTTGGAAAGTGAGATGAGGAGGTACCATTGTACAAGGGAAGGATCATCATCAGGGGCTAGTGTCATGCCCCGTTAATTTAGCAGCGGAATAAATCAGGGAGGCATGAACAACGTGTATGGTAACGTAAATTGCGCATACATTCGCAAATATCAAAGCAACTAATGAACAATAACTGTAATAAAACTCATCATTTTATTGATAATTCATCTAAACTATTACAACTACTATTTCAGAGCCAAAACACAGGGCTTAATAGCATCATTACATTTGGAAATGATAACTAAACAACTAACTAAACTAACTCTAGGGTACTGGGGATAATCCATTGCTATGACTTCAGGACGCTCATCACTCCAGTCCATTCCCGTTGTTGTGTGTAAGGTCATCACTTGACTTACTTGAAAACACAATAACAAATAACGAAGGGTGAGCGATAACGCTCAGTAGGACTTAATATCTCGTGTAAACAAACATGCTTTAAGTGATTAATGTCTTGTAACGCAGGTTAACTAGAGAGAACGATCAAGTATAGTCAAGAGAGTAATAGCGCAAGATAACAAGAGATTGATGGCATACTATATTAAAAGAATGATAGCATGCGATAACATGTGAACGATAATACATTTTACAAGAGTATGACAAAATTAAGTTGATAGAGAAATGACCATATAACAAGATAGCGCGAAATGAGAGATTTTTTCTATTCTTTCGGAATTTCAGAAAGAAGGGGGGACAGCACTTTGGGGAGAGGTTGTAGCTCCTTCCGGGGGCCTGCCCTCCTTTTTTCAAATGGGGGGATGGGGGTGCCTTTTATAGGGGAAGGCCCCCCTTACATGCGTGGGAGTGGGGCTCCCTTTAACCGATGGGAG
The DNA here is from genome assembly GCA_014218235.1 of Colocasia esculenta. Lineage (NCBI taxonomy): Eukaryota > Viridiplantae > Streptophyta > Magnoliopsida > Alismatales > Araceae > Colocasia > Colocasia esculenta. Next base: position 172,456,222 of record CM024760.1, read on the forward strand.
TCCCATCGGTTAGAGGGAAAATTCCCTTTAACCGATGGGGGTACCATCGGTTAGAGGGTTAAAACCCCTCAACCGATGGTAGTCCCATCGGTTAAGGGAAAAAATCCCCTTAATTCCCTTAACCGATGGTAGTACCATCGGTTGGGGGTTTTCTTCTTTTCTTTCTTCTTTCTTCTCTCTCTTTTTTTTAAAGGGAATTCCCCTTAACCGATGGTGGTTCCATCGGTTAGAGGGGAATTTCCCCTCAACCGATGGAACTCCCATCGATTAAAGGGGAGAATCCCCTTAACTGATGGTGGTTCCATCGGTTAGAGGGGAATTTCCCCTCAACCGATGGAACTCCCATCGGTTAAAGGGGAGAATCCCCTTAACCGATGGCAGTCCCATTGGTTAGGGGATTCTAAAGGGGAGATCCTCTAACCGATGGTAGTACCATCGGTTGGAGGGGTTTGTCCCTCCAACCGATGGTGCTTCCATCGGTTGGGGGAGAGAACCCCCTTAACCGATGGTAGCCCCATCGGTTAAGGGGAAAAAACCCCTTAACCGATGGTGCTTCCATCGGTTAAGGGAGGGGGCATTTTTTTTTTTGGAATGGGGAATTGGCACAACAAAATTTTGTGTCAACAAATGCCCCCCACGGGAAGTGCGCCGAAGCTGAAGGCGGAGGAGGACGTCCCGTGCATTCTTCGAGTTGTGCTTCTGATCTTCATGACTTGACAATAAACTTGAATCGGAAAGTTGTAGCCACAGTTGACACACTTCAGCACTTGCACTGTGAAGTCGACAACCTCGGGCAACGATGGACTTTGTCATGCTTCTTGTGCTGAGCGATCAGCTCCGCTTCCTTGGATTTACTCAGAACTGCCTTTGGCTTTCTTTGCCTGGGTCTTTGTCTTCTGGATTTCATCTCAGGGATTTTTTTTAGATCTGCCTTTCTGGCTTTGTTATGGACTTGAATTGATTGATGATTCAATTGGTGAGACTCGTCTTTCTGACTTTGCTCAACAACTTGATTTGAGAGATTTTTTTTTTGACTTGTGATCCTGACTTGATTCGCAGTTGGATCTGATAACACTTTCCTGAGCTTTGCCTTTTTGGCATTTGCTTGGATTGGATTTGACATCTTTTTCTTGAATCTTGTCTTCTCGAATTTGTCTGAGATTTGACATAGTATTCGGCTACTGAGGCTGACCTTCTTGGTTTTGCGGTTATCTTTTTTTTTCTTCTCTCTCTTCTACTTCATTCATCATTTTTTTCATATCTGTTTTGAATTCTCAACCATCCTTGCTCCGGAAGTTGTTGGAGACAGGAATGGTGAAGCTCATTTGAATATTCCCTTTTCTTCCAGACCCAAGAGAGCTGGAAAAAGGAGGGTGGCGGATTCTGCCTCATCTGGCGGTGACTTTCTTTTCTTTTCTTTTCTTCTCTCATCATTGTCATTCATGATTCTTCTTCTTGATTTATCACTTATCCTTTCTTCCCTTTTTGACTTATCTACCTCAGATGATGAGATAGATGAGGAAAAGTGTCGGTCCGATTACTTCGGGCGGCCATGCTTTTTTGCTTGGAGATTCTCATCTCCTTTGGGGAGTGGAGTGTGAGAGTTCCTCACGGGCAGCTGCTGACTTTATAATGAACCATCATTCGACTGTCTGTTTCTTAAGATAGCCGTGATGGATGACGGTGCCTCTGCATTTGCTGAGTTGGGAGTCTCGACGGGACAGTATTCTTTTGCTCCTGTCGAGGCTCATATCCCGATGCCTGTCGAGGAATATTCTGCCATGGAATCAACTCCTGCAGATGACTTTCTTTACTGGGCTCATATACAGTCTTTAAAGGCCACTTTCCTTTCTTGTGCTTAGGTGACCAGGTCTTCTGTGATCAACTCTTTCCTGGGAGATGATGGATTCATATTCTGTATTTGCGGCCAATCCTCCCTTTCCACTTTGGGGAAATGCAGGGAGCCCATTTTTGGAGTCTCAAACTTATTCTGCCTTTCAAGTAGGAGATGCTGCGAGTGACGGTGGGGTTGAGCATGGTTGCCGGGAAGGAGAAGATCGCCGGGTTGGAACGCGAGCTTGATGAAGAGAGGTCTTCTTTGAATCAGGAGGCCAGGAATGAGGCCAAAGATTCTGAAGAAGAAGCTGCCTATGTAAGAAACGGAAGGAACCTCCGCCAGTTGACAGCCTCCAAAGCCAAGGTAGTTGAATGGCTGAAGAGGAAAAAGTCCTCCTGCCTTTGCTTTTCAGTATGACATTTACATGCCGAGCTCATTGTCTTGCCCCCCTTTTTTTTGACTTTCATGTAGCAATCACCACTCTTTGTATGTTTGTACAAAAAATGACTTGTGACTTTGTAAATACAAGGTGAAGGACAATGAAGGTCCTCCTTTTCATTTTCCTCCTTCCTTTTTTTCTTTTCTTTTTCTTTCTCCTTTTTTTTCTTCTTTTCTTTTTTTTTTCACATTACTAATCCCAGTGCCCTCTCGGGTTTTCACTAAGACTGGCCCCCTTTAGCTTTTTCCAACGTGCCCTTTCGGGTTTTCACGTTGAGGGGTTACCCATTTTTGCCTGAAGCGTCCTTTCAGGTTTTTACCTCAGTCGGATTTTTTGATCTTTTTACCCTCAAGCATATAATGAGCCGTATACTTAAGTCATCGGGGTATCTCTATTTTTTAACCCCTTTTCTTTCTTTCTTTTTTTTTGACTTGACTGTTGAGGACTCGACTGACTTGGATAATTGAATGGCTAAGGGTTTGGTTGTGGCATGAGTGGTGGATTCAGATGTGGTTTGAGATTTGAATTTGGCCAATGATTGGAAATTTGGATTTGGAATTTGGATCTGGATGTGGATTTGGGTTTGAACATGAGCATGTTGGCTTACCTTTGTGGTATGTTGAATCCGAGTTTGGATATGGATACGAGATTTTGGGTATGATTTAGCTTTGGACTTGGTTTTGAATAGGTTTTGGAATGGTGTTTATTGTTTGGCTTTGAGATTTGAATTTCGCCCCTCCTTGATGGCTTAGTGCCGGGATAAGGGATTTGCACTTGGATTTGAACGGCTGGAGAGGAAAAAGCCTTCCTGCCTTTGTTTCATAGCATAACATTTGTATATTGGGCTTGTTGCCTTGATCTCCTTTCTATTTTGCATGTGGTATCTGTTACCCTCTGCAAGTTTGTAATGTGGTGACTTGTAACTTTGTGGATGTATGAATGAAGGACTGAGAAATCCTCCTTTTCAATTTTCTTTTTTTTTTTTTTTTTTTGGTCACATTACCAGCCTTAGCGCCCTTTCGGGTTTTCATCAAGACTGGCCCCCTTTAGCTTTTTCCAACGCGCCCTTTCGGGTTTTCACGTTGAGGGGTTACCCATTTTTGCCTGAAGCGCCCTTTCAGGTTTTCACCTCAGCCAGATTTTTTTGATCTTTTTACCCTCAAGCATACAGTGAGCCGTATACTTAAGTCCATCGGGGTATCTCTATTTTTTTAACCCCTTTTCTTTCTTTCTTCTTTTTTTTTTGACCTGACTGGCGAGTACTCGACTGGTTTGGGTAGTTGAATGGATGAGGGTTTAATTATGGAATGGGTGGTGGTCTGGTTGTGGAATGGGTGGTGGTGGATTTAGGTTTGAGCGTGAGTATGTTGGCTACTTGGCTTACCTTTGTGGTATTTTGAATTTGAATTTGGATATGGGTATGAGATTTGAGTTTGTTTAGGCTTCAAGTTTTTAGTTTTGGGTATTGGTATGGACTTTGGCATGAAGTTTGGGTTTGGATTTGGGGTTTTAGGTTTGAATTTCGCCCATCCTTAATGGGCTTAGGGCAGAGATAAGGGATTTGCATTTGGATTCGTATTAGAGTTGAGAGTGGGTTTGTTTTTGGATTTGGATATGGACATGTCAGTTTATCTTTGTGGTATTCTGGATGGGATATGAGATTTTGATTTTGCTTTTGGATTTTGGATGTAGGATTTAGGTTGATTTGGCTCTGGACTTGGTTTTGGTTTTGATTTTGATTTTGGTTTTGGTTTTGATTTTGGTTTTGGTTTTGGTTTTGATTTTGGTTTTGGTTTTGATTTTGGTTTTGGTTTTGGTTTTGATTTTGGTTTTGATTTTGGTTTTGATTTTGGTTTTGGTTTTGATTTTGGTTTTGATTTTGATTTAGCCTACCTTGGTGGCTTATGGCTAAGATATGGAATTTTGGGCTTCTATTTGGTTCAGCCTACCTTGATGGTTTGTGGCTATATTTGGTATTCTGGGTTTGATTTATTTTGGCATTTATAGTTTGGTGCATGTGGTTTTGGATCAAATTTGGATATGATCTGCCTTGATGGTTTGCTGACTATGAATTTGGGATTGTATTTGAATATGAGTTGCCTTGATGGCCTTAGGATATGAACTTGGAATTTAAACTTGATATCACCTACCATGGTGATTTGCTGGTGGGACTTTGGGTTTTGAATTGGCTTTGGATATGACTTAATGGCTGGTATGATATAGCCTTGTGATTTGCTGGCTATGATTTTGGATTGGATTTGGTATAGCCTGCCTTGATGGCTTTTGGCTATGGATTGGAATTTAGATTTGATATAGCCTACCTTTGTGGTTTGCTGGCTATGTTTTGGGATTTGAATTTCAGATATAGCCTGCCTTGGTGGCTTGCTGGCTATATTTTGGATTGAATTTTAGATATGGCCTGCCTTGGTGGCTTGCTGGCTATATTTGGATTGAATTTTGGATATGGCCTGCCTTGGTGGCTTGCTGGCTATATTTGGATTGAATTTCGGATATGGTCTGCCTTGGTGGCTTGCTGGCTATACTTTGGGATTTGAATTTCAGATATAGCCTGCCTTGGTGGCTTGCTGGCTATATTTTGGGATTTGAATTTCAGATATAGCCTGCCTTGGTGGCTTGCTGGCTATATTTTGGGATTTGAATTTCAGATATAGCTTGCCTTGGTGGCTTGCTGGTTATATTTTGAATATAGCCTGCCTTGGTGGCTTGCTGGCTATGATTGGATTTTAATATAGCCTACCTTTGTGGTTTGTTGACTATAGAATTGGAATTGCATTTGGAATTGTATTTGGATAAGGCCTGCCTTGGTGGCTTGTCGGCTATGAATGGAGTATGGGTTTGATATAGCCTACCTTTGTGGTTTGCTGGTTGTGATTTTTTTGAAATTTGGACTTGATATAGCCTACCATTGTGGTTTGCTGGCTATAGTTTTAGAATTTGGGTTTGGAATTGTATTTGGATATCTGATTTGGCCTGCCTTGGTGGCTTGCTGGCTATGATTTGAATTGGATTTTGGATATGGCCTGCCTTGGTGGCTTGCTGGCTATATTTTGGGATTTGAATATGATGGTGCCTACCTTTATGGTTTGCTGGCTATGGTTTTGAAATATGAGTTTGGTGAAGAGTGGAATATGCATAATGGAGTACCTTTGGCTTCATGCTCCTACAGGGATTGGAGGATTGTATGATGAACATGTGGGTATTTGATTCTTTTGCCTCCATTTATGGTAAGCTTCGATTTCAGCATGGATCCTCAAAGAGGGCCTCTTTCATTCCTTTCTGGTGCTGATCACGTCATCGATTTGACGGAAACCTTCGCGACTTTGCAGAGATACAACATGAAGCTCAGTCCCGTGAAGTGCGCCTTCAGTGTCTGCTTCGGCAAGTTTCTCAGGTTCCTCGCTTCGACAAGATCCAGGCCATCTTGGAGATGGGTATTCCGAGGACCTTGGGCACGGCACCCAGGCATTGTTGATCTGCCTTCCATCCAAAAGCTTGGCCATCTCCCCAAATTCTTCTAGTTAACACATCATGTTGAATTAGAGGAGTTCGTGGTGATAACTTGCTGCTTAACATCCAATTAAGATTAAACTCTTTGTGTGGACAATTGCAAGAAAAATGCTTCCAACTTGAGACAGGTCGAACTTAAGAATTTCACATTCCATAATTTCCATGGTACATCTGAGAAAACACTTATTTCTTAACTGTGTCATTATTCAGACTGCATGGAAGCTCTTCTTTATACTGGTGCAAGGAGTATGGACAGCTGACCAAGATCTGCCAAAACTTTTGGCAAAGTGAAAAGCCTTAGCCCTGTGCCTTGGGACAGAAATGTGGACAAGCTGTCTGATTCCCTGCTTTTAAAATATTGTATGCTTGGAGAAAATTTACTTTCAGAGGGACAATGGTGTTATTGGCTCGGGGGTGTGGTGAAGCAGTTTTTTCTACCAGCTTGGACTCACTCCATCTTATGATTTTTACTCTTCCTTTTCCTTTAAGAGTTTTGGTTTTGACCACCTTTCATAGAACATGCCATATAATTTAAATGTCATCTCAATGTAACAATGCAACACTCTAGCTTGGATATCTTGGTGTGCCCTTGTGTAAAAATTGGACCTATCCCATTCTTCTTGCAGTGTACTATAGTTTGTAGTTTTTGCTTCATCAGTAGATGATCTTTTTCAGGACCTTTCCAAGTGTACTCCCATGGGATTTAATACGTTGGAGAATAGACATAAGCCGTTGGTTCTAAAAGAACTGAAAAAACTCTGGAATGAGGATGTAGATCTACCTTGGGAGAAAGGTGACTACTCACCATCAAATACCTTGTTAATTGACGATACTCCATACAAGACCCTCTGCTATCCTTTGAAGTGATATTTTGTTCTTGGTTGATTAATTATCTCATATTTGTTCTTCATGATGGTCTTTTTTTCCCTCTTCAATTCAGCCTCATGCAGCAATATCCGTATTCCATATGATTATAGAAATGAAAAGGACTATGCCTTGGGTGAGTCATCCTTGCACTGTGCAGATATGTATTTCCCTTTAATCAGATAAATTTTCCATTTTTTTTCATGAATAACAAGCAGGTTTGGGGGGAGATCTTCGGATTTATTTGGAGCAGCTTGCCATGTCAGACAATTTTCAAAGTTATGTTAAAGAACACCCATTTGGGCAGCGTGCTATTATGCCTGGGAATGCTTCTTGGGGGTTCTACCTTCAGATTATCGAGAAAATGGAGACGTCTTTTACTTCAGCTAGCAGTTTCTGGTGGTGAGGATTCTTGGACGTTCTCATGGTTCTGAGATTGTCCGTGACTGGTATCTAAGGTTGATTTCTAAGCCACCCATCTCATAGTCACCCTTGGCATTTTGATAGTGACTGCATTCCTTTTGAGGTTCACAGCAGTTTTCTTCAGTCCAGTCTATCTCATATTTTTGGTCGATCTTGTGGATGCCAATGTGGATGTCTTGTATCTGTGATAGCTGTAATCTGTTGGGCCAGTTGATGATGTAATACAACTGAAACATTGGTCCTTGTCGAGCCTTATTATCTAACAATGGTCAAGTGGTTAAGATGTAACTTGTTCCTTAGGTAAACAGATCCAGTTCCTGACTCAGCAGATTTAAATCTCCACGGAACTTTATACTTAAGATGGAGATCCAGAGTTAACAGTGATCTACCACAACTGTACACAGTGTGATGGTAAGTCTGGTGGTCCTTTTTTTTTTTTAACCTTTTTGAGTGCCTTAGACAAATGATCTGGCTTTCCCTTTTTACTGAATCCATCTTTCAGGATTGAAATCTCAATTCCTTCAACTGGCATATGCTGAGGGAGATGCGGCTGTATCACAGGGAAGAGGAACATCTGGAAATGGGAAAAGCGGTGAGGTATGATTCAAGCAAGAGTGCATGATCAACACTCTAGACAAATTTCTGAGCGACTTGTTTAATCCTGTACTCTTCCTCATTCCACAGCTAGGTACTGGGAAGGTTACATGAGCTACTTGGGAAGATGAGGATATCTTGATTTTGGTGTAAGATATTAGATGGCAACAAATAGTTTAAATTATCTTTAGTTAAAACCTAAATTATTATTGAAAATATTCCTGATGCAGTGATGACTTAACTTATGAGTGCGAAAATAACCCAATATAAAATAATATTTCACCATTAACAGGTTAACAGGCCATCCTGTTGTAATGGCAGTTAATTCCCCGGGTATTTTTTTTCATTTATGTTTATAGAACAAGTTTTTTTTTTTTTAATTTTATATGTACATTAACTTGTTGGTTTTAAGCCCACCCTTAACCCCACTTCCTTTCTCTCGCACATTTTTTTTGGTAAGGTTAATAGTTTTGTTTATGTTTTAATAGAATATTCCTTACTTTGTGATGATGGTCAATTAACTCAAGGGATATACCTGATGCAATTTTATCAAATATGAGGTATATTGATGAGGTCAAAAACTTCAGGGGTATATGTGAGAATACGATAGTCTTCATGGGTGTGTGGGTGTTGGTGATAGGACTGAATTATCCCAACTTAGCTCTGTGTGTGTGTTTGTTGGTGGTAGGACTGAATTATCCTAGAGAAAGACTTACTGCACTTGAGGAAGTGTAGTAAATGTAATCTACATAAGATGGCAGCTCATGTGGCGCTTTGTTAGGGGTCATTTTTTTTTATCTAGTCTTTCTATTTTGGAGTATAAACATTTTATTTTGGAGTCTAATTTTTTTATTTTGGAGTTTAACTTTCTATTTTAGAGCCTAATTTACCTTCTATTTTATAGTCATTTTTTTAAAATCTAGCCTTTCTATTTTGGACCTCAATCCTTCTATTTTGGAGCATTAGTTGTCTTCTGTTTCGGAGTCAAACTATTTTTTAGGCTCCAAAATAAAAAAATTAGGCTCCAAAATAAAATAGTTGGACCCTAAAATAGAAAGACTAGATTTCAAAAAAAAAAAAAAACAAACAAACAAACCACGTGGTGCTCAACAAAGGCGCCACATGAGCTGTCATCTTACGTGGATTATATTTACTGCACTTCCTAATAAACCTTTCTCATTATCCCAACTTAGTTGTGTGCATGAATTATCCCAATTTAGCTCTTCACCTTGGTGGATGCGCTTAAAAAAGGTATGAGGATAAAACAGCATTTAGAGTCTCACAAGAATCACCCAACAGAATTTAAAGAACAATCATAAAAAATGCGTTGCTATCTATTTTAAAATCACATATTTTGATGTCAAATTTTAGATTCATCCTGTTAACTCTAACTCTTCTCTATCGTTAATAAACTATATTTGCAAGAAAGGAAATTATCAAATCAACGCAAAAAATACATATAAAATAGGCAAATATATGTACTATCAATGCCATCCATTTTATGTATTGTAGATATCATGCATTGTGCTTGGGCTCTTGCGAGCCAAGGCACAGTCGGGTCACTCTATTGGGGAGGTTTGGGCATGCCGCCGCGGCACGTCGTGGTACGCCTCGGACCAGCACGAACCGGTCTGGGTTGGTATGTTGGGAATTAATCAGAATGTGCCGGTCCAATCGGCCCCAGTGTACATAGTGCACGTTTTGTCTTTTTTTTTTTTTTTTACTTCTCTTTTTTCCCTTTAAATTGAAACCTCCCACTCCTACATCCCTCCCAACTTGAGACGTCTCCGCACACAGGTAGGTTCTTCTTCCTCCTTTTCTTCCCCCTCACCATTTTCATGTGATTTATTTTAAAAAAAATTCTTTTCAGATTTGGGTCTTAGGTAGTGGACCTTCTCTTTTCAAAGTATGTATCATACTCTAAATCTAGTTTTATTTTTTCAAGACTTAGAATTCTTGATGAATAAATTTGAATTTTTAATTAATTTTTTTATTATTTTGGTTATGATAAAATGTTTATTTTAGTGTAGAAACATTGTAAGAGTATAGGGTGATCATATAAATGCATGAGAATGTATCTTCATTAATGTTGATTAATTGATGATTAACAATTATTATATTATTTTAATATTATTTTGTCAAGTAAAGTCAAAATGTGATGTTATGGAAAGAAGAGATATTGCAATCTCACGTATTATTTTTAGTGATTATTACACGAATATTATATTTAATTTTAATATTTTATATTTATGTCGACTTGTTAATGCATGTTAATGATATTGTCCTATGTGATTGTTGTAATATTATAGAAACCTCTACGAGGACAAAGTGATGATATTGGGAGGCAACATGAGAGAATGCTTGAGGGGAAAATGTAATGGTTTCAATGTAATTATTGTTCTATATAAGTTAATTTGTAATATCTCATATTTTATTTATTTATGTTACATATAATGACATACTATTCTCGCAGACATCTATTGGTTGGCTAAACATCTCAAAACAAGGAAGGAAAGAAGATACTTTACAGGGAGAACCACTTAAGAAATTTGGATGGACGACGAAGATTTTTTATTCTAGGAAAAAGAAAAACACGCAGCATGAAGATCCTCTTGACATTGCAGATGTCACCATAGTGGATGACTCAGATGTGACTCATTCACCATCTAAGTCATCTCAGAGACAGAGTACGAGAGCTTCAATTTTTTCTTTTCCATTTGATACATTTGGTAGTGGTGGTGGTGGTGGTAGTGGAGGTGGCAGCAATGGTGGTGGTGAGAGCATACACTTTACATTGGAGTATGAGATCACGCATACTATTTAAGACGACATAGATCACGGTGCTCCATTAGGTACACAAAGAAGGTGGAAAGTAAATGACAAAGGGTGGCACACTAGTAACAGCTATCAAGGGATTGCATGCGATTTTGAGAGATTGAGTCCATAGGAGGACACATCATCTGAGGCTGTCAGGGACAGAGTACAGGAGCTTCAAATCCTTTTTCTCCATCTGATACAGTTGGCAGTGGTGGTAGTGGAGGTGGCGGCAATGGTGGTGGTGGGAGCATACACTTTATCTTGAAGTATAAGTTCACGCATACTATCTAGGACGGCATAGATTACGGTCATTCACTAAGCTAAGATATTATAAGTTTTTTAAAATATTATTTATATGCTAAAACAACATATTGAAGGGATATCTTTGCGTATATCTTCATAACTTAATGGGCTCGTATAAATTTCCCTTTCTAGTTGCATTTAAGAGAGGAAGGGGGAGCCTCTCTACAGCCCCCCTCCCCCTTTAAATGAAATTTCTCCCATTTAGATATGTTTTTCTCCTCTTTGAGGGACATGGTCAAGTAAGAACTTTACTCCTTTATCTAGATTTTGTTCTCACCTTTTATCATGGTGTTCCAATCTCTGATCTTTATCCAACTTGGATAAGTTTGTTGCTTTGCGTTTGTTAGCATGTTTTTCCCCTTCTCCATCTTTATCATTCAACTTAAATTTATGGTTGGTGTTTTGGAAAGGTCTACTTTGCTTGGAAAAGATTGTAAGTCCTTTGCAGGGTTTTTGCAGCGAGCTCATTGATTGATATACCTTCACAAAATTAGGATTTTCCAATGTGACAAGTATTCTAAAAAAAAAAAACTGCATAAAAATTGATGCATGGTTAACACAAACTTGAGGAAAATTTTGGACATCATCTCCAAATCCAAGAAATCATGGTTTTTTTAATGTGGAAGGCTCCCAAAAAACTTAGAGCAATTCTAAATAGTTTGGTAGGTAAACCTTCAAGATATCTCTAGTGGAGCTCATGACATAACATGCTTAAATACATCAGAGATAAGTTCCATAAAAGCAACTCATATTAGTAACATAAAGAAATAACTTCATGTAAATGTACCCTCTGGAATGAAATTTTTGTCTTGCAAAAACAGACGGCATCCATCTACATGTGACAAAGATCCAAATCTAGCTTGCTCCAACTAGGTTTCTTTGGCCTCTTATAAGCCTTGAGTGCATTGTTGGGATTGATGGTCCACTTGTGAATCTTTTTTTTTTTGACACCTTGGGTTTGCTTCATCTCCATCTCCTCCTTGACCTAGCTCATGTGGAACCCAAGATCCCTAAACACAAGAAGATTTAGTAAAATGAGCTAGATCATGTACTAAACTAATGACCCTTATATGTCATTTGTTGACAGAGAAATACCAATTGTCTAATTGTACATAAATGGGCACTATCTTTCCACAGACATAAGGACAATTAGTAACTCTCTTGTAGAAATGAAATGGTAGCTTTATTAACCGTCCATAGCACAACCTAGCAGTTAGCAACCCTCTTGTTAAAATAAAATGGTAGCGAAGAAACTTTTACATACCATCCCTTATAGTTTAGGATATTCTAAATATATAACATCTTGCAATATTTATAGTTTTAAATATCTCTCTCATATCTAGTTAGGTTTAAAATTATTTCTTTGAAGTTTGTTGCCATCCAAAAAGGTATCATTGGATAATTGTTCGCATATTTTAGGACAGAATTAATGCCTTTTTAATGTGTAATAAGAAGGTGGAGAGGAGGCTTCTTTTGGAGTGCATGTATAATAGCTCTTGGGGGGGGAGCAATGCTCAGAGAAGAATGCCTTCATTACTCACTCACACCATCAACTGTGAGCCATGACCCTCCTCTGTTGTGCACCACCTTTTTTCAAATAGCCTTAACATTCTTCTTACAAGATGTTGTTCCCCCAAAACTAATAGAACTGTATATCCTACCACAAATGTACCCACTCACAAGAAGACATCTAATGTTTTAAAATCCAACTCATTCCTAGATCCAAATCTTATAGAACTATCCCACCACAACTGTACCCACCCACAAGAACACATCTTATGCTTTAAAATCCAAGCCATTCCTAGATCCAAAAAAAATAATAACGGATCACGGGTCAATGGTTCAACTATTTGGGTTGACTCGTGATTCTGTTATAGAGTAGAATCTCTCAAAATAAATATATTGTATAATTATATGATTTGAATGTATCTTAAGTAGCAACTTAAAACCATCAAAGATACACTTTAACGCATATTTTAAAAATAAAAATATGTTAAAACTTAAAAATAATTAATAACGATAGTCTAAAAATAAGAGCTACAATTTTTTTAACTTTCAAAAGATTATTATTATTACTATTAAGGATAGAATTGGAAAGAAGACTTGTTAATCCTCAACTTCTTTCTTTCTTTGCATACTAAACAAAAGTCTAATAATAAAAAACATCGATAGAAAGAAAGCAAAATATAACATAAGTTTAGACCTAGTTGGATCGTATGTGTTTATTATAGGGTTGCTTGAGTGGGTTATATAAGACCCACTTGAGTTAATTGAGTTTGACCAGATTTTAGGTGCTTGCCTATTCATATAAGTTATCAATCCAATTTTAAGACTGGGACTGGTCAATCTGGTTTGAGTTTTAAAACACTAACACATCTAAAAGCAAATTGATCATTGGGTTGTATGTATATCCAACCCTATTAACAGTATAATTGGGCGAAAAACCATTTTAAATTCTCATTGTCACCAAATATCTGTTATAGTTATCCATTTTGATCTTTAAGTTGAATGATGCCTCAAATTAGCCATTACTGTTGAGCTCTCTTGGCTTATTATGACCCATTATGTTCTTAGTCTTGAGTCCAATCCTATGCAAAAACTCCAAAATTGATCACTTTCATTTGAAATCCGGAGCCAAAAGAACTCGAAGAGTCTTAACGCGACCGTGTTCCCCGACACATTTACATTCTCTCCTAAAGGCATCATTAGGATTTGACATATTCTATTTTTTATCACGTAAAATCAGCTAAAAATTCTAAATGTGTTAGCTCAATATGACGCGTTTAATTTAGTGTAGCTAATTTCTTTCACGATGGAACCTCTTTATTTCCATGGAAATTTGTGTTTGAGTGGATTTAAAGGTTAGGGATAGGATTCAAATCTTTTTATGTTTATTCTGAGCTCAATTTGGACTCTATTTTCATGGAGTTTATCTTTCAGAATCCAACTTTTATTGAGATTATCCTATCAAGTGGGATTATGGTTTTTGCCTTTATAAATATGTCCCTAGGACTTGTGTGAGCTAAGGAACATCATAAACATCAAAAGAGGGGGTGGCCCAATACCTCCGTTATCCTTCCTCCATCCTCTCTTCATTGAGAAAGTAGCTCTCTTTGGGCAATGTTGTCCCTTTTCTCTCTTCCTTTATTTTATTAGTTGGTTTATTATTTTCTCTCAAACTTGCATAGTTTTTCAACTTTCTAAGTTCGAACCACACACAAAAGTTTATCTTTAAAGGGATTTTCTCTAGCAAAATTTCTCCATTATTTTCATGTTTATTCTCTTTCATAGATAAATACTACAAATGCATGATTTTTCTAATAAATTTTTCTTTGTTTCAATCATCTTGGCATGTAAGTCAAGGTAAAAACAACTCGAAACTCTTGTAACTTAACCGATTGAGGAGCGGGAAGAAGAAAACACAATTTCCTACACTCGTAATTAAGAAGAATGGTGTCCGATGAGACTAACATGTTATTAATGCGTTAGTGTTGGTTGACGCATTTTTAACACGTGTACACTTTCTACTTTCATCACTTTATTTCTTACAATTAATTAGTAGTGATCACAATCCTTGTTTCTTGTTCTCATATTATTTTTTGGGATCTATTTTTATCTACACCTATTATGAGAATGAATTTGTATCATAAACTCTATCATAATCTGACGTCACATCCTAATTAGATAGTGGCAAAAGACGTCAACGACAGATCTCTTCTATCCCAAATGATTATAATATCCCTTCTTATGGTCTTTTTATCTTCAAGGGTAAAAGTGTCTAAATATTCTAACGGTCATCAAAACATCCCCAAAAAATAAATACCTATATAGATTATTGAAACATAATTTGGCCCTTTCAAAATAGAGCACCACGTGGCACAAAAAAATCTTCCTTAAACCATATCTCTCTCTATCTCTCTCTATCTCTCTCTCTTCTCTCTCTCTCTCTCTCTCTCTCTCTCTCTCTCTTCTCTCTCTCTCTCTCAATTCAAAAAATCCTCCTTATTCAAAGCAAAAATCACTCATTATATGAACTCCCTAATCTCTATCCCAAATTGTCCTCCACCTTCTAACATTGCTCTTGACCTGTTTCATAAGGCTCCTCTTCGCGATTGCTGCTTGCATCAAAAAATCAGAAGACACTATTGCTCCATTAATCAGCAGCTATTGGGGAAACGATGTTGTAGTCGGTCGATAAGACTAAGGTGACAGCATCTCATTAAGTCCTCACGAACACCATTGCGGCATTACAACAGAATTAAAATGGGAAGGCGGACTTGAGGCCCCTGAAGGACCCAAGGTTGAACCCCTCATCGAAGGAGCACAAGAGGATGGTGAGGGTTCTCAACACGAGTCGAACGTCAGTCACGTCTTCCTCGTGACCAACTGTCCATGAAGAAGGTGATAGAGCTCCTCAAGGATTGCGGCAACATTGCTTAGTCAATTTTTATTTTTAAATAGATATGTTTCATCAAATTATTTTATTATTTTTAAATAATTATATATATATATATTAAAATTTATTCAAAATAGCATCCATGCACGGCAGGGTAGACATCTAACTATACTATTATAATAAAACCAGTTCTGGAGCAGCCACGTGGCAGCACCAGAAGCAAAGTTTTCGCCTAAATCTCCCCATAAATCTATCTATATCGCAGCTAATATGGGTTAAGTAAAATCGGGTGTAAACAAATCGCTACATATAGCAGCTAACAAAATAATAAAATTTATCACTGTAACACACCTCAAGTCTCAAACATTAATTGTCACTAAAATAACGAAGAATCTTTCTAAACAAAGTAAGATACTCATCATCTAAAAATTGTTAAACTGAGCAGACCATAACTTTTTAGAAAAAATCAATTTTAAGTTACTTTCGTGCAGTCCACCTTTCTTTGTTTTAAGAACAAATTTTCTATTTAGTTTAACAAAATTTTATAATAAAAATATATTATAAATATATTTTTATTATCTTAATATTATAAACAACTACCGTGCATCGCGCGGGATTTCAACTAGTTCTTAGCATATTCTAGAGATTTTTGACAATATATTAGGGGAAATAAGGGTCAGGGGTAATCATGTAAAATTCCAAAGATGTGTATACAATTATACATATGTGAGGGCTATTTTATGATTATGTTAAAAAAATTACTAATAAATGGATAGGGGGGGTCGAGAGCTTTCGAGGGCTTGGGAAGGGAGTGCAGAGAGGGAGGGAGGAGAGCTGCAGAGGAGGGATGGAGAAGTACTTCGGCAACCCGTACAGGGGCGACCGGGCGTCCCCACACCGAGCCCGAGAGCTTCGTCAACATCTGGATCGGGTCCTTCGCTTCTCCGCCATCACTGGTTCAACCCTACCTCTGGCAGCTCTCCAACCAGTTCAAGTGAGACGCCACATCCACCCTCCCACCCACAAAAACCGAAACTTTTTCCCTTCTTGTTCTTGCCCGCCTTTTGATTTGGGATTTCCTGCGAAGGCTACGGCAAAGATCGTCTGTTGGAGTTGTGGCCTTACGTTCTTTCTTTTTTTCCCCCTTATAAAATCCGTCTGTTCATTTAGAAGTGCAGTTTAAGTGCGGGGCTGTGTGAGTCTGTGTGATAGGACAATGGTAGTTTGTTCGTTTGCAGTTGTCTTCATCTATGTATTCCTCGTCTTAAACTGGTTTCTTGGTATCCGAATTAATTTACCCCGGTTTGTTCGTTTTGCAGTTGTCTCCATCTATGTATTTTTCGTCTTAAAACTGGTTTCTTGGTATCCGAATTAGTCTACTTCGGTTTTTGCTGAATTTATTCGATTTTTTTCTGCATCTTATGGTGAAGAACTTTCAGGATAGGCACTTGATTTTGGACCCATCTATGGTTTATTTAGGTTGCCCTTGTTAGGCCGCCGTGCTTCCCCTTCGCTGAAAAGCATCACTTTAGTTCAGAAATGGGCTATTTAAATCTATTAGGTGGCCTAGTTCTTCAGGTGGTTGTTCAATCTCTCCAGTGGCCAAATCAAGCACATTAGCAGATTGTATAAAGATTATTTGTGTGCATTTTCCGCTGATCCATAATCATGCTCAAAATGGGCATCAAATACAATGAGTTTATATGTGACTTCTGAGTAAGTTCGCTCGCCCACATTAGAGTATTGTAAACAATAGGATGATGTCTGGGTCATTCACAACTGCTTGGCCGAGACAATTGTTTTGATGCTAATATCTAAAATCTTATCAAGGCTTGTTTTAGTTGCAACTTGACCAATATATGAGGCAGAATCAATGTGGAATTGTATGTTATTGTAGTCTTATGGGCCTTCTGTTGGTTAATGTTCTAGGAATTAAGTTTTCTAAAATTTGGGGTGTTTTAAGATTGACTAATTTGAAGCATGAATCACAGTCTGCATTGGATTGCAAGGAGTCTTTGTTTTTATTAAGATATCTAGGAGATTGGCTACTACCCTAATTGAGAACGTGATGCAAATTTAGCTTGTTTTAGTTGCTACTAGACCAACATATAGGACAGAACAATGTGGAATTGTTAATTGTTGGAGGCACATGCCTGGTTACTATTTGAGTAGTTCAGATTCTCAGGAATTTGGGTTGCCTTAGGATTGCCTAATTAGGAGCATGGATGGCAACCTGAATTGAATTGTTGTATGGGACTTCATTTTTAGTGATAGCTAAATACATATCCAAGAGACTAACTACTACTGTAATTAAGAAAGTGGCGCAGAAGGAGATGGTATATACCTTATCACCACATATCACATGGTTGGACTTGCAATCTCATTAAGTGGATAGCAGGAACTTCTGGCATAGTGTAAACATTTATGTCCAACTTCAGTTTTAAGAAGTTTTATTTCAAATTATAAGCATACATCAATAAACTTTTCATCGAACTCGTGTTGGCATCACTAGTACACAAGCTTCGAGGAAAGATGTGTTCATTTGTTTCTTCAAGTATGATGAGATTGGTAAAGTGATCTATTAGATTCCATCGCAAAAGGTAGATCAAGGGTGATTTAGCGGACACATCTATCACCCTTGTGTCACTAGACTACCTTTTTCATCTATTGGAGTGACAGAATTACTTGAACGTTTTATCATTATTCTATCAATAGCTGATGATCCCTTTTGGCCTATCTGTGGTGGAAGATTAAGCTTCTTGCATCAATGCATTGACAAAGAGAAGACTTTTAAGAACATTGGTGGGTGCATTTTATTGGTTGATTCATTTGGATCAGATCACATTAGTACTTACATCCATCCTGTTGATGGTTGAAATCATCACTGAGCCTTAATCCAGTTAAGATCAAACTGTATAAAAATATAAATCAGATTCCATATAGAGACATTGAATTGACCACAGAATTCGTCTAGTTTTGGAAACTCAATTCATCTCAATTCTAGGTTTGTTAGGAACTTAGGATCAAAAGCTAGGGGAAAATGAGACTTCTAAGAGCTTTTAGATCCAAGTCAATGTGTTTTCCAATGAGAATCAACTTGAGTACTCAAGAAATAATTATCTAAGAGCTTTGTGAGATAGATTATTATGTTTATTGGAAAGTGGGAAGTAGGATTCTGCTGTCTAGCATTGGGAGAAGAGTCCGAGAATCTGATTTTGGGTTGAGAAACTGTTCAGTTTTGGGACAAAATATCTTTAGTTGAAGAACTCCTTTTACCTAGGTAATGTGCAGCCTGGGGTTTTCCACCTGATCCATGAGCATGGCCAATTGCCCTCAGGAGCGTTGCAGCCTGGGTGAGGGGACAACCTAGCCATATAGTGGGTGAGGTGAGGGGTGAGTTCTTAGGTTACAATGGACCAGAGGTTCAGGAAAGTGAAAAGAGATAACTTTCTTGTTTAGCATTGTTGTAATTTCAGTGATAGTGATCTTCTCTACCCCGCTTTTGCTTTCTATCACACATTTTTTTATGAATATCCTACAATGTTTGTACAATATATCCAGCTGCTTCAGTTTTTGCAAGGTGGCACCTAGTATGTGGTATCTTCAACTAGTGTCTGCAGTGGCACAGGTTTCAGATCTCAGATGTTTCATCTGAAATTCAGTTCTGATTGTAGCCTTTATTTGCGTGCTTCTCAAATTGTAACTCGGTTGTTTCCCAATTGACGAACTCATAGAGAATATTAGCTGAATGTGTTAAGAGATAAAGTTATGGACATCATTTTGTAGCCCATTGTCTTTGCTACCTAAATGGTTGTTATTCTGTTTCTGGCCGTCTTTAACTCGGTTTATGCCAACTAGATTGCTAATAAAATCAATGGCACTTGTTGGTTTTGTGACCTGATTATCACAAAGTGGGACTTTCTCTAGTCTTCTCTCTTCTGTTTCCTATTTGTTTAACATTCCATTTTCTCTCTCAGTGTTATATAGGCACAGATATCTCATTTCATTTCGTCATTTGAGGGGCAACTGTTTTGGTTTCTCATGTCTTGTACACAGATACCTAGGATTACAAAAATATCTCAGGTGCATGCTTAAAATTTTATCATAATGCCCTCTACTACTGTATAGGTTCTTTGACAAGAGCATTCTCCATCATGTCCAGTTACTGCCTCATTTTCTCAGCTTTTATATTTCATTTTATTACACAATCAATTACTAACCATTTCTGCACCTTTAAACTTCTGTGCTGTAACTTCTCACAGTGATTTTCTGACATCTTCCCTTTAGTTGGCATGATAAGGCAATGATGTTTGAGCATTACCACTGGAAGAAAGCAATGCAGAAGAAGCAGCGTTATGACTTCAAGGTGATTTTTGATTGCCTATTATGATTTCTCTTTTCCCTGCATACTATTGTCAGTTCATGCATAAGAATTGGAAGATCTGCTTGGAACTGGTGTGAAGTTACCAGATTTCTTTTAATCATGTTGCCACCACTCTAAAGTTTCGACTCAGGTTGTAAACCAGTTCCTTCTTTCTTCCAACAAAAGAATAGCTGTTATTTTGTTGGCACTGGTCTGATAGTAACTTGTGGTTGTCTTCTCTTGTGTTTTCCAGTGGAACAAATACATGGATAAGCCTGCACGGGAATCTTACTACTACAACTGGCCTGTTTACTTCCATAGCCGGAATATTTTGCTGCTTCTGCTTCCGCTGCATATTGAGACCTGTGCATTTCGTGGTTTATGGATGATGTGATTTGGCTGGCAGGTTTTCTTGTCTGGAAATATGGGGTGCATATGTGATCATCTTTTTATCTTTTTACCAATGTCATGCTGGATGTTTTCGGTCTTCGTCTGTAGGTCTTTGCTATGATAGCACCGTCTCAGTTTGCGTTATGCACTCTTATTGACACCAAATGTTATCGTTATTGATGGATAAGATCATGGTTTGCTGGAGCGGTGATTTGCACCGAATCGGGTTCGTCCTGATTCAGTTCGATTCGTACTGTATTTGTTCGATTTGCATAGGATATTAATATATATTTAATTAACATATAATATATGTTATATATAGATGTGTATATATCCATGGGAAACACAGTTTCTTCTTCATACTTATTTAACTGAATATCATTTATTACTTAAGATTTTATGTAAATAAAGAAGTATCCCCTATTTGAATCGAATAAATGTCAAAAAAAAAATCATATATCTACTACTAAAAAGTCAAGAAGAAATCACGATTTTAATGATTTTAGTAAAATATAAATTTCTAACTTTTATAATTTAACTTATCTAAAAATGGATAATTTAAATAAATCACATAGAATATTAAAATTTAAAATCGGTAAAAAAAGTTAACGTGCATGTGATTTTTTCAAGAGAGTTATTTTTTACTGAAATAAAAAATATAATATTTTAAGTAAATAAATTATAAATATTAACATTTAAAGTATGAAGAAGAAAAAGGAAGAAAGGATATGTGTGTATCCATGCGAATCGGGACCGAATCAGTCGAATCATGGATCGGATCTCCCCTGATCCGATTCAGCCAGGCCCATCCGATTCACCATGCAAAACCATGGATAAGATCAGTTTTAGGTCCATTTTTTTGTGAGCTTACGGTGCTTTCAATCTTCACTTTGTCATCCTCTGTTATCATTCAGACGTTTTGAGTGCAGAAATTTGTACTCTCTGTACACCCAACCTAATACATCTATGATGAACTGTTTGAACATGTAGTTGTTTCATAAAAATGTCAGCCCTAGAAAAACTCTGATATCCGGGGACCTGTTTGCACTTCAATAGTAAGCTGTGCCTTGTGCAGCTTCCAATTGGAAGCTATTCGAACTTTGACAAGTTTTATTATAACTAGTTTGAGGAGGGAACTGAGAGGACGCAACTTGCATTTGGAACCTTGTATCCAGAGATGGATCTATATTTTGTTTAGTGGGGTCCTCAAATTATTTTGTTAATATTTATAGAATTTATATATTAGATATATATAAATAAATAATTTAAATATATATTTAAAATAAAAAATATTTCAATAAAATAAATTTTTGAGACTAAACATCGTCAATTTAAGTGAGGTCACTCCATGTAAAAACTCCTCAAAACCCACAACTTAAATGGCCATTTCTAAAAAAAAATTCATCTGCGTCGTCCATGCTTGTATCAGCTTTTACAATCTTTTGTTATGTCACTTCCTAGAAGGTGGGTAGAATTTGGAAGTTATTTATTTAGTTTTGAGGATGCCTTCATCCAATCAGAAGTCTAAATTCTAGCCTTTTGCATTTGGAAACTCATCCCATTGATGTTTTTTTCCAAGCTAACAAAGGAAGGCATCAAATTGGGGGAAAATTGCCAAACACATGTGAGTATTTTATCCCTAATTTTTAAATTTAAAAGAAAAATAAGATAAGTAAAACTGCAACCTAATGCTATGTAGTGTCATGCCAAGAGGGAGTACATCCAAGATCTGGCTTATTTACCTATTTATCCGATAATTTTATGAGATTCTTGTACATAAATGATTGTTCCATAAAAAATTATAGTACATTTCTGATTTTTGTCTTTGCATGTATATTATTGAGAATGTCAAAAAAATGCAAAAAAAAAAAAATTACACAATGATCGGTCCGCACATGGTTGAGTGGTTACCTTGGTAAAAAAAAGTTTTTTTTTTTTTTTTTTGGGGGGGGGGGGGTATGAATAGTGCATAGACCATTCAATAGGCTTTTGAGCAAAATTATTATATTCACTTATCTGTTAAACGTAAGAATGACAAATCTATTCTTTTTCATTTTAACAATATTTTATATGTTAAAACCCTTACCTTTTCATATTATCATATGTATGAATGTGGTCGTTTGGATCTCCCACTTTCGTATTTCGGTAACTAGTGAAACAAGGAAGCCTAACTTTGATATGCCTTACCTTCCCTTTGTAAACCAAAAACCAGAGAGCTATCCTTAGTCTTGGTTCATTTGCATATATGCTAAACATCAATCCAAATGCTTGTTGTAGTGGCACTTCAATTGTAAAGGTCTCTTTAATTTTCTTTTGCCACTTGTTATAGAGGATTGTGCATCAGGATGAAACTTTCAGTCGTATTTAATCAAGTTGAAGGGGGGTAATGGAGGGAGAGGAAAGATGAGACATATAAAAAAATGGGTAAATTAATTAGGAGTTTTATCAGATGTCTGATTTATTTTTTAATATCTGACAGAACTGTAATATTCATTATAATAAGTGTTATCTCTTATTATAGTATACGTTAAGTTTGTTACAATAAAAAAATTCTATTACTGTCAGATATTCTTAATTAATTTAATCTAAAAAATTCATATGTCTTGATATTCTCCTTTAGCATGTACAAACTTTGGATGAGTAACTATCCCATCCATCCTCATTGGATTTATTTGGGTTGTGATTTAGTGAGTTAAAATGGAGTGCAAGTTAAAGTTTAGGTTTATTTTCTTCAATCTAAGATTCTCAATCAGGTCACTAAAGTGGTATATTAGAGGGCCTTAATTACGGAGCCACTTCTTATGCACACTCTTGATCCTTTGCTCCACTGATTGGAAGGCATTCCCAAGCTCTCATACTTCCATTCTGGCAGGTCTCTGAAGTAATGGCATCTCCAAAAGAACTAGTTCTAAATTCTATTCGTAAAGCCTTATCTCCATACAAACATGACCAAAAGATCTATTAATTTGGCATCCATTCTAGGCTTCTAGCAAACTCTTTCATCTTACACAAGGATGAGGCCATGTACAAGTATCTATGCTTTTTCTCTAAAAAAATCTTAATCTTTTTTTTATTTTTCTTTTCTTTTTTTTTTCCAATGGAGATGATAAATAGATTGTGATGGATTTGTTGTCCGACTGAGTTATCCGCTCTTATGTTTGTCTTAGACCAAAGGGGCGGATCTTAGGCGGGCCCCACAATAATATGATGGTATGTGGGGGACCTCCCTTTTGTACCTAAGGTAAAGACTGAGGTGTCCGAGTCCTAGCTTACATTTCTAGTGCACGTCTTAAGGCTTATCAAAGAACTATACGTATAACTCCGTTGTAGCCAGTCCCAAACCCGGGTGAGAAAAGAGGAGGGTTTGCGTTAGGTTGACAGCAGCAGTAAAATAACGTCAAATCCTAACATGAATTCAGATCTAAATATTTGTGTTAATGCTAGGGCGTCCCCCAGAAGCGACGCGTTTCATCGAAACCCGGATGGAATGATAAGTGAGCTAGGGCCAGCTAGGGCGTTCCCCATAAGCGACGCGCCGCGATGGCGCCCGATTGCGGTGTCAAATATGCAAGGGTTCCCGTGTGGGGTTGGACGAACACGGGTAAAGAAGTTAGTCCAAAAACATAAGATTCGTCTAGCTACTTGGAATATAGGAACTTTAACGGGTAAAGGTTTAGAGTTGGTCAAATTATGGGGATATATAGAAGGGTTAGCATAGAGTCTACAAGAAACTAGGTGGAAAGGATCTAAAGCTAAAGATATTGATGGTAAAAATTGGATATACAGGAAACTAACTCTAGAACTGGTGTGGCCATAAAATAGATAAAGACTTAAAAGAGAAAGTTGTAGAAGTTAATAGACTGAGAGATAGACTTATCTTAATAAACTTATCGTAGGTGAGGTTATTTGAATGTAGTTAGTGCATATGCACCACAAGTGGGTTTAGAAGAGAGCATAAAAAGTATTTTTGGGAGGCTATTGATAGATTGATCCAAAATATTCCTAGTGAAGAGAAATTTTTATGGTGGGGATCTAAATGGTCATGTGTGTGTAAGTAATAGAGGATATGAGAGGATTCATGGAGGATTTGTTTTGGCGAGAGAATTGACCATGGGTACTAGTATTCTTGAGTTTGCTATGGCTTATGATCTAGTAATTGCTAACACATTCTTCAAGAACAAAGACGAACACCTAATAACATACAAGAGTGGAACACATAGGAGCCAAATTGACTATTTTCTTATAGAAAGACTGATAGAGTTTTGTGTAAAGATTGCAAAGTTATTCCTGGAGAGAGTTTAGCCCCACAACATAGGTTACTAGTAATAGATGTTCGTATCCCAAAATTTAAAAGAAAATCATCATAAACAATTGTGCTAAGATTAAGTGGTGGAATTTAAAAAGTAAAATTTGGAAACATTTAAAAACATCTAGTAAAAGAAAATATCTAGAATTTAGATCAAGAGTTAATATAATGTGGAATAATGTCACAGATGTATAAAGAATGTAGTAAATCAACTCTTAGGTAAATCTAAAGGTAAAATGAATATAGAAAGAGAAAGTGGTGGTGGAGTGAGGAAATTCAAAATACCATTAGAGCTAAAAGAGATGTTTTTAAAAACTTGGCAAATAAATAAGAATTATAATCAAACTTTTAGAAGCTTATAAAATAGCTAAAAAAAAGCTAAAGAATAGTTAGTGAAGCTAAGTCCAAGGCGTTTGAAGAATTATATAATAAATTAGGAACCCGAGAGGAGAAAAAGACATATTTAAACTTGCTAAATTAAGAGAAAGGAAGAGTGGAGATCTAGGATCAATGTTCGTTGCATTAAGGTGAAGATCAAAAGGTTTTAGTTAAGGATCTAGATGTTAAAGAGAGATGGTATGACTATTTTCATAAATTACTTAATGAAAATTATTTTAAGAATGTTTCTTAGAAGAGAATCAAGAGTCAACAAAATTTGATAATTATCAGTATTTCATGCGTATCAGATGTCAGAAGTGGGTGATGCTTTAAGAAAAATGAAATTATAGGTATGGCCTTAGGGACCGGATGGCATACCTATTGAAGTGTGGAAAGGCTTAGGAGACATTGATATTAAATGGTTAACTAAACTTTCAATAAAATTTTGAAGGAACGAAGAATGCCAGAAGAATGGAGGAAAAGTGTTGTAGTTCTTTCTATAAAAATAAAGGGGATATTCAAAGCAGTAATAATTATCGTGGAATTAAACTTATGAGTCACACTATGC